>CM034463.1:30463670-31052515 GCA_019925255.1 Litchi chinensis | reverse complement strand
AAATAGTAACACCCTAATAGTAATTTTTAACGTTTAATTTAATTTCGCATCAAGAATATGATGTCATTTAGAGGACCCAAGAGTATTAGGAAATGTTATGGGAGAGTATAGAATGAAATGAGTTTACTTTTCAAAGTCAAAAGTCAAAAAAGTTCCACCAATGAGAAGTTGCCAAGTATGATATAAATGTGTGGTGTTTGGTAAGCTATTTGGAGCCATTTGATTGGTGGGAGAACTAGTGGTTTTAAGTGTTGATAAGTGGACCAATTGGAAGGAATCTTATCCATTTAGGGGTCAAAGCATGAATTAGATAAGTTTAAGGGCCATTTTGATAATTTTCAAGAGAGACTAACTAGTAAATGGTCCACCACTATAAATAGAAGCCCAATTGTCTCTTCTCATCCATTTTTGCCATGAAAAGAAACTGAGAGTGAGGGAGAGAGGAGGCCGGCCACTTCAAGAGGAGAAGCAAGTGATTTCAAGTCAATTTCTTCAAGCAATTTATCATCAAATCTTGTCTTGTCATCATCCAAAGCTACTAGATCAAGTTTGGAACAAAAACATAATATAAGTAGTGAATTTATTATGTTAATCTAGCTTAGATCATATAAAAACTCATTTCTTATCTTGCTCCAAATGATGTTTTGAGTTTATGAATTTAAATATTGGTGGTTAGTGATGAGTTTGAAGTGATTTGGTGTTAGAAATTGAAAGAGTATGGATAGCTCTTTGTGGAGATTGAATTCGTCCATGTTAGGGTTAATGTAGCCCATTTTGTTTGCATCCATTTGAAGCCAAATTCATGCATTTAAGAGCTTAAGAAACCTATTAGAAGTGATAGAATTGAAAAATATAAAATGTAGAGTTAAGTTGGGAAATTTCGAGCTAGATGAAGGGGCTATAGAGACCTGCACTAGTTGGGCTTATTTGGGGTTGTTTTAGACCTCAAATTATGCCTAAATGTAATAGCAAGCCATAGAAATTAGAAGAGAACGATTCCGATAAAAATTGAGGAAGTTATGGCTAAAATAGTGCAGGTATGTAGTAGTAAAGTAAAATGTGATCACAAATGCATTCTTCGATGCATGAAATGAATATATTCGATCATAATTGAGTAAAAGAATCTTAGATATGAAAGAAATAAAGTAATTGCATGTAGCATGCAAAAACGTGCATAAAAAAATATTGAAAAATAGACGTTTTTCATAGGTTTCATCCCTCTATACTTAGAATTTTTTGAAACCGTTTTACGGGTGACTTAAGTGCGAGTTAGGGAGATGATTAAAGTGAAAATGGATCGAAGAAAATCTCTAGGATAGGCCCTAGCATAGTCTCGATTTTAGAGAGTCTAAAAACAATGATTTTGCGTTTCGGGCTTCTGGCGACCATTTTAAGCATTCCAGAGTGTCCCTAGGTGATAATAAATAAGGCTTGTACAAAGAAATTAGAATTCGAAAGCCTTTGATGAGTTAAAACCTAGTTGTGAAGGTTTAGGCGTAAAAAGACTTTTATAGAGTTAGTTAAGTTTTAAGTGATTTCTAGCTTTGTGTTAATGATGTAAGTGATTCTAAATGAGTATTTAGTGTTTTAGGGTAAAGGCGGAGTGTATCGGAGGATTTCGGAGGAGGTTCGCTTTTGATCGGAAGGCGTTTTGTGAGTAGAAACTCAATCGTTTCAAATGTAGCTTAGTTCAAAGTTCATTTAATAGTTATTTGTAATTATTTCGTTATATAATTGAATTATGTATTGTGATTATATCATGTGAAATTTTAATTGAGTTGTATTTGTACCAAGAATGTATAAGAATTAAAGATTTTAAGTAGTTTGCCTTGAGAATAAGTTTGTTTTATAAGATTGAGCAAAAGTATTTTATTATGCCTATGGTTTACCTCAGCCCCAGTTAAAGGCCCAGTGGAGTACTCTATGCATGCATGGTAGATGAGAGAGAGTCACTAACTGAGAGTGGAGTCCGGATGACTCTTAAGAGATGAGAGTTAGTTGAGTCACCCTCTGCACGTATAGGGTAATGTAGTTCAGACCGATTGCGTAGGGGTAACACGTACCCAGAGTTTGCGCATTGACTACTACATAGGGCAGATTCCTTAATTCTTAGTGACTAGCTAGAGATTTGATGCTGCCACGACAGGAGTAGTTTCACTGGGTTACCATCAAAGTGAGAAATGAGAAAGTTTTAACAAGAAATTCGAAATTAGTTTCAAAAATAGTTTCTCTATGAAGTGCTAAAAAGTATTTTAGAAAAAATATTTTAGTATATGAAGTTGTTTAATGTTTATCTCACTGAGTTATACTCACCGTTTGATTTCCATGTTTTTCTTAAAATATTCCCTCAGGTGCAGGAGCGAGTCGTCCAGCAGACGAGGCTCAGACAGACGCGCGGATAGACTGACGGACGACTATTCCCCATTGTATAGCTCGTATTTTTGTCATCCATGTGTTGTACATAAATCATGTTGTAAATGATGTAAATTTGTAAACGTAAATATTAGCCGTTGGATGCACGTTTTTTGAAAATGTTTTAAAAAGAAAAATCTCGATTTCCATCGATTTCATAATTGTGATTAGTTATGTTGTGATTGATTTTGGATGAGGGCCAGAGGCCCCTAGTAGTGGAGATTGTGTGCCATAAAAGTGCCTTTAATTTGCTTATGAAATTTTCAGGGTGGCATAGTTCAATAAACAGCCGGCATGTTGCTGGATTTTCATTAGAAAAACGAAAAATTTTTACCTTTGTCACCAAATAAATGATTTACAAAATGAGTCTAAAGTGAGTCACGGTGCTCCGATAGGATTTCTCCGGGTCAAAGTTAGGGTTTGTTGGAGCTCTGTCGGAGTGCTACGGGGTCCTTCACGGGTCCAGAGTAGGGATTCAGGAAGGATCCCGTCAATATCGTATGACGGAGCGGAATCCTACATTGTCTCAAGTCATACGTGTTCGGTATTACGTAGTAAAATCCTACATCTCTACGGAGCGGAATCCTACATCATCTCAGGTAGCAAGCTAGCTTATAATGTACCCTGTAGAGAGCGGAATCCTACATCGTCTCCCAAGTGGAATCATACATCGCTTAAGGACAATCTACCAATATCGGAAATAACGGGAGACATACCATATACTATAAAACATTTCAAACACTCGTTTTTCATTTTAAAACTCACATTTCATGCAAACTTTTAAAATTCATGCAATTTGGTTCTCGTATTAAAAATTCGTTTATCATATAAAAATCAATTTACAACTCACAACAACATGAATATATATTAACATACAAATTTAATATGAATAGAAATAATCACAATTCAAAATATTTTCGTTAGGACACTCACCTAGATTCCTAGTTCGCTATTTAATTCTAACCAACGAAATATTCCTTTTTGCCTCTGAATAACCTACACATTTCCGTATTCTATTTTCAGACTATACCACAACTAACATAATTCACACGTAAATAAATTTACACATCAACCAGCAAAATACTTAACCAATCAAATATCTCGAAACACTCAACTTTAATTAATTTTAGCTTCAATTACTCACATTGAACATTCGTTCGCAATTCTAATTATTTAAATGTTATAAATATTTCAATTCGAGATTAAATTCATGCGAACAAACTTAAACGAAAATTTCGAACTAACACTTCCTCACTTGACTGAATTCCATACATAGTCTTATCATAATTCTTTTTACATTTTCACATCAATTTACATCCAAATACATCACGAATTCAACACTAATTTCACTTACAACCATTAAATATCACTTCCAAACAATTATGATATGTTAAATCACGAAGTGACCAATTAATATTCAACGATTTCGCTTTTGATTTCCGGGCTTATCCTAACATTCAAAAGTTCCCTAAAATTACGTCAACCAATCGAAAGAATTTTTAAATGACCAAAATACCCCTATGACTGAATATGTACACATAACCAAAAATCATCATTCCAAAGCATTCAACCATTCAAAACACACCCAAAACCCATCAAAACCATTAAAAATCCAATCAAACCACAAATTTCCTTCCACGACGAAAACTAGAATACATGCATTTTTGATTTCGAAATCAATCCAACACCAAAATCATCTATAAACCAACCTCCGTACTAATTAGGTGGTAATTCCCAAATCCTTTCCGAAAGCTTAACAAATTTTTTGGAAAACTAAAGCTTACCTGACGGGACCCTTCCCGAATCCCTACTCTGGACCCGTGAAGGATACCGTAGCACTCCGACAGAGCTCCAATGAACCCGAGCTTTGGTCCGAAGAAGTCCTACCGGAGCACCAAGACTCACTTTAGACTTATTTTGTAAATCATTTGATTGGTGGTTGAAGTAAAATTTTTTTCTTTTTCTAATGAAAATCCGACAGCATGCCGACTGTTTATTGAACTATGCCACCCTACAAATTCAAAAGCAATTTAAAGACACTTCTATAGCACACAATCTCCACTAGCAAGGGCCTCTGACCTTTATCCAAAACCATTCACAACCTAACCAATCACAATTATGAAATGGATGTAAATCTAGATTTTTGTTTTAAAAACATTTTCACAAAACATGCATCCAACAACTAATATTTACGTTTACAATTTACATCATTTACAACTTCATTTATGTACAACACATGCATGACAAAATATGAGCTATACAATAAGGTGTAGTCGTCCGTCAGTCTCTCCGCGCGTCAATCTGATCCTCGTCTGCTGGACGACTCGCTCCTGCACCTGAGGAAACATTTTTAAGAACCACATAGAAAATAAACGGTGAGTATAACTCAGTGAGATAAACCTTAAACCATTTCATAAACTAAAGTATTTTTCTGAAATACCTTTTTCTTCTTTCAACTAAAACTGTTTCTGAAATTCAGTTCGAATTTCTTTCGAAAGCTTTCTCATTTCTCGCCTTGATGGTAACCCAGGGAAACTACTTCTATCGTGGCCGCATAAATCTCTAGCTAGCCACTAGGAATTAAGGAATCTACCCTATGTAGTCACCGATGCGTGACTCTGGGCACGCGTTACCCCTACGAAATCGGTTTGAACTACACTACTCTGTACGTGCAGAGGGTCGCTCACTAACTCTCTCTCTCATTAGTTAGTAACTCTCTCACATCTACCATGCACGCACAAAGCATTTTACTGGGTACTTAATTGGGGCTAGGGTAAACCATCGGCGTATGAAAATTCTTTTTCTCGGTGTTCCCAAGTAAACTCGCTTTTGAGGCAAAAAGCCTAAAAACGTTACTTTCAATAATTCTTTACATAAACACATCCTTAATTTAAAGCTCATATAATAGAATAGTGATATAATAATAATATGCAATTTAATTACAACAACATAATAAATATAAATAGTCATTAAATAAACTTTAATGTCAACTACACTTGGTGAGGTGGGATTTCTACTCACTATACGCCCTCAGATAAAATCCGATCCTCCTCTGAATACCTCCTGGACTTTCCGCCCTAGAACATCAAATATCCATTTAGGGTCACTTAACTCATTCAAATAACACTCAATTCAATAAAAATCTCACTTATCGACTCTCTAACGGCACTATTTCGCGCATAACTTGTGCAATTTTTATCTGAATCGATCCATTCCAAAACCTATAGTTTTCTATGACTCCTAGGTATCATTTGAGGTGTAGAACATCCTCATATAGGTCAGTTTTGCCCAAGTCATTTCTAGCTCAAGATTTGAGCTTGGGACCATAAAATTGTCAAAACTACTTCTATTGAGCTTCTAACACTTCTACTTGCTTTTCTATACTTTCCTAACCCTTTTTATGCTCAAATTTGAGTTCAAAATCACTTAATCTCAGAGGTGTTCTACTAGTTTTCATAGCCATAACACACACAAATATAACTTTGTCATTCAAATACGCACAACTCACACAAAAGTTCTATCAACTAGTTGGAATGCATGGAAATAGATTTTGTTTTCACTTAAATCAAGTGTATGGCAGCCCTTATTTACAACCCTAAACTACCATTTACACATCTCAACTTATCATTTAACTCTCCACAACAATCACTTAGAGTTCTACCATAATTTTAAGGGTAAAATACCCAACACAACACACACAAAAAATCTGCACAACAACTTCCAGCAGTTTACTTCAATTTCAGCAAGTATAAGGAAGAAAAAAGATGAGATCTCACTTGATTCTTGTTTAGAGAAGTGAGAGGGACTTGAGAGAGGTCCTAGAGAAGAGGATTTGAGGCTTGGATGGGCTGGAATGGGCTTTCTTCTTCAACTTTTCTGCTGGTCGTCCAAAATTTCTACTCTTCCTTCACGTTTCTGCTTCTTTCACGGCTGTTCTGTTTTGCTGTTGGTTATGCACAACCAGCCCTCTTTTTCTCTCAAAAAATTCAGCTAAGTGTCATATTTATAGACTTAACCTTTCAATAATTGCACTCCTTAACCTCATCTCTTCGAATTCACACAATTTCTTCTCAATTCTTTCTACTTCTCACGGCTGCACTTCTTTAAATTTTCTGGCAGCTTTGCTTCTCTTTCTTTTTCTTTTTAATTTTGCTCTATGAGTTGTGTATATAACTCATTAACATTTCATATCATGCCAAGCTTATCTCCCTTAATTTGTTTTGTCTATCACTCTTAGTTTAATGTTTGGTTACTTACTTGTTAACTACTATTTCTACATAATATTTCCTCTAGTTTTTATTTTTGGATTCAACTGTATCATCACTTGTAATTTATTACTTGATTGTAGACTAACTATTATATCCTTCCTTAACCTTTCCCTTACTAAGGTTTATTGTTGGGTAATTTTAGAATGAGCGTCCGCTCATCGATAACTCGATTTAATTTAGTATTTATTATATTTCTTATTTAAACTTCCTAATTACATTTCTAACGCTAGGAAGTTAAAGAAATCAAACTAGGGGCTTACATTACCTTCTGAAATCGCTAGAAACACTCCCTAAATGGCTTCCACCTTCCTAAAAGTGTCTTATTTTCTCAAGAACACCATCATCTACCCTTGCTTAAGGTCTGGTCGTCACTCCTCCTTGCTTGGCCGTGAGTCACCTTGACTTATTTCACTTGATTTCTTGCTTGAACTAGCTTGTGTTGATGCTAGCTTCTTGGATTCTTGATAGCTTCTTTCAAAACCAAGAGATTGAGTGAGAAAGGGAGTGGAACCCGTAAGCTAGAGAGAGAAGAGAACCAAGAGAGAGATGAGATTACTGTGAAAAAAGAGATAAGTGGGTGAGAGAGTAGAGCTCGTGAGGGACTAGAGGATTTGGAAGGGAACGAATCCGATAAAAATTACATAAGTGATGGTCAAAATAGTGCGTTTAGAGGGTCGTAAAGTGAAATATCAATGTAAATGCATTCTTCGATGCATGAAATGAATATATTTGATCATAATTAGGTAGAGGAACTTTAGATATGAAAGAAATAACATCGTCACTTGTTCGATGCGAAAGTGCGCATCAAAAAGTGTAGAAAAATAGACATTTTTCCTAGGTTTCACCTCTTAATACTTAGAGTTTTTCAAAACCATTTTACAGGGGACCTAAGTGTGAGATAAGAAGATGATCCAAGTGAAAACGGAAGCGAAATAGCCCGTAGAATGGGCTGTGCGCAGTGTTCTGTTATGGAGAGTCCAAAATTTTGACTTTTTATTCTGGGCCTCTAAAAATTATACGGACTGCGTGGGGTGTCCTTAGGGATGTATAACTGAAACTTTTATGAAGAAATCGGAATTAGAGTGATAGGACCCAACCCAGACTCTCTCTGATCTCTGATCTGGAGGGTCTCACTGGGCACTCCAACGGACTTCTCTCAATCCGACTTGTCGGAATTGAGAGACTCGCAAAGCGAACCCTTTAATCTTTCCCGATTTTCTTAACTTAATTCGATTTTATTCTTTACTTTAGTAAATAATTTGGGTGGATAAAATTTTTCGCAATTTTATTTTAAAATGGTTTTATAAAAATTTCAGCAGTATAACGGTTGCATTTTTAACGTTTCCAAAATTTTTACCTGCAAGAAAACACACTTCGACTATATTTCCATTTCCTCCCAACTTCTTTTATTTACAAACATGCATTGTCATCACACTTTTCTTAATCAATATGCATGAACTCATACAAGAAAGTGAATATATACATCATACGTGAAAATTCATGATAATTTACAAACATATTTATATATGTACAATTCCAAAATGCAATATACCATAAGTATAATATAATACAAGTTAGTGCAACAAAATTATGTAATATAACAAGCGCCAATATGATAAGTTAAAATCTTATTCATATTCAAAAATTTCCAAAATCTTAATATTTTCTTTCAAAATCCCCATGTATACCCTTCCAATACCCTAACCATCACAGGCGATTCTTACTAACGCCAACGTGAAGCTGCTGAAGTATCTTAACCACTATGATGCGGAATTTACTACATTGCAACGTAGGGTGATAAACCTCGTATCTGAGCAACTACTATGTAGAATTTTCTGTATCGCAATTGTAGTACTATAACTCTAGATGACTACAAGCAGAATGTACTGCATCGCCACGTAGTGCTATAATTTTTAAGAAACTGAGCAATTATGGACGGAATTTTCTGCGTCTTTGTGTAGTACTAATTTCTCTATAGACTGAACGACTACGGACGAAATTTTCTACGTTGTCACGTAGCGCTAAATCTTATATAATCTTAGGCATATACATGGGTCTTTAAAACTAAATACACCAAGTGCACAAGCACAAAACTAATTATTTTTGAAACTTTAAAAACTCTCTTGATTCAATTACTTAAAAAACAACTTTATATTAGTTTCAATCACTTTATGGATTCCATAAGGAACCCACATGCTCACAACTTGAACTTTAGAGTTAGAAAAATCATTTTGTTTTCATTTAACCATTATATACAAAGTTCAACATAGAAATGGAGATAAATGTAAGTGGTAGAACACTTACCTCAAATCTACGCAAATCCGAGTCAAGCGTCTCGACGAGTCTCTCGCACCTTGCTCGCTCGCTCGCTCGTCACCTACACGTCAATTTCTTATTATCACTTGTGAAAATTTCATTACTCAAACTTTAAAATAGTATTTCCAACACAACTTTCTCTAATAACTACCCTTTGCACTATAACTTCCTAACTTGTTTTTAACTCAATCGAGACTTTCTAATTCCGATTTCTTTGTAAAAGTTTCATTTATACACTCCTAGGGACACCCCCACACAGTCCATATAATTTTCAGAGGCCCGGAACGAAAAGTCAAAATTTTACGTCTCTTTTGATGCCCCAAAACAGAATGTAACTCATGGCTCTGCTCGGGCCTCCGTTTTCTTTCTTTCGTTCTTTTTCCTACGGTCCTCTTATCTCACATTCTAGTCATCCATAAAATTTCATTGAAAAATTCTATCGTTTGCTATGTCAAATCTAAGAAAAACGTCATTTTTTAGGTATTTTTTTATGCACATTTTCGCATCGGACAAACGACAATGATTTTTTTTCGTATCTAAAGTTCTTTTACCTAATTATAATCAAATAAATTCATTCCATGCAATAAAAATTGCATTTACATAGATATTTTGCCTTACAACCCTCTAACCGTACTATTTTGACCATAACTTGCGTAATTTTTATCGGAATCGTTCCCTTCCAAAATTTATGGTTTTCTATGACTTCTAGGCATGATTTGAGATCTAGAACAACCCCAAATAAGTCAGACTTGTGCATATCACCTCTATAGCATTGTTTGAGCTCGAGATTCTTCAAATTGCCTAAAACTACTCCTTTGACAATCCTATCACTTCTATATGCTTTACTAACCTTAGTTATGTTTAAATTTCAGTTCAAATCAATCAAAACTTAGGGGTTTCTTACTGCTCTTCATGGCCATGACACACACACATACACATCAAAGTGTAAAGCTCTTCACTTTTATAAGTTAATTTCTCTCAAACCTTTTATCAAACAACTAGTCTACAATCTTTTTAACACTTTATGGATTTAAATCTCACTTTAAAGTTTGATAACCATAAACCCTAACCTATCATTCACACACAATAACATGTCATTTAAACTTTTATATCACCAAGTTAGGGTTCTACACTTGTTTGAATTGTAGAACACCCATCACAACTCACTAAAATCACATAGATCTCATCATACCCATACAACCCCAACTAACATCAATTAGAGAGAGAGAAGATGACATCTTACTTTGATTCTTGTTTAAAGCGGTTAGTTTGGCTTAAAGACCTCCTAAGGTTGTGATTTGAAGCTGGAGTAGTTGATGGAAGATACCTTATTCTCCCTTGTTCCTCTTGTCGTCTAACTTCACTTGCCCTCTCTTATTTTTCTTCTTTTTCACGACAGCCTCTTGTTTGTTCTTCTTATCTCACGAAAGCTCTCTCTCACTCTCTAATTCTCATGGTCAAAGTCTCTTCTTTCCTCAAAATTTGTCTAAGTGTTCAATACATATATATAAATAACATTTCTCAAAATGACAAGCTAGTCCCATTTAACCACTTTGACTATCACCAATATTTTTAACTTAATTCAATTAGTGATTGGCTACTTATTCTAAATAATAAATCTTATAATTCTCATTTATGAACTTAATCATATTGTCCTTTATAAATTATCTCTTATTTGTGGACGGACTATTTTACCTTTCATTGACTTTTTCTTATTAAATTAGTTATTGTGTAATTCTAGAACGATCGTTCACTCTTCAATATCCATGGTTAAAATTAATATTGACTAGATTTATTATTCTAACTTCATACTCTAGCTTCTAACACTAGGACGTTTAGAGTTTGGGACTAAGGGTTTACATAAAGAGTTTTGGTTGAGTTAGAAACAAGTTGGGAAGGTTATAGCGTAAAGGGTAGTTACTAGATAAAGTTTTGTTGGAAATGTTATTTCAAAGTTTTGAGTTATGAAATTGTCACAAGTGATAATAAGAAATTGACGTGTAGGTGACAAGAGAGCGAGCGAGGCATAAGAGACTCGTCGAGATGCTTGACTCGGACTTGCGCAGATTTGAGGTAAATGTACTACCACTTGCGTCTATTTCTATTATTTTTTGTGTTAAATTTATATAATTGTTAAATGAGAACAAAAATGATTTTCCAATTTCAAAGTTTAAGCTTTGAGTATATGGGTTTCTTATGGAATCCATAAAGTGATTGAAACCAATATAAAGTTGTTTTTAAAATAATTGAATCAATAGAGTTTTTAGAGTTTCAAAAATAAGTAGTTTTGTGTTTTTGCACTTCGTGAATTTAGTTTCAAAAACCATGTGTATACCTTAAGATCATATGAGATTTAGCGCTACGTGACGACACAGAAAATTCCATCCGCAGTCACTCAATCTATAGAGTAATTAGCACTACGTGACGACGTAGAAAATTCCATCCGTAGTTACTCAGTTTTCCTAGAGTATATAGCGCTATGTTATGACACAGACAATTCCACACGTAGTTGTTTAGTTTCGTAGTATGGCACTACGTTACGATGCAGTACATTCCGCTTGTAGCCACCCAGAGTTATAGCACTACAATTGCGATGCAGAAAATTCTGCATTGTAGTTGCTCAGATACGAGATTTTCACCTTACGTTGCGATGCAGTAAATTCCGTATCGTAGTGGTCGAGATATCTCAGTAGCTTCACATTGGCGTTAGTTAGAATCATTCGTGATGGTTAGAGCATTTTAAGGGTATACATGGGGTTTTAGAAAGAAAACTTTAAAATTTTGAAGTTTCTTAGATTAAATAAGTTTATAAATTATTACACTAGTGCATAATTATATGACATTGTTTTGTTGCACTAACTTGTTTACCTATTGTGTAGCTTATATATTCCATTGGGTGTTATTATAGGACGGTGGGACGACGAGATTTTCATTCTTATATATATAGGTGGGCGAGTCATGAAATATGTTTGTATAAATCATGTACATGGGAAAACACTTGTATTACACCACAATCATGACATTCTTGCATTTTGGATTTGTATGATTGTAAATGCTAGTGTAAATATTTATGCATTTTCATGTGTGATATGTATATATACACATCCTAGTATGAGTTCATGCATATATTTTTGTGGAAAATATGGTGACAATGCATGTTTGTGGATTAAAGACGTTGGGTGGAAATGGAAATATTGTCGAAGTGTGTTTTATTGCAGGTAAAAATTTTGAAAACTTTAAAAATACAGCCGTTATACTGTCAAAATTTTTATAAAATTATTTTAAACGAAATTGCGAAAAATTTTTATCCACCCAAATTAATGTCAAAAGTAAAGGATACAATCGAAGTAAGTTAAAGGAAATCGGGTAAGATTAAGGGGTTTGCTTCGCGGATCTCTCCATTCCGACAAGTCGAATTAAGAGAAGTCCGTTGGAGTGCCCGATGGGACCCTCCAGATAAGAGAATCAGAAAGAGTCTGGGTTGGGTCCTATCATGAGAGATTAGAGAGAGTCTGGTTTGGGTCTTGTCAGATTCGTTGAATTGTCGTGTTTATAAATTTGAACTAGCAATAATATTCATATTGTAGTATGAAAAATCGATTACGGATATTGTATAGGATTTTCGGAGTCGGATAAAGAGGATTTTCGGCTATTAAAAAAAGTTAGCCAGCTAGGGAATTCAGGTGAGTGTCCTAACAAAAATATTTTGAGATGAGATTATTTGTATTCACATTACATTTGTATGTTAATATATATTCATGTTGTTAATGATTGTAAATTGATTTATATATATATATATGAAAAACGAGTTTTACCAACTTGCATGAATTACAGATGTGTTCGTGAAATGTGAGTTTTGAAATGTTGAACTTGTGATCTGAGATTATTTATAGCATATGGTACATATATATGTATATTATGTGATTTCCAGTATCGGTAGAGTGCCCAAAGACAATGTGAGATTCCGCCTAGGAGACGATGTGAGATTCCGCTCCCCATAGGGTACGATTTAAGCTAGCTTACTACTTGAGACGATGTAGGATTCCACTTCGTAGCGAGGGATCATTCCGCTACATGATACCGGATATGTATGGCCTGAGAAGATGTGGGATTCCGCTCCGCCATACGGCATGGCCTGAGACGATATAGGATTCCGCTTCGCCATGCATTAGTGTGTTAGTACCGTATGATTCGAAAGTGATAGTGAATGACATGTTTTAAATAAAAAACTTTTCAAAAAGAAAATCGCCATCACTAACAGATTACAGGTATGAAATGAGAAATTGAATATGAGATTATATGTTTACTCACATTTCAGTATTTGAAAAGCATGAAAATGTGATTGGTGCATTAAATATTGGCTTTTCAAATTATTACAACATTTATGCGAGTTTATGATACATATGAGAAATATAAATGAATATTCCTGCACTAAAATGTTTCGGGTTCTCGATATATAGATGCATTTATATTTTACAGCATGACTTTGTTTATGAAATGAGATTACAAAATGTTTTTAAAGAGGACATTTTAGTAATGTTTGAATAGAAACTAATGATACACATTGAGTGATTTATACTCACCCTAGTTTTGTTGTTTTCTTAAAATAAAAATCTCCTAGGATCAGGTATATGTGCAGGTGACCAGACAATAGGGACCTCTCACTAGGAGTAGTGACACGTATCGTCGGGCGTAGCTATGATATCTTATTGCTTTCATGTATGATACTTAGTTTTTGAACATACGGATGTTTTTAAACTATATGCAAATATAAATTTCATACTTGAGTTTTATGTATATATTTGATCATGCATGCTATGTTTTAGAAATATAAACTTAATTTCAAATCAATGCTTATGTTGGGAATGTATGTGATTTGTGGAAAACGAGCCTAAGGCCCTATAGTTGAGAAAATGATTATTATACAAAGTGTGCAAGTTTTGATTTCGATTTCACAGGGTGGTATTTTCTAAAAAAATAGTCGTTGTGCTGCTAAAATTTTTATATAAATATAAATTTTAAATCGAAAAAGTTCCCACCCTATTCCGTTGGCAAATGTTTTGTAAAAAAAGAGTTTCTGAAATGAGTTTTCTAAGTATAGTTTTAAAAAGGCTTTTAAAACTATATATTTGATTTTTGTAAGCACCTATCTTCGATTTTAGACTTTATAGTGTTATAAGCTAGATAATAGGGTGAGAACACTAAACTTCGTCAATATCATCCTAGTGGGTGATATTAGAGTGCTAGCAAAGTTTTTATAAACTAATTAACTCTAATAGTAAGATAAATATAAAGAAGAGCAAAATAGTCTTTTTGTGAATAAGAGACGTATCTATGTATAAATAAATGGCAAATAGTCTATTCTCAATATAAGAGTTAAACATATATATATAAGTGATTGTCATATAACACTTAGTCAAATTAAGGCTATTAGTGAGATAATTATCAAAGAGGGGCATTATGGTCATCTTCACCAAGTGACTCCCTATATATATGAGTGTGTTAGTGTGTTAGTCATCCATACTTAGCAAAATTTAGAAAAACAAAAGAGAGGGAGTGAGGGAAGTGGGACGGCAAGAAGAAGAAAAAGAAGAGAAGTGAGATCCAACCTTCCCAAGGTCATTTTGAAGCTTCCCAACCAAATCTCAAGTAGATTTAAGTAAGAACGTCAAAACCTAATCAAGCTTAAGGTTAGTTTTCATAGTTTTCTTTAAGTTTGATATTGGTTGGAAAGATATGATATGATGATGGATTTGTTCATTTACTTGATGTGTTGTTGATGGAATTGTGATGTAAATCAATAACATAGTCATGAGTAGTTAACAAGGAAGCTTGAATGACAATAAACCATGAAAGAACTAGAGTTAGGGTTTATGTAGGAAACCCTAAGACTTGATCCAAAATGGTTGGAAGTGAAATTAATGGTAGTTATGGTGTTTGATAAAATGCCTAAGAGAGTAAATTAATGAAAAAGTTGAAAAATGCAATGTATGGTGTGTGTGTGTATGATAGGACCCTTCCCAGACCTTAGCTAGGCTCTTGTCTGGAGGATCTTGCCGAGCACTTCAACGGATTCATCGAACCCGACTCGTCGGATCAAAGACATCCGAGAAGCGAACCCTAACTATGTTACACTGGTTTGCTCGTTTTGAACTTATTACTTTGGTTTTTCTTTAACTGGTTGGGAGTGATAAAATTTTTTTGTGATTCTATTTCAAATACATTTTTAAAATTTTCGGCAGCATAACGGCTGCATTTTTTATAAAACCAAAATTTCACCTGTAAGGAAAGTACACTTCAACTATATCTGAACACCTCCCAACTTCCTTATTCACAATCATGCAACAAACATCACAAATTCCATAGACATAAACATGAACTCAATACCACCATATGCATATATGCATCATATATATATATACATTGCATGAATATTTACAATTTTACAATTTCCATATCATTGTAATTCAAAATGTAATCGATTAAATACATATACAAAAATATATACAAATGTCTTGCGCAATCGCCCACCTATAAATGTATATGCAAACAAAAGATCGCAGTCTCGTCCAATGGGCACGCAATGAAAGTAAATAAGCTACACAATAAACAACAAGTTAGAGCAATAAAATCATATGATATCATATCACATATACTATCATACAATTTACAAGTCTTGAAATTTTCTTCAAACTCCCCATGTATACCCTTGACTCATTCTAACCATCACGGGTGATTTTAACTAACGCCAACGTGAAGCTACTAACATGTCTCAACCACTACGTTACGGGATTTACTGCATCATACGTACGGCACTAAATCTTATCACTGAGCAACTACATTGCGGGATTTTCTGCATCACAAGTGTAGTGCTAAAACTCTAGGCGACTACGAGCGGAATTTACTGCATCGCTTCGTAGCACTAACTCTCAACTAACCAACTACGTACAGAATTGTTTGCATCGCAACGTAGCGCTATTCTATTCTATAATCTGAGCAATTACGGACGGAATTCTCTGCGTCGTCACGTAACGCTAAATCTCATGACTTTTAAGGCATACACATAGGTTTTCATAATTAATTTCTTCAAGTGCAAAAGCACAAAACTCACTAGTTTTACATCTTCTAAAAACTTTCTCATTTTATTCTTTCTATGGCAACTTAGTATTAGTTTCTAGTACAATATAGATTCCATAGGAATCTATATGCTTAACTTGAACATTAACATTGAAAATCCTTTTCATTTTCATTTATTACTTAGTTATAATATTCATTACTAATAATCATGAATTAATATAGAATTTAAGCACTCATAAGTGGCGAACCACTTACCTCGAAGCCGCGTCAAGCGCCTCGATGAATCTCAACAGCCTCGGTGTCTCGCTCCTCACCTACACAACATTTTTTTCATCATTACTAATAACAAAACTCAATTCTCAACTATAAGTTATAATTTCTCAACTATAGTCATTTTTCCCTATATAGCTCCTAACTCATTTATACTCAACCGAGACTCTTTCATTTCAATTTTTATGCAAAATTTTTAGTTTTAGACCCCTAAGGATCACCCCATGCGATCCGTTTAGTTGCTGGAGGCTCGAAACGAAAAATTACTTTTTACTCAAAACGGATAGCCCTTAACAGAACGTACTGCGACGCGCTGCTTGGGGCTCTGTTTTCCTTCGTTCTTTTTTCTATGGCTCACTTATCTCATATTCTAGTCACACATCAAATTTCGTTGAAAAATATTATCGTTTACTAAGTCAAATCTAAGGAAAACACCCATTTTTCGGGCATTTTCTAGCTCTTTTAGTGCGTGTTTTGTATACTTTCCGTTTCAGATTAGCAACGCTAGTTTTTATTTCATAGCTAAGCCTCATTTAACTAATAATGATCAACCAAACTTATTTCATGTAATGAAAATTGCATTAGGATAGCCGTTTCACTTCTTAGAGCTCTAACGACACTATTTTGTGCATAACTTGTACAATTTTTATCGGATTTGATTCGTTCCAAAACCTATGATTTTCTATGGTTCCTAGGCATCATTTGAGGTGTAGAACACCCCAAAATAAGTCCAATATGGTCAGGTCTCCTCTAGCTCAAATTTGAGCTCGAGAATCACATTTTTTACTACAACTATTCCTTTGCAACTCTAAACAATTCTCTAACTTTTCTAACCTCTTTTATACTCCAACTTGGGTTCACAACCACTTAATTTCAAGGCCTATTTACTTCCCTTCAAGTCTTTAATACATACATAAAGATAGCTTAGTCATTTAATTGCTCAAACTTCACTCAAACTTTCTATCGACTAGTTAGAGTGCATAACAATAGAGTTTCTATTTCTATTTTGTTTATGGGTATAACAGCCCATATTTACATCCCTCAAGCATCATTTACACACAACAAATCATCACTTATGATTCTATAATAATCATATGAGGTTCTATCAAAGTTTGAAGAACAATCATCCAACACAAATCAACAACAACTACAATCAAGAAGCTGTCATCACTTTCATTTCTGTTTCAGCAGAAAATTAAAGAGATAGGTTGTAATCTTACTTAGTTCTTAGCTTAGAGAGTTGAGAGGGGTTTTAGAAGGAGGTTTGAGGGCTTGGAAGGTAGCTTGGGTGGTCGTTCTTCTCTTTCCTTTCCTGGTCGACCAGCCCCTTCAGTTTCTGCTCGCGTTTCTGCTTGCGTTTCTCACAACCAGTAGCTGCTGGTGCTTCTTCTTCTTCGTGGCTCCTCCCTCTCCTCTTCTCTTGCTGTCCAGCTACTGCAACACACGGCCAATAGCTTCCTTCACGCGAGCTGCTCTGCTCTGGTTCCAGTAAGCTGCGCGAGTCTGCTTCTGTCGCTGCTGCTGCTGTCTCCTTTGGTGCACGACCAGCTGCAGCTTGCTTCTCCTTTTCCACGCCTCTTCTTCTCTTCTTCCAGCTCTCCTCTTCTTCTATCCTTTCATTTCGGTCTCTCTCTCACAGTCACGGCTGGAGTTCTCGCGAAGCTTCCTTCTTTTTGGCTGATGACTAATTTCTTTTGTGTTTGCTGAAATAATTTCAGCTTAAGTGTGGTATATATAGTAATCAACTTCTCTTAATTGCATCATGCCCAAATTCTTTTAAATTTTATCTCAATCTCCTCTCTTGTCTTTGTTTCTCATATTTGCCCATCCATATTTGTTTCCAATTTAGTTTTCATCATTTAATTAAATTCTCGTTTCGTTAAAATTTACTTTAACCGTCAAGCTTGTCTTATCGACCACTTGACGCTCTCTTTTTAATTAAACTTCAATTAGTTTATCATGGACTAAAATCTTCGATTTCCTAACTTGGATTTTTCATTGACACGCTACTTTAACTTTTATGTTCGATGAATTTAGTCGTACTCTTGAATTAATAATTTTCCGAGGCCATGAAATTCCATTAATTTACTGTAGAGATTGATTTTAACTCTCTAATCTCTCTCTTAACACTAGGAGGTTATAATTTGAGACTAGGAGTTTACAGTGTAGGTCACAACCAAGGAAGGGGTATGTGACTTCATTGAGCCTTGATCCCTTTGAGCTTGAATTCATGCTTATTAGAGCTTAGAAAATGCAATAAAAAGAATAGAATTAGAAAAACCAAGTGTAGAGACAAAGGAGTGTTAGTAAGCTTACTTGAAGGGCATTAAGGAATTTCATGTTAAAGCCTCTTTTTGATGCATGAAATGAATATGTTTGATTATATTGGAGTGAAATAATGTTAGATATGAAAGAATTAAGTTTAGAATGTGAAAAGAACAAATTTTGACACGAAAAAGTATCGAAAAATAGGAGTATTTCATAGGTTTCACCCCTCTATAGTTGGATTTTTTCAAAACCATTTTACGGGGGACCTAAGTGAGAGATAGGGAGATGATCCAAGTAAAAACATAAGCGAAACAGCTCGCGGAATGGGCTGTGAATAGTATTCAATCAAAGGGGGTCCAAAAATTTTGACTTTTTGTTTCGGACCTTTGAAAATTATACGAACTATGTGAGGATGTTCCTAGGGGTATATAAGTTAAACTTTGCAAAGAAATTGTAATTAGAAAGTCTCGGTTGAGTTAGAACCTAGAAAAGAATATTGTAGTAAAAAAGGGTATTGTAAGGGGTTTTTAATGTTAAAAGCAATGTGTGTAACGTTTGTAGCACATTGTGGCATGTTTTAAGTAAGAGTATGTTGTGCAGGTGACGTCTAAACTAGTGGAGCAAAGGAGGCTCATTAAAGCCCTCCGAAAAGTTTGGAATCAAGGTAAGTAGCACTCCCTCACACTATTTCAATTCTAGTTGAAATATAAATATGTATTGTCTAAAAGGAATTGTGAAAAGAATTTCAAAACCTAAGTTTGTATTTTTATGTAAAAGATTTTTACATCGGATTCAAAAGTGAAAATCGAGAATAAAGCATTTCAAAAAGATTTGAGTGTGAAGTTCAGTTAAATGTTTTTTTTAGATAAAGAAGTTTATGCTTAATGCACTCACAAAAAGGGATTTTCAAAGGTCGTATGTATCCTCAAAATTTTATATGTTAGTTAACATTATGTGGCGATGCAAAAAATTCCGCTCGTAGTTGCTAAGATTTTCATATTTTCTAGCGCTACGTTTACGATGCAAAAAATTTCGTACGTAGTCGTCTAGATTCATAGTTTACCTTACACTAGGATGCGATGCAGAAAATTTCGCACATAGTTACGAAAGTTAAAGTATTGAGCACTATAATATGCGATGCGAAAATTCCGCATGTAGTTGCTTAGAGTATAGATTATTTCACCCTACGTTTTGCGATGCAGTAAATTCCGTGCATAGTGGTTGAAATATCTCAGTAGGGTCACGGTTGGCGTCAGTTGAAAAATCGCCACGTGAATTACCACATTGAGCAGCATAGTTAGTCGTTGTGTGGTTAGATTCTTTGAGGGTACATATGGTGCTTTTAGTAATAAAGTTTGAATTAAAATCTTATGAGTGTCAAAACGAGTTATCAATACTTATACGACGATTTTCATATTCATTATATTGATTAAACTAACAAATTTTTTTTGTTGTAGTGTAAAAATCTATTCAGGTATTTTCATCGAGGAACGAAGCAAAAGAACCATCTCGTCAAAAATATAGGTGGGCGACATCAAAGGAAACATTATATATATATATAACTGATGTTGATATTTTGAATATACTAAATTAAGGAAGTGCTTGTATTACACAGCTTTGATAACATATATTTAGAAACTTACAACTTTTGTAAATTATGTTGTATATGATTGTAAATTTTATATGTGACTCGTATATATATCTCACTATAATTAGCATGCATGATGGTAGTAAAGTTGATTGTGAAAATGTATGTTTGCAGATAAAAAAAAGTTGGGTGGTGATTGAGAATAGCTCGAAGTGTATTTTCTTGCAGGAAAATTTTGGAAACCTTAAAAATACAACCATTATGCTGTCGAATTTTTAATAAAAATTTTCTTACATGGAACATGAAAAATTTATATCAACCCAACTATTTTCAAAGAAATAGAACTTGAATTCGTCAAAATAAAGTAAATGGGCAAAGTATCTTAGGGGTTCGCTCTGCGGATCTCTCTTGACCGTGAGTAAGGTTATAAGAGGTTCGTTGGAGTACTCGACAAGACCCTCCAGATAAGAGCCTAGAGAAAATCTGGTTCGGGTCTTGTCAAGTTGGTATCAGAGCCAAGTTTGTAAGGTTTCGAGACAAAGTTTAGAAAGTACTTGAAAACTAGTTATGCATGAAGCATGAACTAATAGATGCATGAATTATGCATGAGTTATGCATGGGAATTGCATAAATTATAAAGCTTAAAGTTTGAGCATTGTATGAGTTCAGAGTTATTTCATGCATCGTTAGTATTCTAACTTGATTTTTATGTCTAATTGGTAAAATATAGAATTATGCATTATCGTGGTCGCCCAAGGACAAGAAGGGCAGCCATGGAGGCACCCACACCAGAGAGAGAGAGAGCAGGTTGACGAGTTCGTCAATACGCCTGCTAGTTCCTCACACCCTAAGCCATCACAGCCTATGGGATCAGAGTCTAGGCCAAGAAATATGGAACAGATGGCATATGACAAGACCCAACCCAGACTCTCTCTAGTCTTTTATCTGGAGGGTCTCGCCGGGCACTCAAACAAACTTTTCTTAATCCGACTTGTCGAAAAGGAGAGACCCGCGGAGTGAACCCCTTAATCTTACCCGATTTCCTTAACTTAATTCAATTTTAACCTTTACTTTTGAAAATAATTTGGGTGGATAAAATTTTTTCGCAATTTCGTTTAAAACAATTTTATAAAAATTTTGACAGCATAATGACTGCATTTTTAAAGTTTCCAAAATTTTTACCTGCAATAAAACACACTTCGAATATATTCTCATTTCCTCCCAACTTCTTTAATCCACAACCATGTATTGTCACCGCACACTTTCCACAAACAATATGCATGAACTCATACTAGAATGTGTATATATACATGAAAATTCATAACTATTTACAATGACATTTACAAATGTACAAACTCAAAAATGCAAGATGCTATAATTATAGTGTAATACAAATGTTTTCAAAAAAATCGATATTTTCGCCCATGTGCATGATTTATACAACCATATTTTGTGACTCGCCCCACCTATATATATGAAATGAAGATCTCGTCGTCCCACCGTCCTACGACAGCACCTAATAGAATATATAACTACACAACAATTAAATAAGTTAGTGTAATAAAACAATATAATATAATATGCACTAATGTAATAAGTTATAAACTTATTCATTCTTAGAAATTTCAAAATCTTAAAGTTTTCTTTCAAAATCCCCATGTATACCCTTAAAATACTCTAACCATCACAGACGATTCTAACTAACGTCAACGTGAAGCTACTGAGGTATCTCGACCACCACGATACGGAATTTATTGCATCGCAACGTAGGGTGAAAAATCTCGTATCTGAGCAACTACAATACGGAATTTTCTGCATCGCAATTGTAGTGCTATAACTCTGGGTGACTACGAGTGGAATGTACTGCATCACAACGTAGTGCCAAACTATGAAACTAAACAACTACGTGCAGAATTGTCTGCGTCGCAACGTAACGCTATATATCCTAGAAAACTGAGCAACTACGGACGAAATTTTCTACGTCGTCACGTAATGCTAATTACTCTATAGGCTGAGTGACTACGGACGAAATTTTCTGCATCGTCACATAGCGCTAAATCTCATATGATCTAAGGTATATACATGGGTTTTAAAACTAAATTGATTAAGTGCGAAAGCACAACACTACTTATTTTTGAAACTCTAAAAATTTTCTTGATTCCATGTAAAATCTTTTACTCAACTTGAACTCATATTCTACAATTCATTTTATAAAACTTGAAAGCAACACAAGTTATAATTGAAATTGAAATTAAAGTATAGATAACATAAGCGATGTAATACTTACCTCGGTTTCCAAGTTTGCTAGAAAACTCTACGGAAGCTTCTTTGCTTCACTAACTTATGCGTCACCTGCACTACATGTTTTTATTTAAAATACGCTACAATGTACTACATAAACTACACGCATTGCTTTTAACTTTACAAATTCTTTACAACGCACTTTTGACTATAACTTCCTCTATTAGATTCTAACTTAACCAAGGCTTTCTAATTCCATTTTTTTTGCAAAATTTTTGATTATACATCCCTAGGAACACCTCCACGCAGTCCGTAAAATTTTCAGAGGCCTGAAACGAAAAGTCAAATTTTTAGACCTCCTAAAACAGAACACTGTGTACAGCCTATTCTACGGTTTGTTTCGCTTCCATTTTCACTTGGAGCACCTCTTATCTCTCACTTAGACCCCTCGTAAAATGGTTTCGAAAAATTCTAAGTATTGAAGGTGAAACCTAGGAAAAACACCTAGTTTTCTACACTTGTTGATGCGCATTTTCATATTGAACAAGCGATGATGTTATTTCTTTTGTATCTAAGCTTTTTTTACCTAATTATGATAAAATATATTCATTTCATGCATCAAGAAATGCATTTATATTGACATTTCACTTTACGACCCTCTAAATGCACTATTTTGACCATAACTTGCGCAATTTTTATCGGAATCGTTCCCTTCCAAATCCTATGGTTTGCTATGACCCTAGGCATGATTTGAGGTCTAGAACAACCTCAAATAAGTTAAAATAGTGCAGGTCATCACTGTCCCTTTATTGGGCTTGAGATTCTCCAATTTGCTCAAAACTACTCCTTTGACAATTCTATCATTTCTATATGTTTTCCTAACCTTACATATGCTTAGATTTAGGTTCAAATTAATCAAAACTTAAAGGTATCTTACTGTCCTTCATGGCCGTGACACACACACATACACATCAAAGAGTAGTGCTTTTCAATTCTATATGTCAATCTCTCTCAATCCTTTTATCAAACAACTTATCTACAACTTATTTGACATTTTAGTGCTTTAAATCACACTTTAAAGTTTGCTAACCATAAACCCTAGCCTACGATTCACACACAATAACATACCATCTAAGCTTCCATAGCACCCACTTAGGGTTCTACACTAGTTTTAAGTGTAAAAATCCATCACAAAACATTACAACAACATAACTCTCATCAAACCCATATAACTCCAACTAGCATCAAAGTTGAGAGAAGAGATGATACCTTACCTTAATCTTGGTTAGGTTTTGTTTTCCTAGCTTAGATCAACACAAACTTTGGCTTTGGAGCCTTGGATTTGGTTGGCAAAGTTCACTTCTTCTTCTCCCTTGAATTGTCGTCCATGCACTTTCTCCCTTGAATCTAATGTTGACTAGATTCATCATTTTCACTTCATAATGTAACTTCTAACACTAGGAAGTTCATAATCGAAATTAAGGTTTTACAGCACAGATGTTAGCAGCGGCACTCCAATAGTCACGAAAGACAAGGGTATTTATAGAGCACGCTCGCAAATTAGGTGTCAAGCCTTACGATGGTACAGGGGAGCCCGAGCGTGTATTGTCATGGTTAGAGACCAATGAAGAGATATTCCAGGTTATGGGTTGCTCAGAGGAACAAATGGTGACTTTTTCAGCTTTCCTCCTTAAGGATCGTGCGAAAGACTGGTGGAAAGTGCATAAGAGAGCGCACCTAGATGGAGTCTCTTGGGTCAACTTTAAGAAAGAGTTCACAAATAAGTTCTTTCCTAAGAGCTACAAAGATGCAAAGATCGAAGAGTTCTTCTGATTTGAGCAGGGGACTCTTACAGTGACAGAGTACGAGAAGAAGTTCTCGGAGTTAGTTTGTCTTGTTCCCTATGTTGCTGAAAATGAAGAACAAAAGATAAACCAGTTCACAGCAGGGTTGAGTCCGAGGATTAGGACATATGTGACTTCAGCAGTGCATACTAGATATGGAGAGTTGGTAGAGGCAGCCACCAAAGTTGAGCAAAGTGCAGAAACCATCCCAAAGCTGAAGTCATAATGCAGTAAAAAACATAGTTGGACCGACAAACTTGACAGGACCCATACCAGACTCTCTCTAATCTCTTATTTGGAGAGTCTTGCCGGGCACTCTAACGGACTGCTCTTAACCCGACTTGTCAGGTAAAAGAGATCCGCGGAACGAACCCCTTAATCTTGCTCGTTTACTTTCTTTACTTAAAATAGAAAACTCATTTTCATTGAAAATAGTTAGATTGGTGTAAATTTTCCGTAATTCGATTTAAAACGATTTTGAAAAATTCGGCAGCATGACGGTTGTATTTTTAACAATCTCAACATTTTTCCTGTAAAAGAAACACACTTCGTACTATTTCAATTCACCACCCAACTTCTTTTGGCCACAAGCATGCATTTTCTTCATACTTCTCACAACAATCATGCATATGCTTGATTCATTCCGCAATTCGCATTTCTATTATTTTCCTAATGCAATCTAAATTATCAAACATTTAGTAATGGATACTATTCATATGCAAGCATCAAAATATATGTATATGCATATCATATCATGGGTTTACAATTATTCGAATATCCACATTCTAACCATACAATTACTTAGCTAATTATTTACAATTACAAAATATGTTTGGCGTTAAATCAATACATCTATGCAATGCCCACCTAGAATATCCGACGAGGTTTTCTAAACACAAAATCACTTGTTCAAACACCTAATATAATATATGAGCTACACAAAAGTAAACAGGGTTAGTTCAACAAATGATAATAACATCAAGATATACTTATATCAAAATTCATAACTTCGTTTGGAATCAATTCTTTTTCAACCTTTCTTTTCTGAAAACTCTATGTATACTCCTAACATACTCAACCATCACGTGGTGGTTTTCAACTGAGGCCTAACGTGAAGCTACTGAGATATCTCAACTACTACGATGCAGAATTCACTGCATCGTAAACATATAATGTGAAACAATCTCAAATCTGAACATCTACAATACGGAATTTGTTGCATCGCAATTGTAGTTGTAAAACCCTGTATTTTTATTAAGGGTGAAATTGTAAAATTTTATCAAAATTTTATCAAAGTGCAAGGGTTAAAAAGTTAGATTTTTGGAATTTTAGTTTAAAGTCGTAATTTGTAAATAGTTGAGGGGGCAAATGGAAATTTGGCCGGATTATATCATCTCCTTCAACCTTCAGTCGACCATTTCTCTCTCTCGCCAGATTTTTTTTCAGATTTCCTTTTCTCGCGACCCCAACTTTGACTCCTCATTCCGACCTCGTCCGAGCTCCGTTTTAGTCAAATTTGGTACCGTTGGAAAGCTTGTGCGACGTAGATTCCATAGGTACCAATTTCATCAATTTTTATCATCGTTTGGGTGTCTAATTTTGCAGACAAAGTCCGACCGCCAACCAATTTTGATTTTTCTTAGATCTTGGCGAAACCAAACGATTTTGACTCCGATTAACCTTATTTTCGTAATGAGCGTGTCGAGGACAACAAAACTCGCTTGGGTGCACGTCCCGTCACCGTGGTCATCGGAATCCGCCGTCGGAGCGTCGTCGTCGGCCACCGCGTACGGCGGGGGTAAGTTCCTCGACCTCCCGAATTCAAAAATTTATTCCGAACGCATCTACAGACTCATTTTTAAGCATAGGATCCATTTTTGAGGTTATTTTTCTCATAGGGCAGCCGTACAAAAAGTTATTCTATATTATGTTGCTTTGTAGATTTGATTCGGAATGACTATAACTATTTTGGAAATCAAAGTCTTAGGGGTGATTAATAGTCCATATTGAGGTAGGGGTTCAATCCTAATCTTTTATAAATTCTTTTATGTTAAAGTTGATGTTTAATTGAATTTTTATGATTCCGAAAGTATAGTAATTATTTGTGGAATTACCTTGTGGATTGTGACAATGTATTGATGTATTTAAAGCTTTGTATTCTAAACACTTGATTTATGGATTTTATTGTGGATATGAATCCATGAATTCTAGTAGGTGTTCACATATCTGTGGGGGATGGGTTTTCATCTGTAATTATTTTAGATCGTTTGAAGTTTTTCATTATACTTTCTTAATATTTTAAATTTGGTACTCCGGAGTATCTAAATAGAGAAAGATTTTCATATAAATTAATATTCACAATTCTGCCACTGCCTAGGGCTCGGGTCGGGACAGAAAAATGGTATCAGAGCTCTTGGTTTTCATACCTCGGAATGTGACACCTACTAGAGTAAATGGATGACATTTTACTTAGTCGGTATCATTAAATTGTTAATAGTCTGGTGTTTGAATTAAATGGTAGAAGATTTTCTGATAATTTGATCGTGATGCCCATGGGGCAATTTGATGTGATTTTTGGTATGGATTCTGTGACGGGCTTACCCTTGACCTCTTAAAGATATGATGTAGTATGGGTCATTGTGGATCGATTGGCCAAGACGGCTTACTTTATACCTATAAGAAAGGACTATAAGCTTGTTAAGCTAGTCAGACTCTGTGTTGAGAGCATTGTTCCTTATATTGAGGATTCCTATACAAGAAAATATGACGTACGAGGAGCAACCGGTACGAATCTTGGCAAGAGAGATTAAAGTGTTGCGAAACAAAGAAATACCTATGGTTAAGGTATTGTGGCAAAATCATACTGGAGATGAGACTACTTCGGAGCTAGAGTCAGAGATGTACCATAAGTACCCTCATTTATTTGAAATTCGACTTGAAGTTGCACTTTGAATTTCGGGACGAAATTCTTTTATGGAGGGTAGAATGTAAAACCCTGTATTTTTATTAAGGGTGAAATTGTAAAATTTTATGAAAATTTTATCAAAGTGCAAGGGTTAAAAAGTTAGATTTTTGGAATTTTAGTTTAAAGTCGTAATTTGTAAATAGTTGAGGGGGCAAATGGAAATTTGGCCAGATTATATCATCTCCTTCAACCTTCAGCCGACCATTTCTCTCTCTCGCCAGATTTTTTTTCAGATTTTCTTTTCTCGCGACCCCAACTTTGACTCCTCGTTCCGACCTCATCCGAGCTTCGTTTTAGTCAAATTTGGTACCGTTGGAAAGCTTGTGCGACGTAGATTCCATAGGTACCAATTTCATCAATTTTTATCATCGTTTGGGTGTCTGATTTTGCAGACAAAGTCCGACCGCCAACCAATTTTGATTTTTCTTAGATCTTGGCGAAACCAAACGATTTTGACTCCGATTAACCTTATTTTCGTAATGAGCGTGTCGAGGACAAAAAAACTCGCTTGGGTGCACGTCCCGTCACCGTGGTCATCAGAATCCGCCGTCGGAGCGTCGTCGTCGGCCACCGCGTACGGCGGGGGTAAGTTCCTTGACCTCCCGAATTCAAAAATTTATTCCGAACGCATCTACAGACTCGTTTTTAAGCATAGGATCCATTTTTGAGGTTATTTTTCTCATAGGGCAGCCATACAAAAAGTTATTCTATATTATGTTGCTTTGTAGATTTGATTCGGAATGACTATAGCTATTTTGGAAATCAAAGTCTTAGGGGTGATTAATAGTCCATATTGAGGGAGGGGTTCAATCCTAATCTTTTATAAATTCTTTTATGTTAAAGTTGATGTTTAATTGAATTTTTATGATTCTGAAAGTATAGTAATTATTTGTGGAATTACCTTGTGGATTGTGACAATGTATTGATGTATTTAAAGCTTTGTATTCTAAACACTTGATTTAAGGATTTTATTGTGGATATGAATCCATGAATTCTAGTAGGTGTTCACATATCTGTGGGGGATGGGTTTTCATCTGTAATTATTTTAGATCGTTTGAAGTTTTTCATTATACTTTCTTAATATTTTAAATTTGGTACTCCGGAGTATCTAAATAGAGAAAGATTTTCATATAAATTAATATTCACAATTCTGCCACTGCCTAGGGCTCGGGTCGTGACAGTAGTACTGTAACTTTAGGCGACTACGAGCGAAATTTACTGCATCGCAATATAGTGCCAAAACTGTAGATTTAAACGACTACGTGCAGAATTTTCTTCATTGCAACGCAGCTCTAGAATTCTCTCTATATCTTAGCGTCTAGTACGGAATTTTCTGCATCATACATGTAGCGTTAGATATTCTGAAAACTTAGCAACTATAGATGAAATTTTCTGCATCGTTGCGTAGCGCTAAATCTTAACTAAACAGAGGGTATATACATGAGCTTGAAGTGGTTTCACTAAGTGCAAAAGCACAAAACCTTTAACTTTTCAAACTCTTCAAAGTTTTCTCGATCCAAATATTTTGAAATCAACTTAGTTTTTGATTCCTTCCCTTTTTGAATCTCATAAAGAGATCACATACTCAAAACTCAGATTTAGGATTTGAAAGTCGTTTAATTACATAACTCAGAATTTAAATTAGAAATTTGAAATAGATGCAAGTGATAAGACACTTAACCAAATGAGCAATACTCGTCAATGTGCCTCCCGAGCTCCACTGGTCTGCTCGTCACCTACACAACACGTTCTTATTTAAAATACATTACAATGTGTTACAAAAACTACACACATTACTTTCAACCTTAAAAATTCTTTACAATGCTCTTTTGACTACAACTTTCTCTATTACGTTCTAACTTAACCGAGGTTTTCTAATTATGATTTCTTTGCAAAAGTTTAACTTATGCACCCCTAGGAACATTTCCACGCAGTCCATATAATTTTCAGAGGCCCGAAACGAAAAATCAACTTTTCGGACCCCTTAAAACAGAATGTTGCGCACAACCCATTCTATGGGTTGTTTCACTTCCATTTTCACTTGGATCATCTTCTTATCTCTCATTTACGTCCCCTGTAAAGCGGTTTCGAAAAATTTAAGTATCGAGGGGTGAAACCTATGAAAAATGCCTATTTTTCAACACTTTTTTATGCATATTTTTGCGTCAAACAAGCAACGATGTCATTTTTTTCGTATCTAAGGTTCTTTTACTCAATTATAACCAAATACGTTTATTTCATGCATCAAGGAATGCATTTACATTCTCAACTCACTTTACGACTATATAGGTGTACTATTTAAGCCATAACTTCCTCAATTTTTATTCAAACCTTTCCCTTCAAATTTCTATGGTTTGCTATGACATTTATGCATATTTTGAGGTCTAAAACAACCCTAATTAAGCCCATTTCATGCAAGTCTCTATATCCCTTTCAAGTACCTATTTTCTCATTATACTATTATTTCAATCTTTACTAGATTGTATGTCATTATGCACCCCATATTAATCCATATTAATTACCTTGATTCCTACTCATTCATGCATGTTTTTAGGACTCTAAATATACCATAAACATCGACGAAATACATGCATTACCTCTTGCCCTTCATCAAGTAAAAAAGCATCAACAATGCAATCTAATATCCTTTGTTAATTCTAACACTCTCATATGATTTTCTAACATTAAATATGCATATCTTAGGGCTCAAAGGGATCAAAACACAATAGTATCACACACCCCTCCTATGGTCGTGACACACACATGCTTTCAACATCATCTTTCACATTTTTATAACCATTAAATACACTAAAATAATGTTCTTAACTTATCAAGACAGCTTGAACACAGTTAGAGGTTCACTTGAACTTCAATCAAAATTCCACCTATATTAGTGTGCTCATTAAATCCCCACAACATCCTAACTTAATTCCTATACAATTTTGAAGTCTAAAACCACTAAATCCATGCTTAAGAATCTCAATAAATTCATATATATCTCACTTGGAACTTGCATCAAACACCACACATACAATTTCACATAACCCATGCATAAAGTTTGGCAAATAACATTCTTACCATCCAAAACTCATTCCATGCATAACTTTTCATCAATTACATCAACACAACTTGAATCATGTATCATCTTCCTTTGCCATGCAGCCCATCACATATACATCATGTTCTACTCAAGTTTTCGACTTAAAATTCACTCAAAACAACACTAACAAACATGGCAGTAATTTATCAACTCAAACCACCTCAATTCAACTTCAAATCAAGAGTTCACCTTGCTAAAATACTTACCAAGCTGCCTTGAACCCTTGTTTTGCTTTCCCCATAAGATTGAATATTTAAAACCTTAAATCCATGCATAAAATTTTCATTAGAAGTGCAAACAGCAGGTGGATAACTTTGCACCCAAATTTTGACATCAAAACATCATGAAAACTATGAGTTTTTCACTTGAAAATCACTTACCCAAGTTGTATAACACCTTTAGGCTTGTTTCCCACCTTTCATTGGCCTAGAACCACTTGAAAATGGGCTGTTTTCTACTCATTCTCAACTTCACTGAACCTCTCCCTCACTCTCTCTCAATTTCTTTTTGAAATTTTTCTAAGTGTTGGAAGACAACCCTTCTATATATAGGCATGGGTTTATATAATTGTCCTTGAAGTTTGTTAGTTATTTACATACTATACCATCACATGAAATTTAACTAAATAGTCTACCAATTATGCATTAAATTCATATCCTCCTCACTACTTTTATCAATTTGCACAATTCATGCACATAATTTATTCTATTCACTTTTCTATTTAATATTCCCTAAATTTATCATTGACCAATTTGCCCTTCTTTGATATTGATCTCCTTATTTGTAGAGAAAGACTATCTTACCATTTATTGGATTTTCTTATTATAAATATTGACCATTCCTATACTCTAACTTCCAGTGCGAGGGAATGAAATGTTAAGAATAGGGGTTTACACAGCAAGGAGGATCAAGCAAGATGGCCAAGAGTGAACCGAAGCCTTCCGGGTTTGACAGTCGGAAGCAAAGTCAGAGGGCTTAGACCAACCAGAGCTCAGTTCAATCATCTGGGGTGTCCAAAAGCCAGCAAAGTTAGAGGAACAGGCCTGTTTGTAGCAAGTGTGGTAGATCACACCCTGGCAAGTGTCTTATAGGTAGGACCGAATGTTTTAGATGCGGTCAGGAGGGTCACTTCATGTGTAAACCCCCAGTCTCAACTTATGGATTTCTAGTATTATAAGTTAAACTAGGGAGATAATATAAATCCCTACAGTTAACTAATTGAAATTCATAGCCTTAGAAATTATTTATTTAAGAATACGACGAAATTCGTCGACCATAAAAAGTTTAGTAGCATGTTAATGAAAATCCAAGTTAGGAAATTGATGATTTTAGTCCATGATAATCTAATTGAAGTTTAATTAAAAAGAGACCGTCAAGTGGTCGATAAGACAAGCTTGATGGTTAAAGTAAATTTTAATGAAACGAGAATTAAATCAAATGATGAAAGTTAGATTGGAAACTAATAATTATGGGGCAAATATGAGAAACAAAGAAAAGAGAGGAGATTGAGATGATATTAAAAGAGTTGGGGCATGATGCAATTAAGAGAAGTGGTATCACTATATATATAACACTTGCTGAAAATTTCAGCACACACACACACGCCATTCAGTCGAAGAGAAGAGAGAAGAAGCAAGAAGATTTGTGAAGCTGCTGGAACCGAAACCAAAAGCAGCAACCGTGCATCACCCAAGGCAGAACAGATTTCGTGAAAGAAGAAAGGGCCAGCAGTTGCAGCTGTGATGCCGTAGCAGAAGTGCTCGACCAGAAACGAAGAGGAAATCAATCAAGAAGCTGCTGGAATCGTGAGGCAACAACTCACACGTGAAAGGAGAAAGGCGACAGTTGTTGGTCGCGAGTCCAAGCAGAACAGCGAGGGGGAGAGGAGGGCACGACCTGCAGCAGAACAAGGACCCAAAACAGGTCAGCCGTGAGTCCAAGAAGGCAGCAAGAGCAGTTGGTTAGCATCAGAAATAGAACAGAAGTAAATGCGAGCCAAATCAGGCCTGACGCGCGGATTGCAGCGAGCTGGACGATCAACAGAAGAAATAGAGGAAAACAGCCCCTTCCCAGGCCATTCAAGCCTCCAACCTCTTCTCTAAACCCTCTCCCAAGTCTCTCTCAACTCTCTAAACAAAGAACCAAGTAAGAAATCAGATTTCTCACCCTTTTCTTTGCTGAAAATTTCAGCAGTGTTGTTGAAAATTTTGAGCAGAATGTTGATGCTTGTGTTGGACAAATTATTCTTCAAACTTTGATAGAACTTTAGGTGATTGAAATAGAGACTTGAATGATGATTTGTTGGGTGTAATTGCTGCCATAAAAGTGTATATATGGGCTGTTATATGTTAGAGCAAGGTTGAAACCGAAAATAGTGTTTTATGTACACCAAGTAGTTGATAAAAGTTTTGAGTGAAGTTTGAGCACTTAAATGATCAAATTAGGTTTATGTGTGTATTAAGGGCTTGAAGAGTAGTAAATAAGCTTTGAGATTAGTAGATTTAGAGCCCAAGTTTGAGCATAAAAAGAGTTAGAAAAGTTTAGAGAATTGTTAGAATCGCAAAGAGGTAGTTTGAGACAAATTGTGAAACCCGAGCTTAAATTTTGAGCTCTAGAAAACTTGACTATATTTGGATTATTTGGGGCTATTCTACACCTCAAATGATGCCTAGGAACCATAGAAAACCATAGGTTTTGGAATGGATTGAATCCGATAAAAATTTCACAAGTTATGCGCAATATAGTGTCGTTAGAGCTCTGATAAGTGAAACGGCTAGCTTGATGCACTTTTTGTGGCATGAAATGAGTTTGGTTGATCATTATTAGTTAAATGAAGCTTAGCTATAGAAGAAAAACTAGCGTCGCTAACCCGAAACGAAAAATATGCACTAAAACGTGCCTGAAAGTGTCCAAAACGGATGTTTTCCTTACATTTGACCTAGCAAACGATAATATTTTTCAATGAAATTTGACATGTGACTACAATGTGAGATAAGTGAGCCGTAGGAAAAAGAATGAAGGAAAACGGAGTCTCGGATAGCGTGTTGCAGTACGTTCTGTCAAGGGCTGTCCGTTTAAGTAAAAATGTGATTTTTCGTTTCGAGCCTCCAACAAGTAACCAAACCGTGTGGAGGTATCCCTAAGGGTCCAAAACTGAAACTTTTACATAAAAAGTGAGATTAGAGAGTCTCGGTTGAATTAGAAACAAGTTAGGAGCATGTAGAGAAAAATGACCATAGTAAAGAATTCCTAGTGTATAGTTGAGAAATTGAGGTTTTGTCAATAGTAATGATGAGGAAATGTTGTATAGGTGACGAGCGCAGGAGCGACGTCCAGGAGCTTCGTCGAGACGCTTGACGCGGTCTTGAGATAAGTGGTTTGCCACTTGAAATCTATTCCAATTTCATGTCAATGCTTGATGTTTGTATATGAATATGGTAGTTAAATAGTGAAAGAGAATGAAATTGATTTCTTATATCAAGTTAAAGTGTGAGTGTATATAGGAACCTATATAGAAATATAAATTGATACTAAGTTGCTTTTAAAGAAAATGAAATGAGAAAAGTGTTTAGAGATTTTAAAGCTATAGAGTTTTGTGCTTTGGCACTAGAAAAGTTGATTATAAAACTCATGTGTATACCTTAAAAGTTATAAGATTTAGCGTTACGTGACAACACAGAGAATTCCGTCTGTAATCGCTCAGTTTATAGAAAAGTATAGCGCTACGTTGCGATGCAGACAATTCCGCACGTAGTTGGTCAGTTGATAGTTAGCGCTACAAAGCGATGCAATAAATTTCGCTCGTAGTCACCTAGAGTTTTAGCACTACACTTGCAATGCAGAAAATCCCGCATTGTAGTTGTTCAGTAATGAGATTTAGCACCCTACGTACGGTGCAGTAAATTCCATAACGTAATGGTTGAGATACATTAGTAAGCTTCACGTTGGCGTTAGTTATAATCACCCGTGATGGTTAGAACGAGTCAAGGATACACATGGCGATTTTGAAAGAAATCGTAAAACTTGAATAAGTGATAAATTTCATGTTAGTGTATATGATATCATACATTCTTGTTGCACTAACTTGTTGTTCATTTTGTAGCTCATTTATTTTTATTGCGTGCCACCGCCAGACGAGACAACGACTTTTACCTTGTATACATTTATAGGTGGGCGATTGCGCAAGACATTTGTATATAGTTGCGTATATGTATTTAATCAATTACATTTTGAACTACAATGATATTGGAGTTTGTAAAGTTGTAATAATTCATGCATTTTATATCTATGGTGCATATATGCATATTTTGGATTCGAGTTTATTGTTTATGCCTATGGAATTTGCGATGAATGTTGCATGATTGTGAATAAAGAAGTTGGGAGGTGTTAGACATAGTTGAAGTGTGATTTTCTTACAGGTGAAATTTTGGTTTTATAAAAAATGCAACTGTTATGCTGCCGAAAATTTTATAAAAAGTATTTGAAATAGAATCAAAGTAAAAGTTTATCACTCCCAACCAGTTACAGAAAAATCAAATCACTAAGTTTTAACGAGTAAACCGGAGAAGAAAGTTAGGGTTCGTTTCCCGGATGTCTTTGATCCGATGAGTCGGTTTCGATGAGTCCGTTGAAGTGCCCGGTAGGATCCTACAGACAAGAGCCTAGATAAGGTCTGGGAAGGGTCCTGTCATCATGAGAGACTGTCCTAGTGTAGTTGCATCGTGTCTCGCAGAGGCCAAATCTATCGCTTAAGGGCAGTCGAGTAGGGGTTGTGGACCAAAGAGGGGAGGCCCCCAAGGTAGAGGAGCTACAGTACCGTCGCCAACCAGAGGAAGACCTAGTTGAGGTGTGCCACCCAGGGACATCTTGGTAGACCCCGTAGCCAGGCAGCTAGAGTATATATTGACAGGACCCAACCCAGACTCTATCTAATCTCTTATCTAAAGGGTCCCGCCGGGCACTCCAACGGACTTCTCTCAATCCGACTTGTCAGAATGGAAAGATTCGCGAAGTGAACCCCTTATTCTTTCTCGATTTTCTTAACTTACTTCAAGTGTATTCTTTACTTTTGAAAATAAGTTGGGTGGTTAAATTTTTACGCAATTTCATTTTAAAACAAGTTGATAAAAATTTCGGCAGTATAATAACTGCATTTTGAAGGTTTTCAAAATTTCACCTGCAATAAAATATACTTCGACTATATTTTCATGTCCTCCCAACTTTTTTAATCCACAAACATGCAATGTCATCACACTTTTTACAAGCAATATGCATGGAATTATAATAAAATGTATAAGTATATGCCATACATAAAATCAATAACTATCACAATAACATTTACAAATATACAATCCAAATTACAAGTATTTTTCCACAATTGATGTATTCAACCCATATACATGATTTACACAAACATATTGCATGACTCGCCCACCTATATATATGAAGTAAAAATCTCATCGTCGCATCGTCCAATGATAGCACCCAATGGAATATATAAACTACACAACAAGTAAACACATTAGTATAACACAATAATGTAATATAATGATGTACTAGTACAATAATTTATAAACTTACGCTAGAGTAGAAATTTCAAAATTTTAAGTTTTCTTCCAAAATCCTCATGTATACCCTTAAATTACTCAAACCATCATGGGCGCGATTCTAACTAACGCCAACGTGAAGCTATTGAGGTATCTCGACCACTACGATACGAAATTTACTGCATCGCAACGTAGGGTGAAAAATCTCTTATCTGAGCAACTACAATACGGAATTTTCTACATCGCAATTGTAGTGCTATAACTTTAGGCAACTACAAGCGGAATGTACTGTATCGTAATGTAGTGCCAAACTATGAAACTAAACAACTACGTGCGGTATTGTCTACGTTGCAACGTAGTGCTATATTTTCTAGGAAAACTGAGCAACTACGGACGGGATTTTCTACGTCGTCGCATAGTGCTAATTACTCTATAAACTGAGCGACTACAAACGAAATTTTCTGCATTGTCACGTAGCGCTAAATCTCATATGGTCTCAAGGTATATTTATGGGTTTTTGAAACTAAATTCACTAAGTACAAAAACACAAAATTACTTATTTTTGAAACCCTAAACACTTTCTTGATTCAATTATTTTAAAAACAACTTTATATTTGTTTCAATCCTTTTATGGATTCCATAAGAAACCCACATACTAAAAACTTGAACTTTGAATTTAAAAGCCATTTTTATATTTTCATTTAGCACAATATGCAAACTTAAAATAGAAATCAAACAAACGCAAATGGTGAAACACTTATCTCGATTTCCAAGCTTACTAGAGAACCTCACGAAAGCTCTTTTGCCCCGCTAGTTTATGCGTCACCTGCACCACATGTTCTTATTTAAAATATGCTACAATGTGCTACATAAACTACACACATTGCTTTTAAACTTTAAAAATTTATTACAATGTACTTTTTGACTACAACTTTCTCTACTAACTTCTAACTTAACTGAGGCTTCCCAATTCCAATTTCTTTCCAAACGTTTAAGTTATATATCCCTAAGAACACCCCCACGCAATCCGTATAATTTTCAGAGGCCCGGAACGAAAAGTCAAAATTTTGGACCCCTTATAACAGAACAGTGTGCACAGCCCATTCTACGGGCTGTTTCACCTCTGTTTTTGCTTGTACCATCTTCTTATCTCTCAGTTAGGTCCCCTTGTAAAATGGTTTCGAAAAACTCTAAGTATTGAGGGGTGAAACCTAAGAAAAACGTCTATTTTTCTACAGTTTTTGATGCACGTTTTCGCATCGGACAAGCGACGATGTTATTTCTTTCATATCTAAGGTTCTTTTACCTAATTATGATAAAATATATTCATTCTATGCATAAAAAATGCATTTACATGGATATCTCACTTTACGACTCTCTAAACGCACTATTTTGATCATAACTTGCGCAATTTTTATCGGAATCATTTCCTTTCAAAACCTATGGTTTACTATGATTCTTAGGCATGATTTGAGGTCTAGAACAACCCCAAATAAGTCAGACCAGTGCAGGTCATCACTGTCTCTTCATTGAACTCGGAAATCTTCAATTTGCTCAAAACTACTCATTTGATAACTCTATCACTTCTATATGCTTTCCTAAGCTCAAATATGTTTAAATTTGAGTTCAAATCCATCAAAACTCAGAGGTATCTTACTGTCCTTCATGGCCATGACACACTCACATACACATCAAAGAGTAAATTTTATCAATTCTACATGTCAATTTCACTCAATCCTTTTATCAAACAACTTGTCCACAACTTGTTTAACATTTTAGTGTTTTAAATCATACATTAAAGTTTTCTATCCATTAACCCTAACCTACCATTCACACATAAAAACATATTATCTAAGTTTCCATAACACTCACTTAGGTTCCTTTATTAGTTTTAAGGGTAAAATACCTCACACAACTCATTACAATAACAAGACTATCTACATACCCATTATAATTCCAACTATCTTCAAAGTAGAGAGAGAGGAGATGATATCTCACCTAAATCTTGTTAGGTTTTGCTAGGTTAGCTTGAAAACACTCTAGGATGATGAATTAGGGCTTGAAAGCTTTTCTCTTCCTTTTCTTGCTTGTCGTGAATGACCCCTTTACTTCCTCTCCCTTTCACGTTTCTTTTCTTCTTTTCACAGCAGCTTCTTTCTTTTTTCTTGCTCAATTTTTCTCTAAGTGTCCAATATATATGTTAGTAATATTTCCTAAAATGACAAGCTTGTCTCTTGACTACTTTGACTATCACTTATAGTTTAATTTATCTCATTAGTAATTGACTACTAACTATGATTGATAAATCCTATAATTCTCATTTTTAGACTTGATCATATTGTCCTTTATAAATTATCTCTTATTTGTGGAGGGACTATTTTACCTTTCATTGAATTTTTCTTATTAAATTAGTTATTGTGTAATTCTAGAACGATCGTTCACTCTTCAATGTCCCTGGTTAAATTAACGTTGACTAGATTTATTATTTTAATTTCATAGTCTAATCTCTAACACTAGGAAGTTAAAAATCGAGACTAAGGGTTTACAATTTCTTCCCCCCTTATAAAAATTTCATCCTCGAAATTTTAAACTATTTACCTGATTTGAACAAGTGAGGGCACTGGGCACGCATCTGCTCTTCGGGCTCCCAAGTAGCCTCTTCTGACCCGTGATTCCACCATAACACCTTCACTAGCAGATTCACCTTATTACGCAACACTTGATCTCTACGATCTATAATTTCCACTAGCTACTCCTCGTAGGTCAAGTTTTCCTTCAATTGGACTGGTTGTTCTTTCAGAATATGCGAAGGGTCGGCAATATACTTGCAAAGTATGGAGACATGGAACACATCATGGATGTTGGCTAGCTCTGGCGGCAGCTTCAACCGATAAGTTACTTCACCCATTCTCGCCACTATCTCATATGGCCCTATATATCGTGGACTTAACTTCCCACGCTTCCCAAATCTCAAGATACCCTTCCAAGGTGAAATCTGTAAGAATACTCTGTCACCCGCTTCGAACTCTAGATCTCGTCTTCGATTGCCCACATAGTTTTTCTGTCTGTCGCTTGCTACCTTTAACCGTTCTCTAATCACACTTATCTTTCTCGGTTGTAGCTTGGACAATCTCTGGGCCAATCAATCTTCTTTCACCTATTTCGTCCCAATAGACTGGGGTTCTATACTTCCTGCCATACAACGCCTCATACGGGGTCATGCCAATACTGGACCGATAGCTATTGTTATAGGCAAACTCTATTAACGCTAGGTAATTATCCCAACTCTCTTTGAACTCCATTACACATGCTCTCAACTTGTCTTCAAGAGTTTAGATAGTTCTCTTTGATTGATCAGTTGTTTGTGGGTGAAAAGCGGTACCGAAGTTCAATCTGGTGCCTATTGCTTCTTGTAGCTTCGGTCAGAATTGAGAAGTAAAGCGAGGATCTCTGTCTGATACAATGAACACTGGTGCACCATGTAATCTCACGATCTCATCTACATATAGCTCAGCTAACTTTTCCAGATAATAAGTGTTCTTAATAGCAAGAAAGTGAGCGGACTTCGTCAATCTATCAACTATCACTCAAATGGCATCATGTCCACTCTGTGTCCTGGGAAGTCCCACCACGAAATCCATCGTGATCCTTTCCCACTTCCATTCCGGAATAGACAGAGGTTGTAATAACCCTATCGGTTTCTGATGCTCAACTTTAATCTGCTGACAGGTTAAGCACTTCGACACGAATTCTTCTATCTCTCTCTTTATGCCTTTCCATCAGTAGTGATCTTTTAGAGTGCGATACATCTTGGTGCTTCTTAGATGCATAGCATAAGCAGATGAATGAGCTTCATCCATGATTTCTTTCTTCAATTCTACTATATCTGGCACACATAATCTCTGCGCTAGGACTAGTGTTCCGTCACCTTTCAAGGTGAAGTTGCTTTGCTGCCCTGCCTCTATCTTGCTTTTCAACTTCATCAAATATGGATCTTAAGCTTGCAACTCTCGGACTCGGTCCACCAACACTGGACGAACATGAAAAACTACTAGTAGAGCACCTGATTCTGCCGTCTCCAAACTAACCCCCATAGATCTCAACTCTATTAACATCGGCAGATACTCGGCTTTTAACCGAGCTAAGGAACTAGTGAGCTTTCTACTTAATGCATCTGCTACCACGTTTGCTTTACCCGGGTGGTATTCAATGGTGCAGTCATAATCCTTGATGAGTTCAATTCATCTTCTCTGTCTCATGTTCAACTCTTTCTACGAGAACAGATACTATAGCCTTTTATGATATGTAAAGATCCTGCAGGGTACTCCATAGAGGTAATGCCTCCAAATCCTCAAAGCGAACACTACGACCGCTAACTCCAAGTCGTGGGTTGGATAGTTTACTTCATGCTTCTTTAACTATCTCGAAGCATAAGCTATCACCCTGTTATGCTGCATCAACACACAACCTAAACCTTGCCTGGAGGCATCACAATACACTATAAATTCCTCACTTCTTGAGGGAAGTGTAAGCACTGATGCCGTAGTTAACCTCTGCTTCAACTCATCGAAGCTGTTCTGACATGCCTCTAACCAGACAAACTTCTCTTCTTTTCTTGTTAACTTGGTCAGCGGAGTGGCAATCTTCGAGAATCCTTCTACGAACTTTCTATAATATCCAGCTAAGCCCAAGAAGCTTCTAACTTCTGCCACTTTCGTAGGTGGCTTCCAATCTATAATGGCTTCTATCTTCTGGGGATCTACTGAAATACCCTCTGTGGATACCACATGTCCCAAGAATGCTACACGATCAAGCCAAAACTAGCACTAGCAGAATTTCGCATACAGCTGATGCTCTCTCAAAGTCTGCAATACAATCCTCAAGTGCTCAGCATGCTCCTCTCAACTACTTGAATACACAAGGATATCATCGATGAAGACTATCACGAACTTGTCTAGATAGGGTCTGAAGACTCTGTTCATCAAATCTATAAAAGTTGTTGGGGCATTCGTCAATCCAAACGGCATCACCAGAAACTCATAATGCCCATAGCGAGTCCTGAAAGCTGTCTTAGGAACATCTTCCCTACGCATTCTCAATTGATGATGCCTCGACCTTAAATCGATATTTGAGAATACATTGGCTCCCTACAGCTGGTCGAATAGATCATCGATTATTGGCAACAGATACTGATTCTGGATGGCTACTCTGTTGAGCTGCCTATAATCAATGCACAACTGAAGACTTCCGTCTTTCTTCTTAACAAACAACACCGGAGCTCCCCACGGTGATGTGCTCGTCTTAACGAAGCCTTTGCTCAATAATTCTTCCATCTACACTTTCAACTCTTTTAGCTCTGCTGGCGCCATCCGATATGGCGCTATCGAAATGGGCTCTGTACCGGGTGCTAACTCAATTTCGAATTCAATCTCCCTATCCGGTGGCAACCTTGGTAGGTCGTCGGGGAAGACATCAGGGAACTCATTAACTACAAGAACTTCTGCCAATTGCAACTCACTGCTACCAGCTTCTATTGCATAAACTAAGTACCCCTAGCATGCTTTATAGAGCATTTTATTGGCTTGAATCACACTTACCAAACTTGTGGAAAGTATTTTCCTCTCTCCACAAAAGATCACATCTGGTTCCCTAGGCTTGCTGAACTGAACTTCTTTCCTGTAGCAGTCTACGGTAGCGCGATGCTTGGATAGCCAATCCATGCCCAGAATAATGTCAAAATCATGGATGTCGAGCACTATCAGATCAGCCTCGAACTCATGACTTGCTATAATCACTTTACTTCCCATGTAAACTCTATCTGCAATAAGCGAATCGCTCGTGGGAAGTGACACTACCATGCTACACTTGATCAGTCTCAACTCTATCCCGACTCTATCTATGAACTCCCGTGAAATAAAAGAATGGATGGCTCCTAGGTCCACCAATACATGAGCATCAAAATTAAACAAAGAAATGGTACCTGTGACCACCTCTGGTGCTGCATCTACCGCCTGCTGGGTCATCATGTATACTCTTGCAGCCTGGCTACGGGGTCTACCAGGTGGTGCTCGTAGTGGTAGGCTCCTGCTAGGTCCACCATTAGGCTACTCTTTACTTGTGGCTCCTCTAGTTTGGGGGCCTCCTCTCTTTGGTCCACAACCCCCACTGGTCTGTCCCTATACTATAGATCTGGCCTCGGCTGGGCTTGATACGACTACGCTGGGACAGTTCTGCATGAAGTGACCCTCCGTCCACACCTGAAGCATTCGATCCTGCCTTAAAGGCACTCACCGGGGTGTGATCGGCCACATCTGCTGCAAATATGTCAGCTCCTCCAACTCTGTTGACTCCTGAACCCTGCTGAAGACTGAACAGAACTCTGGCTCGTCTGGGGTCTCTGGCTCTATTGCCGACTCTCAGACCAGATGGCCTCTGACCGCTCTTGGTACTTTACTGGTTCCTCCTTGCTGGCTACCTGTCCAACTGCGTTTCTGCTCGAATTTTCTTGGCTGGGGGGCAGGCTTGACACTCCGCTCTACTCTGGTAGTGGCCTCTACTAACTCCCCATATCTAGAATGTCCCACGAAGGTCACATATGTCCTGATCCATGGACTCAAACTAGCTGTGAACCTGGTCACCTTTTGTTCTTCATTTTCTGCAATGTAGGGGACCAAGCGGACCAATTTCGAGAATTTCTTCTCGTACTCTATCACTTAAGACTTTCCTGTTCAAATCTGAAAAACTCTTCAATCTTGGCATCTTTATAACTTTTAGAGAAGAACTTGTCTATGAATTCCTTCTTGAACTCGGGCCATGAGACTCCACCCGGATGTGCTCTCTGATGTGCTCTCCATCAGTCTTTTGCTCTATCCTTTAATAAGAAGGCAGAGAAGGTGACCATCTACTCCTCTGAGCAACCCATAACCTGAAATATCTCCTCGTTTGTCTCCAGCCATAACAATGCCCGCTTGGGCTCTCTACTCCCATCATATGGCTTAGTGCCTAGCTTGCGAGCGGGCTCTATAGACACCCTTATCTCCCGCCGCTATTGAAGGGCCGCAACTAACATCTACGCTATCTGCTCCATATGTCCTGGGGCAGGCTCTGGTCCTGCTAGCTGTGATGGCCCTAGTTAGGAAGAATTTGCTGGCACATTGACTGACTCGTCAACATGCTCTCTGTCTGATGTGGGTGCCTCAACGGCAGCTTGTCTCGTCCTAGGATGGGTACGTCGTTGCATAGCTATATGTGTACTAATAGACACAAAAATCAAGAAATTCAATTATTAGAATACTAATTCAACATGAATTAGCATTATAATCTCATGCAATACTTAACTCAATCTCATGATATTATGCTTAACCTATGCATTCTAAGAATGCATCACTTAGGTAATCTTGAGAAAACTCAATGCATATAATAATCTCATGCATGTCTTTTGCATAAACTTATGCATAACAAACTTACTTTAATACACAAAATAATACTAAACTTTTCTTTTGAACTTTCTTTTTAAAACTCAATCTCAAATCTTTCGAAAACCGGGCTCTGATACCAACTTGACAGGACCCAACCCAGACTTTCTTTGATCTTTTATCTAAAGGGTCCCGTCGGGAACTCCAACGGACTTCTTTCAATCACACTTTTCGGAATGGAGAGATCCACATAATGAACCCCTTATTCTTTCCCAATTTTCTTAACTTACTTCAATTGTATTCTTTACTTTTGAAAATAAGTTGGGTGGTCAAAATTTTTCGCAATTTCATTTTAAAACAAGTTGATAAAAATTTCGATAGCATAACGACTGCATTTTGAAGGTTTCCAAAATTTTATTTGCAATAAAATACACTTCGACTATATTTCCATTTCCTCCCAACTTATTTAATCCACAAACATGCAATGTCATCACACTTTTTACAAGCAATATGCATGAAATTATAATAAAATGTATAAGTATATGCCATACATAAAATTCATAACTATCACAATAACATTTACAAATATACAATCCAAACTGCAAGTAATTTTCCATTATTGATGTATTCAACCCATATACATGATTTACACAAACATATAGCATGACTCGCCCACCTATATATGTGAAGTAAAAATCTCGTCGTCGCACCGTCCAATGATAACACCCAATGGAATATATAAACTACACAACAGGTAAACACGTTAGTATAACACAATAATGTAATATAATGATGTACTAGTACAATAAATTATAAACTTACGAATCCTTAAAAATTTCGAAATTTTAAGTTTTCTTTCAAAATCCCCATGTATACCCTTGAATTACTCAAACCATCATGGGCGATTCTAACTAACGCCAACGTGAAGCTACTGAGGTATCTTGACCACTACAATACGAAATTTACTATATGGCAATGTAGGGTGAAAAATCTCTTATCTGAGCAACTAAAATGCGGAATTTTCTGCATCGCAATTGTAGTGCTATAACTCTGGGCGACTACAAGCGGAATGTACTGCATCGCAACGTAGTGCCAAACTATGAAACTAAACAACTACGTGTGGTATTGTTTGTGTCGCAACGTAGCACTATATTTTCTAGGAAAACTGAGCAACTACGAATGGAATTTTTTGTGTCGTCGTATAGTGCTAATTATTCTATAAACTGAGCAACTACAAACAAAATTTTTCTGCGTCGTCACGTAATCCTAAATCTCATATGGTCTCAAGGTATATACATGGGTTTTTGAAACTAAATTCACTAAGTGCAAAAGCACAAAAGTACTTATTTTTGAAACTCTAAACACTTTCTTGATTCAATTATTTTAAAAACAACTTTATATTGGTTTCAATCCTTTTATGGATTCCATAAGAAACCCACATACTCAAAACTTGAACTTTGAATTTAAAAGCCATTTTTATATTTTCATTTAGCACAATATGCAAACTTAAAATAAAAATCAAACAAACGCAAGTGGTGAAACACTTACCTCGATTTCCAAGCTTACTAGAGAACCTCACGGAAACTCCTTTGCCCCGCTAGTTTGTGCGTCACCTGCACCGCATGTTCTTATTTAAAATATGCTATAATGTGCTGCATAAACTACACACATTGCTTTTAAACTTTAAAAATTCATTACAATGCACTTTTTGACAATAACTTTCTCCACTAACTTCTAACTTAACCGAGGCTTCCTAATTTCAATTTCTTTACAAAAGTTTCAGTTATACATCTCTAGGAACACCCCCATGCAGTTCATATAATTTTCAGAGGCCCGGAATGAAAAGTCAAAATTTTGGACCTCCTATAACAGAACAGTGCACACAGCCCATTCTACAAACTTTTTCGCCTCCATTTCCACTTGTACCATCTTCTTATCTCTCACTTAGGTCCCCCGTAAAATGGTTTCGAAAAACTCTAAGTATTGAGAGGTGAAACCTAAGAAAAACGCCTATTTTTCTATATTTTTTTATGCACATTTTCGCATCGGACAAGTGAGAATGTTATTTCTTTCGTATCTAAGATTCTTTTACCCAATTATAAACAAATATATTCATTCCATGCATAAAAAAATACATTTACATGGACATCTCGCATTACGACTCTCTAAACGCACTATTTTGATCATAACTTGCTCAATTTTTATCTGAATCATTCCCTTCCAAAACCTATGGTTTGCTATGATTCCTAGGTATCATTTGAGGTCTAGAACAATCCCAAATAAGTCAGACCAGTGTAGGTCATCATTGTCTCTTCATTGAACTCGGGAATCTCCAATTTGCTCAAAACTACTCATTTGACAACTCTATCACTTCTATATGCTTTCCTAATCTCAAATATGCTTAGATTTGAGTTCAAATCCATCAAAACTCAGAGGCATCTTACTGTCCTTCATGGCCATGACACACTCACATACACATCAAAGAGTAAATCTTATCAATTCTACATGTCAATTTCACTCAATCCTTTTATCAAACAACTTGTCCACAACTTGTTTAACATTTTAGTGTTTTAAATCATACATTAAAGTTTTCTATCCATTAACCCTAACCTACCATTCACACATAAAAACATATTATCTAAGTTTCCATAACACTCACTTAGGTTCCTTTATTAGTTTTAAGGGTAAAATACCTCACACAACTCATTACAATAACAAGACTATCAACATACCCATTATAATTCCAACTATCTTCAAAGTAGAGAGAGAGGAGATGATATCTCACCTAAATCTTGTTAGGTTTTGCTAGGTTAGCTTGAAAACACTCTAGGATGATGAATTGGGGCTTGAAAGCTTTTCTCTTCCTTTTCTTGCTTGTCGTGAATGACCCCTTTACTTCCTCTCCCTTTCACGTTTCTTTTCTTCTTTTCACAGCAGCTTCTTTCTTTTTTCTTGCTCAATTTTTCTCTAAGTGTCCAATATATATGTTAGTAATATTTCCTAAAATGACAAGCTTGTCTCTTGACTACTTTGACTATCACTTATAGTTTAATTTATCTCATTAGTAATTGACTACTAACTATGATTGATAAATCCTATAATTCTCATTTTTAGACTTGATCATATTGTCCTTTATAAATTATCTCTTATTTGTGGAGGGACTATTTTACCCTTCATTGACTTTTTCTTATTAAATTAGTTATTGTGTAATTTTAGAACGATCATTCACTCTTCAATGTCCCTGGTTAAATTAACGTTGACTAAATTTATTATTTTAACTTCATAGTCTAATCTCTAACACTAGGAAGTTAAAAATCGAGACTAAGGGTTTGCATATACGGTGACGCAGCAAGAGGCTGACGTAGCTTCAGAGATGGTCACAAGTACCATTTTATTATTTGACTCTAATGCATATGTGTTGGTGGACCCAGGAGCCATCCATTCTTTTATTTTTCGGGACTTTTTGGGTAGAGTTAGAGTGGAGACGAGTCCGGTAGACTGTAGCATGATTGTGTCCCTTCCTACAGGTGATTCATTAGTGGCAGATCAAGTATATGTGGGAAGTAAGGTTATTATAGCAGGTCGTGAATTTGAGGGAGATTTGATAGTGTTGAATATTCACAACTTTGATGTCATTTTGGGCATAGACTGGTTATCCAAGCATCGTGCCACAGTAGACTGTTACCGAAAGGAAGTCAAACTTAGTAAGTCTAGGGAACCAGATGTAATCTTCTGTGGAGTGAGGAAGATACTCTTTACAATCTTGATAAGTGTGATACGGGCTAATAAAATGCTCCGCAAAGTATGCCAAGGATACTTAGCTTATGTAGTAGAACCAGATGATTGTCAGTTACTGTCAGCTGAGGTTCCAGAGGTTAATGAATTCTTTGATGTCTTCCCAGAGGATCTTCCAGGGCTATCACCAGACAAAGAGATAGAGTTCAAAATTGAGCTAACACCTGGTACAGAGCCAATTTCTATAGCTCCGTATCAGATGGCACCTGCAAGTTGAAAGAATTAAAGGTCCAAATGGAAGAACTGTTGAGTAAGGGATTCGTTAAGTCGAGTACATCACTATGGGAAGCTCCAGTATTGTTTGTGAAGAAGAAAGATGGGAGTATCTGGTTGTGCATCGACTAGAGGAAACTCAATAAGGTCACTATTAGAAATTAGTACCCACTACCAAGAATAGATGACCTATTTGATCAACTGTAGGGAGCCAGAGTATTTTCAAAGATTGACTTAAGGTCAGGGTATCATCAGTTGAAGGTATGCAAGGAAGATGTTCCTAAGACTGCTTTCAGGACTCGCTATAGGCATTATGAATTTTTAGTGATGTCATTCGGATTGACTAATGCCCTAGCAGCTTTTATGGATCTGATGAACTGAGTCTTCAGGACCTATTTGGACAAGTTTGTCATCGTGTTTATAGATGATATCTTAGTATACTCAGGTAGCCGAGAGAAGCATGCTGAGCACTTGAGGGTGGTATTACAGACGCTGAGAGAACATAAGCTTTATGTTAAGTTTAGCAAGTGCCAATTCTGGCTGGATAAAGTAGCTTTTCTAGGACATGTAGTTTCCGCAGAAGGAATATCAGTAGATCCCCCAAAGATAGAAGTTGTTGTCAACTGGAAGCCGCCTACGAACATAACAGAAGTTAGAAGTTTCTTGGGCTCAGCTGGCTATTATAAAAAGTTTATGGAAGGATTTTCAAAGATAGCTACTCTTTTGACGAAGTTAACCAGAAAAGAAGAAAAGTTTGAATGGTCAGAGGCGTGCCAACACAGTTTTGACGAGTTGAAGAAGAGGTTGACCTTGGCACCAGTACTTACACTCCCATCAGGAAGCGATGGGTTTACAGTGTATTGTGATGCCTCCCGGCAGGGTTTGGCTTGCGTGTTGATGCAGCACGACCGAGTGATAACATATGCTTCGAGACAGTTAAAGAAGCATGAGATAAACTATCCAACACACGACCTAGAATTAGCAGTTGTGGTGTTTGCCTTATGAATATGGAGACACTATCTTTATGGAGTACCCTACAGAATTTTCATAGATCATAAAAGTTTACAGTACTTATTCAGCCAGAAAGAGTTAAATATGAGGCAAAGAAGATAGGTTGAACTCATCAAAGACTATAACTGTACCATTGAATATCACCCTAGCAAAGCAAATGTAGCAGTAGATGCATTGAGTAAGAAGCCTACTAGTTCTCTAGCTCAACTGAAAGCAGAATATTTACCCATGCTAGTAGAGTTGAGATCTATGGGTGTTTGATTGGAGATGACAGATTCAGGTACTTTGTTAGCAACTTTTCATGTCCGTCTGGTGTTAATAGATCAAGTTAGAGAATTGCAAGTCCAAGATCTATATTTGAAGAAAATAAGAAGTGAGTTGGAGACTGGGCAACAAAACAGCTTCACTTTAAGAAGTGATGGAACACTGGTTTTGGGGCAGTGATTGTGTGTGCCCAATGTAAAAGAGTTGAAGAAAGAGATCATGGAAGAAGCCCATTCATCAGCATATGCTATGCATCCAGGGAGTACCAAGATGTATCGGACTCTGAAAGACCATTACTAGTGGAGAGGAATGAAGAAAGAAATAGTAGAGTTTGTATCCAAGTGCTTAACCTGCCAGCAGATTAAAGTTAAGCATAAAAAATCAGTAGGGTTATTACAGCCTCTGTCTATTCCGGAATGGAAGTGGGAGAGGATCATGATAGATTTCGTGGTAGGACTTCCCCGAACGCAGAGCGGACATGATGCCATTTAGGTAATTATTGACAGATTGACAAAGTCCGCTCATTTCTTAGCTATCAAGAATACATATTCCCTGAAAAAGTTAGCCTAGTTGTATGTGGATGAGATAGTTAGGCTGCATGGTGCGCTAATATCTATAATGTCAGATAGAGATCCACGATTTACTTCTAGGTTCTGGCCGAAGCTACAAGAAGCAATGGGCACCAGATTGAATTTTAGTATGGCCTTTCACCCTTAGACAGACGACTAATCTGAAAGAACCATCCAGACTTTTGAAGACATGTTGAGGCATGTGTAATGGAGTTCAAATGGAGTTGGGATATTCACCTATCTTTAATTGAGTTTGTCTACAACAATAACTATCAGTCACTTTTGGCATGGCGCCATATGAAGCGTTGTATGGTAGGAAGTGTAGAACCCCAGTTTGTTGGGATGAAGTAGGTAAGAGAAGATTGATTGGCCCAAAGATTGTCCAAGCTACAACAGAAAATATCAACGTGATTAAAGAGCGGTTGAAGATAGCAAGTGACCGACAGAAGAGTTATGCGGACAATCGAAGAAGAGATTTAAAGTTTTAGGTGGGTCATAGAGTTTTCTTGTGAATCTCACCTTGGAAGGGTGTTTTAAGGTTCGGGAAGCGTGGAAAGTTATGTCCATGATATATAGGGCCGTACAAGGTGTTGACAAGAGTGGGCGAGGTGGCATATCGGTTGAAATTACCACCAAAGCTAGCGAACATTCACGATGTGTTCCACGTTTCTATGCTTCGCAAGTATGTAGCCGATCCATCGCACATCCTGAAAGAACAGCTGGTATGATTGAAGGAAAGCTTGACCTACGAAGAGCAGCCAATGGAAATCTCAGATCGTAGGGATCAAGTATTGCGTCGTAAGATTATTCCGCTAGTAAAGGTGCTGTGGAGAAATCATGGATCGGAAGAAGCTACATGGGAACCTAAAGAACAAATGCGCTCGCAGTGTCCGCACTTATTTGAGTCAGGTATACTGTTTAAAATTTCGAGGACAAAAGTTTTATAAGGAGAGAAGAAAATATAAGCACCTATCTTCGATTTTACACTTTATAGTGTTATAAGCTAGATAATAGGATGAGAAGGCTAAACTTCATCAATATCATCCTAGTGGGTGATTTTAGAGTGCTAGCAAAGTTTTTAGAAACTAATTAACTCTAATAGTAAGATAAATATAGAGAAAGGCAAAATGGTCTTTTTATAAATAAGGGACATATCTATGCATAAATAAATGGCAAATAGTCTATTCTCAATATAAGAGTTAAACATATATATATATATAAGTGATTGTCACATAACACTTAGTCAAATTAAGGCTATTAGTGAGATAATTATCAAAGAGAGGCATTATGGTTATCTTCACCAAGTGACTCCCTATATATATGAGTGTGTTAGTGTGTTAGTCATCCATACTTAGCAAAATTTAGAAAAACAAAAGAGAGGGAGTGAGGGCAGTGGGATGGCAAGAAGAAGAAAAAGAAGAGAAGTGAGATCCAACCTTCCCATGGCCATTTTGAAGCTTCCCAACCAAATCTCAAGTAGATTTAAGCAAGAACATCAAAACCTAATTAAGTTTAAGGTTAGTTTTCATAGTTTTCTTTAAGTTTGATATTGGTTGGAAAGATATGATGTGATGATGGATTTGTTTGTTTACTTGATATGTTATTGATGGAATTGTGATGTAAATCAATATCATAGTAATGAGTAGTTAATAAGGAAGCTTGAATGACAATAAACCATGAAAGAACTAGAGTTAGGGTTTATGTAGGAAACCCTAAGACTTGATCCAAAATGGTTGGAAGTGAAATTAATGGTAGCTACGGTATTTGATAAAATGCCTAAGAGAGTAAATTAATGAAAAAATTGAAAAATGCAATGTATGGTGTGTGTGTGTGTAGGTCACGACCAAGGAAGGGGTATGTGACTTCATTGAGTCTTGATCCCTTTGAGCTTAAATTCATACTTATTAGAGCTTAGAAAATGCAATAGAAAGAATAGAATTAAGAAAAACCAAGTGTAGAGATAAGGGAGTGTTAGTAAGCTTAGTTGAAGGGCATTAAGGGATTTCATGTTAAAGCCTCTTTTTGATGCATGAAATGAATATGTTTGATTATATTTGAGTAAAAGAATATTAGATATGAAAGAATTAAGTTTAGAATGTGAAAAGAACAAATTTTGACACGAAAAAGTGTCAAAAAATAGGGGTATTTCATAGGTTTCACCCATCTATAGTTGGAATTTTTCAAAACCATTTTACGGGAGACCTAAGTGAGAGATAGAGAGATGATCCAAGTGAAAACAGAAGCGAAACAACCCGCGAAATGGGCTGTGAATAGTATTCTGTCAAAGGGGGTCCGAAAATTTTGACTTTTCGTTCCGGGCCTCTGAAAATTATACAGACTACGTGGGGATATTCCTAGGGGTATATAAGTTAAACTTTTGTAAAGAAATTGTAATTAGAAAGCCTCGGTTGAGTTAGAACCTAGAAAAGAAGATTGTAGTAAAAAAGGGTATTGTAAGGGGTCTTTAATGTTAAAAGTAATGTGTAACTTTGTGTAGCACATTGTGGCATGTTTTAAGTAAGAGTATGTTGTGCAGGTGATGCCCAAACTAGTGGAGCAAAGGAGACTCATTAAAGCCCTCCGGCAAGTTTGGAATCAAGGTAAGTAGCACTCCCTCACACTATTTCAATTCTAGTTGAAATATAAATATATATTGTCTAAAAGGAATTGTGAAAGGAATTTCAAAACCTAAGTTTGTATTTTTGTGTAAAAGATCTTTACATTGGATTTAGAAGCGAAAATCAAGAATAAAGCATTTCAAAAAGATTTGAGTGTGAAGTTCAGTTAAATGTTTTTTTTAGATAAAGAAGTTTATGCTTAATGCACTCACAAAAAGGGGTTTTCAAAGGTCGTATGTATCCTCAAAATTTTATATGTTAGTTAGCACTATGTGGCGATGCAAAAAATTCAGCTCATAGTTGCTAAGATTTTCAGATTTTCTAGCACTACGTTTACGATGCAAAAAGTTCCGTACGTAGTTGTCTAGATTCATAGTTTACCTTGCACTACGATGCGATGCAGAAAATTCTGCAAATGGTTACGAAAGTTAAAGTATTGAGCACTATAATATGCAATACAGAAAATCCTGCATGTAGTTGTTTAGAGTATAGATTATTTCACCCTACGTTTTGTGATGCAGTAAATTCCGTGCGTAGTGATTGAAATATCTCAACAGGGTCACGATTGGCGTTAGCTGAAAAATCGCCACATGAATTACCACATTAAGCGGCATAGTTAGTCATTGTGTGGTTAGATTCTTTGAGGGTACATATGGTGCTTTTAGTAATAAAGTTTCAATTTAAATCTTATGAGTGTTGAAACGAGTTATCAATACTTATATGACGATTTTCATATTCATTATATTGATTAAACTAACAAATTTTCTTTGTTGTAGTGTAAAAATCTATTCAAATGTTTTCATCGACGAACGGAGCAAAAGAATCACCTTGTCAAAAATATAGGTGGGTGACACCAAAGGAAACATTATATATATATAACTCATGTTGATATTTTGAATATACTAAATTTAGGAAGTGCATGTATTACATCACAACTTTGATAACATATATTTAGAAACTTACAACTTTTGTAAATTATGTTGTATATGATTGTAAATTTTATATGTGACTCTTATATATATCTCACTATAATTAGCATGCATGATGGTGGTAAAGTTGATTGTGAAATGTATGTTTGTGGATAAAAAGAAGTTGGGTGGTGATTGAGAATAGTTCGAAGTGTATTTTGTTGCAAGAAAATTTTGAAAACCTTAAAAATACAACCGTTATGCTGTTGAATTTTTAATAAAAATTTTCTTACATGGAACGTGAAAAATTTATACCAACCCAACTATTTTCAAAGAAATAGAACTTGAATTCGTCAAAATAAAGTAAACGGGCAAAATATCTTAGGGGTTCGCTCCACGGATCTCTCTTGACCGTGAGTAAGGTTATAAGAGGTTCGTTGGAGTGCCCAGCAAGACCCTCCAGATAAGAGCCTAGAGAAAATTTGGTTCGGGTCTTGTCACTTTCAGCTGAAGGGGATCTCGTCTGAAGGGTTACCGTGGGGTGTCGGACGGGTCGTTTGGAGAGGAGGAGTCGGGGCCCGTCAAGAGAAGCCTGATAAACCTCTTCAATAAATCTCAAGCCCAGGTACGTGCTAAAACTTGGTTTATGTACGTTGTATTATGATAGGTAAAATATTATTTTTAATAGATCATGAATGAATTATTATGTGCAAGTTTTTAGTTGAGAAGATCATCATATTTGTTACAATGTAAATTACGAACAAAGCAACTTTTATGAAAATTGAAATTGAAAGCTTTGAGTTCAAAGTTTTGACAAATAAGTTATTTGGTGCATAATACACTTAGCGAAAGATGATTTTTCAAAGGCCATGAGTATACCCTCAGATTTACAGATTTAAACCCAACAGGGTTATCCCGCATTAGTAAGGTAAAGCCTTGGGATATTATCTTATGCTACGATTTGTGATGTAGAAAATTCCGCATGTAGTTGTCGAGGGGTCTTAGTAGCGTCATAGTTGGTGTCAGTTGAAAAATCACCACATGACATACAACATGTTATAGCGTTAGTTTAGTTGCTGTGTGGTTAGAGCATTTAGGGGTACAAATGGTGTTTTTATAAAGTGAGAATTTATGTTGAAACTTAACGCATGTAGAAATCAGTTTATAGTTGATCATGAGATTTATTTTAGTTGTTTTGAGATTGTGTTTTCTATCCTTTTTAAATCGAGATCTTTGTATAGCCTCCTTATGATTTAAGAAGTAAAATTTTGAATCAATAAGCGTAAAGCTCTCACTAAGCTTCTATGAGCTCATTGTTTCCTTGTTTCCTTTCTAAAATTTCTCTATAGGTACTAGCGCAGGTGAAAGTGGTGAGAGAACTCCTTCGCCAATAGAGATGGGCGCGCACTCGATGGATGCATTGTATGAACTATAATTGCATTTTGTTAAAACTAGAAACTAAACATTTGCATGCATCAATTTTTGTATCTTTTGGTACTACCCATTATGAACTTATAACATTACATTTTTATGATAAAAGTGACTCTGTAAAGTTTCCTTAAGATATAATGTTTATGGTTTCTCTTGATTAGTATAATTGTTTCTTTTAAATTGGCAATTATTGTGGATTTATGAGAATGTTGATAAACTGAAAGATGCATGTTTGCGAACAATGAAGTTGGGTTGTGGTTGAAATTATATGGGAGTGTGTAACACCCTCCACCCAATTCCCATTTAGATGGGAACCCGAGTTGAAGGATGCTACCTTAATCGATTTATTTGTTATTAATTTACATATATGTACTAAATTTATTATTTATTTTTTTTTAAATCCGGCAGAGTTTCCTCTGTTTTTCTAAAAAATCTAAAATTATAAAAACCTGCAAATTTCAAAGGAAAAACACTTCTAAAACACCTTCAGGATGTCAACTACTATTACGGACTCTCCATCCGACTCAAAATCATTTCACCACACAAACAATTATAAATACAATATTTAGTAAAAAGCCTATTAATCGAATTAAACGCTAATTAGAAGGTAAATAAGAATTTCTTTACAAAATCACTTTACAAATCAAAAAATTTTTCTACGATTTAATATATTATTAAATTTTGAAAATCTTGTATAAACAATTACATATGTATTTCCTCCACGTCGAAGTACTTAAACATAATTATATGATACCAAACGAACGACTACCCAAAATGTGGAGAGATGTGACTCACAGAAAGCGCGGCAGAAGTCTTCTCGTCAATCTTTATCTACACTGCCCAAATCTCAACCTAGGCGTGGTAAATCCAATGCGCTGAGTATTTCTACTTAGTGGGTATACACCTGACAGGACCCTTCCCAGACCTTATCTAAACTCTCGTCTGGAGGATCCGGCCGGGCACTTCAACGGATTCCTCGAAACCGACTCGTCGGATCGAAGACATCCGGGAAGCGAACCCTATCTTTCTGTATCCGGTTTACTCGTTAAAACTTAGTGATTTGATTTTATCTGTTACTGGTTGGGAGGGATAAACCTTTTCTTTGATTCTATTTCAAATTCATGTTATAAAAATTTCGGCAGCATAACGACTGCGTTTTTGATAAACCAAAATTTAACCTGTAAGGAAAATGACACTTCGACTATTTCTGAACACCTCCCAACTTCTTTATTCTCAATTATGCATCAATCATCACCATTTCATAAGCATAAACAATGAATTCAAATTCAACATGTACATATATGAACTATATATATAGAATGCATGATTATATTTACAACTTACAAATTCAACATCAATGTAATTCAAAAGTTAATAGGTTAAATACATATACAAAAATGTATATACACGTCTTGCGCTATTGCCCACCTACCAATGTATGTACAAACAAAATATCTCGATCTCGTCCGACGATGGCACGCAATAAAAACAAACAAGCTACAAAACGAACAACAAGTTAGTGCGATAACATCATAGGATATCATATCACACATACTAACATATAAAATTTCAAATCTTAAAATTTTCTTTAAAACTCTTCCATGTGTATCCTTGACTCATTCTAACCATCACGGGCGATTATAACTAACGCCAACGTGAAGCTTACTAATGCATCTCAACCACTACGTTACGGAATTTACTGCATCGTACGTAGGGCACTAAACTCATCACTGAACAACTACAATGCGGAATTCTCTGCATCGTAAATGTAGTGCTAAATCTCTCAACGACTACGAGCGGAATTTACTGCATCGCATCGTAGCGCTAACTGTCAACTAACCAACTACGTGCGGAATTGTCTGCATCGCAACGTAGCGCTATACTTTTCTATAAACTGAGCGATTACGGACGGAATTCTCTGCATCGTCACGTAACGCTAAATCTCATAGCTTTTAAGGTGTACACATGGGTTTTTATAATACATTTCTTTAAGTGCAAAAGCACAAATGTCACTAGTTTAAAAATTTTGAACACTTTCTTTATTCCATTTTCTTTACAAGCAACTCATTATCACTTTCTAGTAGCATATGAATTCCATAAGAATCCATATGCTTAAACTTTAACTACATCATTATATGTATTATTTCATTCATTCTTTAGCTACTGTATTCCTTTAACATATTCAAGAAATGGTATAATAATTTACAAAGCTATTAAGTGGCGAACCACTTACCTCGAGGCCGCATCAAGCGTCTCGACGAGGCTCCTGGACGCCGCTCACGTGCTCGTCACCTACACAACATGATCTCATCATTACTAGTGATAATTTGAAAAGTTGAGAATCTCAACTTCAAGGTTAATAATCTCAACTAAGATCCATTTTTCTCTATATAATCTCCTAACTTGTTTCTAACTCAACCGAAACTCTCTAACTTCGATTTCTTTGTAAAAGTTTTACTTCTAGACCCCTAGGATCATCCCCATATGTTTTGTTTGGTCTCCAAAAGCTTAAAACAAAAAGTCAACTTTTTAATTATACGGTTGACCACGAAAAACAGAATTGAAACCAGCCATGGTTTCACCTCTGTTCCTTTTTCTAGCGTCTCCTTATCACATAACTAAGTCACCCGAAAAATTTCGTCGAGAAACTCCATCGTTTGCTATGTCAAATCTAAGGAAAACGTCCGTTTTGGACACTTTCGGGCGCAATTAAGTGCCCGTTTTGCAAACTCTTGGTTTCGGGTTAGCGACGCTAGATTTTCTTCCATAACTAAACTTCATTTAACTAATAATGACTAACCAAACTCATTTCGTGCCATAAAAATTGCACTAAGCTAATCGTTTCACTTCTCAGAGTTCTAACGGCACTATTTTGTGCATAACTTGCACAATTTTTATCGGATTCGATCCGTTCCAAAACCTATGGTTTTCTATGGTTCCTAGGCATCATTTGAGGTGTAGAACACCCCCATATAGGTCAGTTTTGGTCAGGTCTTCTATAGCTCAAAAATTCCACTCGGGATTGCAAAAATTGTCAAATTTGCTCTATTGATCTCTACATGCCTCTCTATGCTTTTCTATGTTTTTTCATGCCAAATTTTGAGTTCAAAACCATATAAACTCAAGGCTATCTACTGCTCTTCAAGTCCTCAACACTCACATAAACACAACTTTGTCATCCAAAGCTCTCAAACTCACTCACACTTTTTGTCAATCACTTGGTGTGCATAAAACACCAATCTCGGTTTTTATTTTGAGGGAGGGTATAACAGCCCATTTACATCAATTTAAGGCCTCAATTACACCCAAAACTCATCCTTGATGATTCTATAACAATCTCCTAAGGTTCTAACAAGATTTACAAGCAATCTAATCACATAAACCAACAAAAATCCTGTAGAAATTTCTCAGCAGCACTGCTGAAATTTTCAGCAAGAAAAGATTAAGAACTTGATTTTCTTACTTGGTTCTTTGTTTGGAGAGTTGAGAGAGACTTGGGAGAAGGTTCAAAGAAGGATTTGGAGGCTTGAATGGGCTGGAAAGGGTTTGATTTCCTCAAGTTTCCTTTGCTGCTCGTCCAGCCTCTGTGTTCTGTCTCGGTTCTGTTCTTCTTCCACGACCAGCCCTGCTCTATTTTATTTCTTGTTCAGCTGCTGATTGCTTTTGGTTTGTTGCTCCTTTACATGACTTCTTCCTCTCTTCTCCTGGTCGAGCACTTTAGTTCTCCTTCTCTTCGGTTCTGCTCTTATCCTTGTGTGCTGAAATCTGTTGCTGGGGCTGGTAGCTTCGATTCTGCTTCTTGATTTCACATCTGAACTGTTCTGGTTTGAGTTTAGTTTAGCTGCTGCCTTGCTTCTTCTTGTCACGCCTTCTTCTTCTCATGGCATCATCTTCACTCGACCTCTCTCTCTCTCTCGATTCTTCTACTAGTTTCTTCCTCTCGGCTGTGACTGATCTGTTTGTGTTTTTGCTGAAACAATTTCAGCTTAAGGTTGATATTTATAGTAATCAACTCTTCATAATTACATCTTGCCCCAACTATTATTTAATTTCATTCTCATCTCCTTTTCTTGATGCTCTCTCACGGCAACACCCCTCGATATTCTTCCGTATTTATTTCGTTTCTCATTTGATTTAATCGCGCGTCTAGTTTAGAATTTATTTTAATTTGTCAAACTTGACTCATTGATCTTAACTCTTTTTTTTTTTTTGAATTTTAATTCGAATCCTCATTGATCATTATTTTAAAATCCTAACTTGGATTTTTATTAACACGATACTAAACTTTTATATACGACGAATTTCGTCGTATTCTAATTGAATAAATTTTGGAGGCTATGAAATTAAATCAATTAAACGTTGAGAGTTATATATTATCTCTCGAACTTAATTTCTAATGTTGAGACTTTAGTAGTCGGAGCTAGGAGTTTACAACACCAAATTTAAATTACACCCTTTCCAAAAATACAGGATTTTAAAGTAAGATTTCACAGTTCTCAGACATTTATAATTACTCAATAAGAAATCGATTTACTAGTAACCACGCACACATAAGATGCATAACAGTCATTTTTCAAATATGACTTTATAGTCACTCAATATTTTTCAATAATTATAAAATTATCAATTCAAATATAATTTTTTTATCGCATAAATATTTAATCACACTTTTGTATCTATTTTTCGAAATCTTTCGAAGCTTTATTCTTAGTCATTTTCAAATGACCATTTTGCCCTTAGTTTCAATGTCAAAGCTTAACAAAACATCACCAATCTTCCTTTAGCTCTCATTCGGCCAAAAGAGGAAATTGTCAAACTTTTTTTTCTTTTTCAAATTTTAATTTAACATACATATCATCAAAATATCATATAAATAACACATAAATGGGCGTGAAATGACAAAAATACCCTTTAGTTATTCTCTCCATTGCATTCGACCAAGGGTATGCATTTTTCAAAATTTTTGTTCTACTTTGATTTTCATCACAAAATCCATTCCATCAACACCCAAATGATCCATAAATATCATCTATATCAATTCATCACATCAAAAGAGTAAAAATCACTAAATTTCAAATAAAATTTTCATTGTTATGCTACTAATAAAATCGAATAGTGAAAATATATGTATACCAACAACATCACAACTACACTTCAACTTCAATTCATTCCAAGAGCTCATATAACTTATTCAAACATAACAAAAATCAATAACAATACATGGGTAACATAATTGGTACACTAGTATAATTACTCTTTAGTTTATTCACTCACATTTTCTTTCCAATAATCACCTCAAATAAATACAACATCATATATAAATTCATCTGAACATTAAAATCTATCAAATTACATAAATTTTTCCAAGTTAAGCACCTACTAATATATATAACACAACTAAACTATTCAATAAATTTCTTCCCAAATTTTATGTTTTTTTTTTTTTTTTCGTTATCAAGTCTTCATTTAACCATTTAAACATTTAAAACTATTATCCACCATTCCATACATCATAAGGCCAAATGCTTAACATAACTCTTCATTCGATTTGCTTTCCATTTCAACCTTCAAAATTGATAATTTTACTAGTTTTATATGCATGAATCACTTGAATAATTCAAACTAAGTCTTGACCATACAAATCCTAGCTTGATCATAACTTCTTCCAACATAATACCAAAGTTTTCTTCAAGTTTTCCATATAAAATCACACTCAAATCACATGATTTTCCATGAAAACAACACTAATTTACTGCACTATATTTAATTACATTTGAATTGGAATTTCACCTAAACTAGTAGGCTCTATCATTCTTTATAAAACCCTAACCTTACTTTAATATAAATTTAAGGTTTAAATCTCTTAAATCGATACTTAAACTTCTCATAAAATCAACAAAGCTCACTTGGAAATTTAATCAAACAACTTACATGCAAAACACATATAAACCATATATAAAAGTCTACAAAACAATAATCTGACCACCCAAAATTCAATTGCTCTTGCTCAATTATCTTCCTAGGCTTGTTTACCACTCTTAGATGACTTGAAACTCGCTTAAAATGGCTTGAAAACTGAAGAAGAACATTAGCTGGTCTGTCCCCTTATTTTTGCCATCATATTCCCTCTCCATCTCTTTCTTTTGCCGACTTCCATCCCCTTTCACTTTCTCATGCATTCACTTATATATACTAGTCTCCAATTGTCAAATTTGCCCTTCAACTATCTTTAAACTTCCAACAATGCCATTAGTTGAAAGCTATTGCATTTTGATTGGTTAACACTTTAATTCCAATTAATCTCCAACTAAATGCATTAAATCTTTAGTTCAAATTCAACCATTTGATCTCCTTTTTGATTTAAAAGTGTCACAACATCATTGGTTAATCAAACTTCACATGGATTGTGTTTTTTGAACTCTTATCTTTTCATGCAACCTATATTAATTCATTAAACTTAAAATTAAATCCTCCTTTGATACCAACAAATTCCAAAAATATTTTGTGGTCATCCTATCATCAAATTGACCATGCAATACTCTAATTGGGCATCTTAACTCTCAATCCCAAGCTTCAAAAAAAATTCAGGAGATTTCCAACTCACTAAATTCGCAACGTTTCCAACGAAGGCATTTTTATTGATTTATCTTCGGAACCCTTAAAATTCACTTAAACGGATTCATTTTCGCTCTGCTTCAGTTTCATGGGGCTCTATTACTTATTCTAGATATTTTCGAATTTCCAGGGTTGAACTCGAAAGTCACTATTCATGCATCACTATTCATCCAAAAATCACTATTTATCCAGAAAACACTATTTCTCCTAAGAAAATGAAATTTTGGGTTTTACATGTCAAACATCAAATTATTCTTTCTTCTTTATTTTTTTTATTTGACTTTTCCGGAACTCTCGAATTCGACTTTTTCAGAATCTTTTCAAAATTCTTTTGAAATTTACCGGGACCTATATTCAGATTTCCTGCATCTATCACTATTCATCCAAAAATCACTATTTATCCAGAAAACACTATTTCTCCTAAGAAAATGAAATTTTGGGTTTTACATGTCAAACATCAAATTATTCTTTCTTCTTTATTTTTTTTTATTTGACTTTTCCGGAACTCTCGAATTCGATTTTTTCGGAACCTTTTCAAAATTCTTTTGAAATTTACCGGGACCTATATTCAGATTTCCTGCATATATCACTATTCATCCAAAAATCACTATTTATCCAGAAAACACTATTTCTCCTAAGAAAATGAAATTTTTGGGTTTTACATGTCAAACATCAAATTATTCTTTCTTCTTTATTTTTTTTTATTTGACTTTTCCGGAACTCTCGAATTCGACTTTTTCGGAACCTTTTCAAAATTCTTTTGAAATTTACCGGGACCTATATTCAGATTTCCTGCATATTCTTAGTAACCTTGATGACTCTTAAAAGTCGTTTCATGCCCCTTTTTGGCTTTTTGTAAATTCACTAAATTGCCTCCGAATTTTCGGATTGATTCCATTTCAATCCGAATCTCCTTCGGAAGTGTCGTTTGAGTTTTTAAAACACTTATGGAGCATTTTAATACTCATTTTGACACTTTTTTAAATTTTTGATATTTTTTAAAAATCCTTTCGAATTTTCATTCAGATTCGGAAACTACTCTATTTTTCTTCAAACTGACTCATTTTTAATCCATTTCAGTTATCGTTAATTTTAACATAACTTTCAAAACTTTTGACATACGAAATCCATTTTTCGAAAGTTACTATTCACACGGATCCTTTTCGTTCGAAAATACTATTTATCCACATATTTTTTGTGTCTCTTAAATAGAGAAAAATTTGGGGCGTTACAGAGTGTATTTTCTTTACAATTTATTTTGGAAACCTTAGAAATGCAGTCGTTATGCTACCGAATTTTCTTTAATATGGTTTTCGATAAATGATCACTTTTATGTCTTCGAATAAATCCAACCTGTAAACTCCTAGCTCCGACTTCTAAAGTCCCAACGTTAGAAATTAAGTTAGAGAGATAAAATATAACTCTCTATATTTAATTGATTTAATTTCATAGCCTCCGAAATTTATTCATTTAGAATACGACGAAATTCGTCGTATTAAAAAGTTTAGTAACGTCCCAATGAAAATCTAAGTTAGGAGATCCAAGATTTTAGTTAAGGATAATCAAATTAAAATTTGATTAAAGAGAGAGCCAAGTGGTCAATAAGACACGCTTGACGTCTTAAAATAAATTCTAGCGAGACGAAAATTAATCGAATGGAAGCGAAATAGACAAGGGAGAATAATGAGGGGTAATCGTGAAAGAGCACCAAGAAGATGATGGGTGAAATGAAATTAATAAGATAATAGGGCATGATGTAATTAATAGAAGCTTGACTAATATATAAACTAGACTTGGGTTGAAATTTCTTTCAGCAAAAACAAGTGCAGCCCATCGAGAGAGGAACCGAGAGAGTTCGAAAGAAAGAGAGCAATGACTGTTAGCGTGAACCAAGGAAGAGAGAACCAGAAGAAAGAAGAACAAGTGAAGTGAAGAAGGAAGTGATCAACAGCAGAAGAGGGCAAGAAAGTTGCAAGTAGAGCAAGACAAACAGCAACGCTGAAACAGAGTCGCGAGCTCGCGCAGGACAGCTCGTGCAAGAGCAGCTCATAAGGGAAGAAACTCCTGGCCATGAGCTGCAGCAAACTGGGCAGCAAATGAAGAGGAAAGGGAGGAGACACGAAGGAGAAGAAGCACCAGCTGCTGGTCGAGCAGAAACGGACGCAAACGGCAAGCGAAACAGACCTAGACAAGACCCAGGCAGAACCACGACGAGCTGGTCGACCAAGGAAGAAAGAACCTCCCAACCAGCCTTCCATCCCCTCAATCCACCTCTTAGGGTCCCTAGTAAGTCATCCAAACTCTCCAAGCAAGCTCTAAGTGAGATTACAATTTATTTTCTTTAACTTGCTGCTGAAACAGAATAGAAATTGATGACAGCTCTTGTTGTTGTTGTTGTTGTTGATTTGGTTGATTAGATTGTTTTTAAATCTTGTTAGAATCTCATGAGATTGTTATAGAATCATCAATGATGAGTTTTGAGTGTAATAGCTGCCATGAATTGATGTAAATGGGCTGTCATACCCTCCCTCAAAATAGAAACCGAAAATGGTGTTTTATGCACACCAAATGATTGAGAAAAGTTTTGAGTGAATTTTGAGCACTCTAATGACTAAGTTAGAGTTATGTATGTATTAGAGACTTGAAGGGCAGTAGCTAGACCTTGAAATTAGATGGTTTTGAAACCAATTTTGAGCCTTAAAGAGGTTAGAAAAATTAGAGAAGAGTTAGAGTTGCAAAAAGGGGGAAATTTGATAATGTTGGTGAACCCGAGCTCAAATTTGAGCTAGAGGAGACCTGACCATATTTGGCTTATTTGGGGGTGTTCTACACCTCAAATGATGCCTAGGAATCATAGAAAACCATAGGTTTTGGAACGGATCGAATCCGATAAAAATTGTGCAAGTTATGCACAATATAGTACCGTTAGAGCTCTGAGAAGTGAAACGGCTAGCTTAATGCAATTTTTATGGCATGAAATGAGTTTAGTTAGTCATTATTAGTTAAATGAAGCTTAGTTGTGGAAGAAAATCTAGCGTCGCTAATCCGAAACACAAAGTTTACTAAACGGGCATTAAAACACACCCGAAAGTGTCAGAAACGGAAGTTTTCCTTAAATTTGACTTAGCAAACGATAATATTTTTCAACGAAATTTGACGTGTGACTAGAACGTGAGATAAGTGAATCGTAGGAAAAATAACGAAGGAAAACGGAGCCCAGAGCAGCAGGTTATCGTCTGTTCTGTCAAGGGCTGTCCGTTTAAATAAAATTATGATTTTTCGTTTTAAGCCTCCGACAAGTAAACGGACCATGTGGGGATATCCCTAGGGGTCCAAAAATAAAAATTTTCACAAAAATCGGGATTTGAGAGTCTCGGTTGAATTAGAAAACGAGTTAGGAGAATAGAATTGGAATTGGGCATATTGGGAATTCCTAGCATATAGTTGAGAAATGGAAGTTTTTGTTAATAGTAATGATGAGATCATGTTGTGTAGGTGACGAGCGCGTGAGCGGCGTCCAGGAGCCTCGTTGAGACGCTTGACGCGGCCTTGAGGTAAGTGGTTCGCCATTTGACTTCTTTTTCAAATTCATGAAATCGCTTGATGTTTGAACAGAAATATAGTAGTAAGTAATAAAAGAAAATGAGAATGCTTTCTTATATAACTATTAAAGTGTGAGTGTATAGGTTCCTATGGATTCTATATAAGAATAGAAATTGATACTCAATTGCTGTTAAAAGAGAATGAAAGTAGAAAAGTATTTAGAAGTTTTGAAACTATAGAGTTTTGTGCTTTGGCACTAGAAAAATTAATAATAAAACCCATGTATACACCTTAAAAGCTATGAGATTTAGCGTTACGTGACGACGCAGAGAATTCCGTCCGTAATCGCTCAATTTATAGAAAAGTATAGCGCTACATTGCGATGCAGACAATTCCGCACATAGTTGGTTAGTTGACAGTTAGCGCTACGAAGCAATGCAGTAAATTTCGCTCGTAATCGTCTAGAGATTTAGCACTACATTTGCGATGCAGAGAATTCCGCATTGCAGTTGTTTAGTGAATAGTTTAGCGCCCTACGTACGATGCAGTAAATTCCGTAACGTAGTGGTTGAGATACATTAGTAAGCTTCACGTTGGCGTTAGTTAAAATCACTTGTGATGGTTAGAACGAGTCAAGGGTATACATGGAGAGTTTTAAAGAAAATTTTAAGACTTGTAAATTATATGTTAGTATGTGTGATATGATATCCTATGATGTTATCACACTAACTTGTTGTTCGTCTTGTAGCTTGTTTGTTTTCATTTTGTGCCACCGCCGGACGAGATCGACTTTTGCTTATATATATATCTATAGGTGGGCAATCGTGCAAGACGCTGGGATATATTTTGTATATGTATTTAATCGTGTATATTGTGAATTTGAATGACGTAGGGATTGTAAAAGTGATAAATATTCTTGCATTTATACATTTGGTGCACTTATGTATCTTATGAATTGTTTATGCTTATGAAATTGTGATGAATGATGCATGATTGAGAATAAAGAAGTTGGGAGGTTTACAGAAATAGCTGAAGTGTTGTTTTCTTGACAAGTAAAATTTTGGTTTATCAAAAACGCAGCCGTTATGCTACCGAAATTTTTAGAAAATAAAATTGAAATAGAATCAAACAAAAGGTTTATCCCTCCCAACCAGTAACAGATAAAATCAAATCACTAAGTTTTAACGAGTAAACCGGATACAGAAAGATAGGGTTCGCTTCCCGGATGTCTTCGATCCGACGAGTCGGTTTCGAGGAATCCGTTGAAGTGCCCGACAGGATCCTCCAGACGAGAGTTTAGATAAGGTCTAGGAAGGATCCTGTCACAACCTAACTAGTTTTAACTAATGAATTTAAATTAGTTTTGAAGAAATTTTAAAGCACAAGTTCAAGGGCTCACTTTGTGGATTCCTTTAGCTCGCTTAGTAGGGTTTAAGGGAAGTTCGTTGGAGTGCCGGGCGAGGCCTACCGGATAGTAGCCTAAGGGAATCCAATTTAGGTCTTGTCAAAGTGGTATCAGAGCCTGGTTTTGTAAAGTTTTCATATAGAGTTTAGAAAGTGCTTTGAAGTTGTTTTATGCATGAAACTTTTTCATAGCGCATGAGTCATAAAGATTCAAGCTTGAGCATTTCATGATTTTTAAGTTGTTTACGTGTATTGTTAATATTTTAACTCATGCATTTCATGACTTTTCATATATAGCTAGTACAGATAGAAATATGCAATGCCATTGTCGCCCAAGAATGAGGAGGGCAACTGCAGAAGCACCCATACCCAGGGAGGAGCACGTTGACGAGTCCGTTAACGTGCCTATTAGCTCCTTTCACCCAGAACCTTCGCAACCCGCAAGACCAAAACGTGCACAAGTAGATATAGAGCAGATAGCGCAAGTCTTGGCAGCAGCGCTTCATCAGCCTCATGAGTCAGGTGTATCTATAGAGCGTGCTTGTAAGCTAGGCGCCAAGTCCTAGATGGAATGGGTGAACTAGAGTGTGCACTGTTATGACTTGAAACGAATGAGGAGATATTTCAAGTAATGAGTTGCACAGAGGAGCAGATGGTTACTTTTTCAACCTTCCTACTTAAAGATCGTGCTAAGGATTGGTGGAAGGCGCATAAGAGGGCACGCCCAGAGGGAGTCTCTTGGGTGGATTTTAAGAGGGAATTCATAGATAAGTTCTTCCCCAAGAGTTATAAAGATGCAAGAATAGGATAATTTTTCAAGTTTGAATAGGGGAATCTCACGGTGGCAGAATATGAAAAGAAGTTTTCAAAATTGGCCCGCCTTTTCCCATTTATTACAGAAAATGAAGAACAGAAGGCCAATAGATTTATGATAGGTCAAAACCCGAGGATTAGGGCCTACGTGTTCTCAACTGTGCACACTCGGTATAGGGAGTTAGTGGAGGTAACTACTAGAGTTGAGAGAAGTACGGAAGCCATTCCTAAGCCTAAGAAATTCAATCAGAAGCGCAGTTGGACAGGTAGTCCACAGGGTGGCTCAAGTAAGGTGATTAAAGGTGATCAGAAGTCCTCATGGTCCGAGAGTCGTCAGTAGAGTCAGGGGGTCCAAATTAGTCAGAGTTCGGTCAAGCAATCTAGTAGGTATAGAAGTAAACAAGATTGGAAGACTCATCCCACTTGCAGAAATTGTGGGAAATCGCATCCAAATGAATGCTTCAAGGGTAGGACGGGATATTATAGATGTGGTCAGGAGGGACATTATATGAAGGACTATCCTGGTATAGCCGTATCGAACTAGCGAAAAGTCCGAGTAGCAACTCAAGGGCAACCTAGTGAAGGTTGTGGACCTAAGAGGGGAGGCCCCCAGATTAGAGGAGCTGCAAGATCATGGCAGCCTAGTAGTGGACCTAGTAGGAGCGTGCCATCCAGAGGATAGTCTGGTAGGCCTGTGGCCAGGCTAAAGTGTATATAATGACGCAATAAGAAGTTGATGCGGCTCTAGAGGTTGTTATAGGTACTATTTCATTGTTTGACACTGATGCGCATGTTTTGATTAACTCAGAGGCCACGCAATCTTTTTTTTTTTTTCTTCTAGGGACTATGTTAATAGAGTGAGAGTAGGGATAGGGTCACCAGACTGCAGTGTGATGGTGTCACTTCCCACTGGCGATTCCCTTATGGCAAATCAAGTATATATGAAAAGTAAGGTGATCATAGCAGATCAAGAATTTAAGGCAGACTTGATAGTGTTGGACATTCATGATTTTGATATTATTTTGGGCGTGGATTAACTGTCCAAGCATTGTGCTACAGTGGACTGTTATAGAAAGGAAGTTAGGTTCAGCAGACCTGGGGAACTAGATGTGATCTTTTGTGGCATGAGAAAGGTGCTCTCTATAAGATTGATAAGTATGGTGAGAACTAACAAGAAGCTTAGAAAGAGGTATCAGAGATACTTGGCCTATGCAGTAGAACCGGATGACAATGAGCTCCAGTTAACAGAGGTTCCAATAGTCTGTAAGTTTCCAGATGTCTTTCTAGAGGACCTTTCAGGGCTACCACCAGACAGAGAGATAGAATTTGAGATGGAATTAGCACCTGGGAAGGAGCCCATTTCTATAGCGCCATATAAAATGACACCAATAGAGTTGAAGGACAAATGGAAGAATTAAAGGTACTATCAGTTAAAGATTCGCAGGGAAGATGTTCCTAAAATGGCCTTTAGGACTTGCTATGGGCATTATGAGTTTTTAGTGATGCAATTTGGTTTAACAAATGTCCCAGCAACCTTTATGGACTTAATGAACAGAGTCTTTAGGCTTTACCTAGACAAGTTTGTAATTGTTTTTATAGATGATATTTTGGTGTATTCAGGTAACCGAGAGGAGCACACTGAGCACTTGATGTGGGACCCCAGTTGCCACAATGGTAGCAGCTTTGCTTCAGGAATCCATTTAACCTCAGGGGCCAGGTTGTGGGTTCGAGCGACTGCAGAGGCGAAACAAAACCCCATGGCCCGGGGACAGTACCTAGTGAGTGGGGTCCAGCCGAGGCAGAGAATTCCTGCTGGGGTCCCACAATAAAAAGGTGTAAACCCCTAATCTCGACTTATAAATTTCTAGTAATAAAAGCTAGATTAGAGAGATAATATAAATCCCCATATTTATTTAATCGAACTTCACGACATTAGAAGATTTAATAAATTGAAGATTTATGACGAAATTCGTCAACTATAAAAGTTCAAGTAGCCAATAGCAAATTGAATTAAAAGTTAACTAAAAGAGAGAGTCAATGGGTCATAAGAAAAGCTTGACATCCCATAAAATATTTAAGAGATATATATAATTGATAATATGGGCAAATTCAAAAGTTAGAACGTTATTACATAAATGTCCATAAGTATTAAAGTATTACTAAGTGATTAAATAAGTATTAGTAATAGTTTAACCAATCAATTAGAAGCAAATATTATCAAAGGAATAAAAGAGGAAGGGTGTAATGGAGAATTAAGCAAACAAGAGAGGGAGTTTTGTGAATTGGAAGAGATGGATGCAAGAAATGCAATTCTTGAAAGGTGGGATCTAAAAATATCATACTTAGCTGAAATGTTTCAGCAAATGAGAAGAGAAAGTCGTGTAAAACAAAGCAAAGCAGCAGCCTTCAGCCGTTCAACAAACAGAAACCGTGAACCAAAGACAAACCGCAGCTGCTGTTGTGAGCTAGAGCAGAATCGACGGAGAGAAGAAGCGCAAAAGCGAACGGCCATGAGAAGAGAAGAAGATGACATGAAAAGAAGAAGCAACCAGCAGCTTGGACGTGCCTAACAAGAGCAGAACAGAGCTGGTTGTGAAGAGGGAGCAGAACCGAAGCAAAACAGAAAAGTGAAGACAGCTCTGCAGAGGTCTGGATGACCAACAGAAGAAATGGAAGAAGAAAAGCCATTCTTGCCCATCCAAGCTTCAAACTCTCTCCTCTAAGACCCCTCTTAAGTCCCTCTCACTCCTCCAAACAAAGATCAAGTGAGATATCCTCTTACTTTTCTTGTTCCTTGTTGAAATTTACAGAAGTAGGATGCTGAAATTTTTGTGCAGAATTTTCTGCCTTGTGTTGAAAGTTTATGCTTGAAATTTGTGTAGAACCCTAAGTGATTGATGTAGGCACTTAAAGGTTGAGTTTTTGTGTGTTAATGATAGCTTAGGAGTGTAAATATGGGCTGCCATATCCTTGCTCACAATAGAAACGAAAATCAGTTTTTCTCACACTCCACCTATTTGACAAAAAGTGTGAGTGAGTTTGAGAGCTTTGGATGACAAAGTTATGTTTATGTGAGTGTTAAAGACTTGAAGAGCAGTAGATAGCCTTGAGTTTAGATGGTTTTGAACTCAAAATTTGGCATGAAAAAACATAGAAAAGCATAGAGAGGCATGTAGAGATCAATAGAGCAAATTTGACAATTTTTGCAATCCCGAGTGGAATTTTTGAGCTAGAGAAGACCTGATCAAAACTGACCTATATGGGGTGTTCTACACCTCAAATGATGCCTAGGAACCATAAAAAACCATAGGTTTTAGAACGGATTGAATCCGATAAAAATTGTGCAAGTTATGCACAAAATAGTACCGTTAGAGCTCTGAGAAGTGAAACGGCTAGCTTAATGTAATTTTCATGGCATGAAATGAGTTTAGTTAGTCATTATTAGTTAAATGAAGCTTAGTTATGGAATAAAATCTAGCGTCGCTAATCTGAAACCAAGAGTTTACAAAACGTGCATTAAATTACACCCGAAAGTGTCCAAAACGGACGTTTTCATTAGATTTGACATAGCAAATGATAATATTTCTTAATGAAATTTGTCGTGTGACTAGAATGTGATATAAGTGAGCCATAGGAAAAAGAACAAAGGAAAACAGAGCCCCGAGCAGCAGGTTATCACCTATTCTGTCAAGGGCTGTCAATTTTAAATAAAATTGTGATTTTTCGTTTTAAGCCTCCGACAAGTAAACGGACCGTGTGGGGATATCCTTAGGGGTCCAAAACTAAAACTTTTTCACAAAAATCGAGATTTAAGAGTCTCGGTTGATTTAGAAACGAGTTACGAGCTATATAGAGAAAATTAGGCATAGTTGGGAATTCCTAGCATATAGTTGAGAAATGGAGGTTTTTGTTAATAGTAATGATGAGATCATGTTGTGTAGGTGACGAGCGCGTGAGCGGCGTCCAGGAGCCTCGTCGAGACGCTTGATGCGGCCTTAAGGTAAGTGGTTCGCCACTTAAGAGCTTTTAAAATTTTTATGCCAATTCTTGATTTTGTTGAATAAATGTCATAACTAAGTAATGAAGCAAATTGAGAATAATATATAATGATACAGTTAAAGTTAAGTGTATGGATTCCTATGGAATCCATATGTTTCTAGAAAATGATAATGAGTTGCATGTAGAGAAAATGGAATAAGAAAGTTTTCAAGATTTTCAAACTAATGAGTTTGTGCTTTTGCACTTAAAGAAAAGTAATATGAAAACCCATGTGTATGCCTTAGGAGTCATAAGATTTAGCGTTACGTGACGACGCAGAGAATTTTGTCCATAATCGCTCAGTTTATAGAAAAGTATAGCGCTACGTTGCGATGCAGACAATTTCGCACGTAGTTGGTTAGTTGACAATTAGCGCTACAACGCGATGCAGTAAATTCCGCTCGTAGTCGTCTAGAGATTTAGCACTACATTTGCGATGTAGAGAATTCCGCATTGTAGTTGTTCAGTGAATAGTTTAGCGCCCTACGTACGATGCAGTAAATTCCGTAACGTAGTGGTTGAGATGCATTAGTAAGCTTCACGTTGGCTTTAGCTAAAATCGCCCGTGATGGTTAGAACGAGTCAATGATACACATGGAAGAATGTAAAGAAGTTGTAAAACTTGAGTAACTAATGAATTCTTATGTTGGTGTATGTGATATTATATATCCTTATTGCACTAACCCCTTGTTTATTTTGTAGCTCATTTGTTTTTATTGCGTGCCACCGTCGGACGAGATCGAGATCTTCTGTTTGCATATACATTGATAGGTGGGCGATAGCGTAAGACATATGTATATACATTTTTGTATATGTATTTAACCTATTAACTTTTGAATTACATTGATGTTGAAATTGTAAGTTGTAAATATAATCATGCATTCTATATATATAGTTCATATATGTACATGTTGAATTTGAATTCATTGTTTATGCTTATGAAATGGTGATGATTGATGCATGATTGAGAATAAAGAAGTTGGGAGGTGTTCAAAAATAGTCGAAGTGTCATTTTCCTTACAGGTTAAATTTTGGTTTTATCAAAACGTAGCCATTATGCTGCCGAAATTTTTATAACATGAATTTGAAATAGAATCAAAGAAAGTATTTAATACTCCCAACCAGTAACAGAAAAAAAATCAAATCACTAAGTTTTAACGAGTAAACCAGAACAGAAAGTTAGGGTTCGCTTCCCGGATGTCTTAGATCCGATGAGTCGGTTTCGAGAAGTCCGTTGAAGTGCCCGGCAGGATCCTCCAGACGAGAGCTTAGATAAGGTCTGAGAAGGGTCCTGTCACTTGAGAGTTGTGTTACTGACCTTGAGGGAACACCAGCTGTATGCAAAGTTTAGCAAGTATTAGTTTTGGCTCGACAGAGTAGCTTTTCTAGGACATGTGGTATCAGCAGAGGGGATATCAGTAGATCCCCAGAAGATAGAAGCTATAGTAAATTGGAAGCCACCCACGAACGTGACGAAAGTTAAGAGTTTCTCGGGTTTAGCTGGTTACTACAGAAAGTTCATGGAAGGGTTTTCAACAATAGTTACTCCTTTGATGAGATTGACAAGGAAAGAAGAAAAGTTTGTATAGTCAGATGCATGCCAGCACAGTTTTGATGAATTGAAGAAGAGATTGACCCAAGGGCCTGTTCTTACATTTCCATTAGGAAGGATGGATTTGTGGTTTATTGTGATGCCTCTAGGCAAGGACTAGGTTGTGTGTTAATGCAGAATGACAAAGTAGTAACATATGCTTCGAGACAGTTGAAGAAACATGAGTTAAATTATCCAACACACAACTTAGAGCTAACAACTGTGGTGTTTGCTTTAAGGATTTGGAGACATTACCTATATGGAGTACCCTGCAGGATTTTCACTGACTATAAGAGCTTACAATACTTGTTCACTAAGAAGGAGTTGAATATGAGGCAAAGAACATGGATTGAACTCATCAAGGATTATGATTGTACAATCGAGTATCATCCTGGCAAGGCGAACGTAGTAACGGATGAATTGAGTAGAAAGCCCACCAGTTCATTAGCCCAATTGAAGACAGAGTATTTGCCTATGTTAGTGGAGATGAGATCCATGGGTGTTAGATTGGAGATGATAGATTCAGGCGCTTTGTTAGTAGTATTTCATGTTCGTCCAGTGTTAATGGACCAAGTTAGAGAGTTTCTAGCAGGATCTGAACCAGACCTTCTTTAAGCTCTTGTTTGGAGGATCCCGCCGGGCACTTCAGCGGACTTCCTGAACCCGACTTGTCGAATTGAAGAAATCCGAGAAGCGAAACCTTGATTTACTTAGCCCGTTTATTTGCTTTAACTTAAAGATTTTATTTTATTTTTTTTTTTAAAAAAATAGTTGGGTTGGTGTAAATTTTTCTCAATTCCATTTAAAACGATTTTACAAAAATTTCGGCAGCATAACGGCTGCATTTTTATGATTTCCAAAATTTAACCTGTAAAGAAAAACACTTCAAACAATATCAAATCACCTCCCAAATTCTTACGCCACAAGCATGCGTTTCATCATTCACATTCACAACACACATTCTCATAAGTGAATCATTTCCATAACATATATCATCATCATAAATATTTCCATGCTATGTATAAATATCAATATATATATACACATAGATATATTAGATACTAGTCGTGTATCATGTGCAAGTGTTTAGTTATATATACACATCAAAATATGGACTACACTTTCCACCATGCAATCTTCTAGTTATGATATTTACATCTCCCAAAAAAATTTGTTCGACATCCATTCCATATGCCTATTTGATGCCCACCTAGAATATCCGATGAGGTTTTTCGGAATGCAAAAATCAACTGTTCAACCACCTATTTCAAATTACAACTGCACAAAAGTGAAACGATTAGTTTAACGATTGATAGTAACATCAAAATATAATTATATCAAAGCTGTTAATCTTGTTCGATGTTAAATCTTTTCAACTTTTAAACCTTCCTTTCTAAAACTCCATGTATACCCCTCTTGCACTCAAACCATCACATGGCGGCTTTCAACTTACGTCAATGTGAAGCTACTGGGATATCTTAATTACTACGATGCGAAATTTACTGCGTCGCAATCGTAGTGTAAAATGATCTCAAATTTGAGCAACCATGATACAAAATTTTATGCATCGTAATTGTGGTGCTAATTTTCTGGGCGACTATGAGTGGAATTTGCTACATTGCAATATAGCGCCAAAACTGTACATCTAGACGATAACGTGTGGAATTTTCTGTATTGCACCTATCGCGCTAGATACACTTAAAACTAGGCAACTACGGATAGAATTTTCTGCATCGTCACGTAGTGCTAAATACTCTGTAAGCCGCGCGACTACGGACAGAATTTTCTGCATCATCACGTGACACTAAATTTCATATAATCTAAGTGTATATACATGAGTTTCAAAACTATTTTTGCTAAGTGCAAAAACACAAAACCTCTTACTTTTCAACTCTTAAGATTTTCTTGATTCAAATATTTTGAAATCGACTTTGTGTTGATTCCTTTACTTTGTGAATTCCATAAAGAACTCACTTGCTCAAAACTTGGATTTAGAATTTGAAAATCATTTTTGTTTTTGTTTAACAACAATATGAAAAGCCTACAATAGAAATCGAAATAAATGCAAGTGGTAAGACACTTACCTCAATCCGCGTAAGCCCAAGCCAAGCATCTCAATGAGCCTCTCATGCCTCGCTCGCTTACTCATCACCTACATGTCAATTTCTTATTATCACTTGCTCAATTACATAACTCAAAACTCAAAATAACTTTTCCACTACAATTCTCTCTATTGACAACCCTTTACACTATAACATTTCCAACTCGATTTTAACTCAACCGAGACTCTCTAATTCTGATTTCTTTGTACGAGCCTTAATTATTATCACCTAGGGACATCCTGGAATGCTTAAAATGGTCGCCGGAAGCCCGGAACAAAAAATCACTGTTTTTGGACCCCTAAAACCGAGGCTATGCTAGGGCCCATCCTAACAATTTTTTTTGCTCCATTTTCACTCTAATCATCTCCTTAACTCGCACTTAGGTCACCCGTGAAACGGTTTTGAAAAATTCTAAGTATCGAAGTTCGAAACCTATGAAAAATGTCTATTTTTTAACATTTTTTTATACACATTTTTGCATCGAACAAGCGACGATGTCATTTCTTTCGTATCTAAAGTTTTTTTACTTGATTATGAATAATTTCATTCGTTTCATGCATCAAAGAAAGCATTTACATTCACATTCACATTTCATATTACAACTATATACGTGCACTATTTTAGCCATAACTTCCCCAATTTTTATCGGAAGCATTCTCTTCCAATTTCTATGGTTTGTTATGGCTCCTAGACATGTTTTAAGGTCTAAAACAACCCCAAATAAGCTCAAAGAGTGCAGGTCACCATAGCCCCTTCATATAGCTCGGGATTCTCAACTTAGCTCTATGCTTCTCCTTTTATAATTCCATCACTTCTATATGATTTCCTAACCTCAAATATGCTTAGATTTAAGTTCAAATTAATCAAAACTCAAAGGTATCACAATGCCCTTCATGGCCATGACACACATCCATACCCATCAATGTGTAGTTCTTTTCAATTTTACATGTTAATCTCTCTCAACCATTTTATCAAACAATAATATATGCAACTTTTTTGACATCTCACTTCCTTAAATGACAATTTAAAGTTTTCCATCCATAAACTCTAGCCTAACATTACACACTATAACATGCCATCTAAATTTCCATATCACACACTTAGGGTCCTACACTTGTTTTAAGTGTAAAACACCCATCATAACACACTACAAACAACACAACTATCATCACATCCATACAATTCCAACTATCATCAAAATTGTATAAGGAATTGATAACTTACCTAAATCTTGATTAGATTTTGCTTACCTAGCTTGGATAAACACAAAAACTTGTTTTGGAGCCTTAGATTTGGTTCGAAAAGCTTGATTCCTTCTCCTCTTGTTTTGTCGTCCATCACCCTCTCTCCCTCTCTCAACTCTCACGACTTTGCTTCTTTGTTTCATAAAAATTGTCTAAGTGTCACCCATATATAAGTAACTTTTCCTAGAATGACCATCATGTCCCTCTTTGACTTACTTTGACTATCATTAAAATTTTAGTTTTCAACTAAGGGATAAATAACTAATACTTATAGATAATTATACATAAAATTCTTATTTTGGACATGACCCTATTGCTACTTATCAATTTATCTCTTATTTGTAAAAAGATGATTTTATCATTCTTCGACTTTTTCTTACTTAAACCAATATCATATGGTCCTACAATTGTCGTTAACTCTTCGATATTCCTGATTAAATAAATGTTGGCAAGATTTATCATTTTAATTTCATAATCTAGCTTCTAACACTAGGGAGTTCAGAATCGAGACTAAGGGCTTACAGTTTCAGACCCAGGATCCATACTTGATGAAACTGAGGAATGAGATAGAGATTGGGTAGTAGAGTAGCTTTGCATTGAGAGATGATGGAACACTGGTTTTGGGAAAAAGATTATGTGTGCCAGAGGTGGGAGATTTGAGGAAAGAGATCATGGAAAAGGTGCATTGTAACGGACTTGCCCCGCCTTGGTGGCGATCGTTCGACCAGGTTTGGGCTTGTCCCTGGAACTAGTGCCACTGCTTGGCTTCAACCGCGCGGTTCTTTTGGCCCGACCACCTGGCAGGTACTGTCCCCTTGCCTTCTGAGGGATTTCTTATGCCTCATTCACCACTCGAACCCAAGATCAAAGGCATATAGTCATTTAGGAAGTAAGGTGTGTACCAATTGAGCTAGCTAACTCTGACAAACTTTGAGAACCTCTTCTCATATTCTATCATTGTAGTTGAGCCCTACTCCAGTCTAAAGAACTCCTCTATCCGTGCATCTTTATAACTCTTCGGGTAGAATCTATTTGTGAACTCTCTCTGAAATAAGGTCCAGGACACCCCACCTGGATGTAATCTCTCTAAAGCTTCCCACCAGTCTTTTAGTCGCTCTTCTAGGAGGAAGGTGGAAAACAGGACCTTCTGTTCATCTGGGCATCCCATCACCCCGAATATCCGGCTAACTCTATCCAACCAGGCTAAAGCACTCTCCGGATCACCACTACCATCAAACGGTTTAGCACCCAACTTACAAACTCTTTCAATTGTACTCTTTCAAATTTCGACAGCACAACGATTATTTTTTTGAAAATACCATCTTGTAAAATCATAATAAAAAATCTGTATACTTCATATATAATCCATTTTCTCAACTACAAGGTCTCAGACCCTTTTTCCACAAATCATAAACTATTCCAATCATGCATCATTTTAAAACAATTTCAAACTTTGAAATATGTTATGTGTGATCATATATACATACAAAACTCAAATAAGAAATTTATATATACAAACGAAATGTTCCATATGTTTAAGACATAAATATCATACATGCAACACAAAGGAAATCACAGCGGCACTCAACGAAGATGTATAGCTACTCCTGATGTGAGGTCCTTGCTACCTGATCGCCCATACCGATACCTTATCCTGGGAGGTTTTCATTTTAAGAAAATAACAAAACTAGGGTGAGCATAATACGCTCAGTAAGTGTCATTAATTTCTATTCAAATCATTACTAAAAATTTTCTCCTTGAAAACGTTTTGTAAACTCATTTCATATATAAAATCATGCTATAAAATCTAAATACATAAAACAAGAACCATAAAAATATCATATCATAGCATGAATAATCATTTACATTTTACACATGTAACATGAACTCATATATACTGTAATAACTAAAAAAAAAACAGTATTTATATCATTAATCATTTTCTCCTACTTTTCAAATTAAGAAATGTGAGTAAATCATGCAATCACATATTTGCTTTTCTTTTCAGTCATGAACCCTCAATGATGCCAATTTTATTTTCGAAAAGCTTTTGTTTAAAAAAAGAAATAGGTCAATCACTATCATTTTCTAATCATATGATACTAGAAAACAAATGCATGGTGGAGCGAAATCCCACATTATCTCAGGCCATGCCGTATAGCGGAGCGGAATTCTCCATCGTCTTAGGCCATACGTATCTGGTATCACATAACGGAATTCTACATTATCTCAGGTAGTAAGCTACCTCATTATGTACTCATGGGGAGCGGTATTCCACATCTCTTAAAGTACTCTATTATGCCTTAAATATATGGCAGAGCGACATTCCATATCGTCTCAGGCCTAAGGCATTACATAACGGTATTCCACATTGCTACGGAGCGCTATTCCACATCGTCTCCAGTAGTAAACTAACTTAAAATGTACCCTGTGGGGAGCGGTATTCCACATCGTCTCCCAAGCGGTATTCCACCTCGCTTTTGGCCACTTTACCAATACCGAAAATAAAAAAATATATACCATATACTATAAATCATTTCCATCTAATGCTTTTCAGTTCAACATATCTTTCTCATTTCCAAACTCACATTACATTTCAGAACTCACATTTCCTTTCAGAATTCACATTTCATTTCTAAATTCACATTTCATGCAATACTTCTCATTTTCATGCAAAGTTTTGCAACCTCATGTAGTTTGGTTCTCATTCGTAAAACTCGTTTTTCATGTAAAAATCATTTTACAATCATTAACAACATGAATAATATTAATATGCAATTCCAACATGAATAGAAACAACATTATTTCAAAACGTTTTTGTTAGGACACTCATCTGGATTCCCTAACTCGCTAACTATCTCTAAACAACGGGAAATCATCTTTTTTCGCCTCTGAAATCCTACATAATTTTCGTATTCGATTTTTAGACTATAATACAAATATCACAACTCGCTCGAATATCTATTCACACAGCAATTGAATGAATCACCCAACCAAACTGTTACTTCGAAACACCCTATATTAATCCATTTTAATTCCGATTATTCGCATTTAACATTCGTTCGCAATTCTAGTTATTTAAACGCTATAAACGTATTAATTCTAAACTAAATTCGCGCGAACGAAATTTAACGACGATTTCGAACTTAAGTCTCCCCTTTGGCCGAATTCAAACAATGGTCCTAGCATCATTTCTTTTCACGTTTTCACATCGTTTCACATTTGAACACATCACAATTCAACACAATTACATTCAAAATCATTAAATATCACTTTCGAACGTTTTCGTTATCTAAAATCATGAAGTGACCATTTAATGGTTTTATAATTTTGCTTTCGATTTCCGAGCTTACCCTAATATTCAAATATTCCCTAAAATCACACAAACCAATCGAAAACAACATTTTATGGAAAAAAATGCCCCTTGGTTGAATTGCTACTCTCACCCTAAAATTATTTTTCCAACTCATTCCACATATCAAAACACATCCAACACACGAAAATCTCATCCATAACAAGGTAAAATCATCGAAACTCAATTCAACCTCAAAAGCATCATCATGGCCGAACCTATAACACAAGCCTTTTCACTTTCGAAATTCATCCATCAACCAAGTCATCCACAAACCAACCTCCACACTAACGAGGTGGTATATCCTAAGACCCAATCATGCATTTTCACCAAAAACCTTTCCGAAAACTTATCGAAATTGCTCGAAAATTAAATCTTACCTTCCGAAATTGATAGAAATGCTTCCGAAAGAGCTATAATCCTCTTGCATGTGCTTTATTTCTCCACAAACATCACCATCCCCTCCTTGTATGCATTCGGTTACCCATCCCTCTTGTAGCCGTGACCTCTTTGCTTGCTTGAATTCCTACTTCTTCCTCCTTGTCTTTATTTTTCACTTTATTTCTTTCAAAACCGAGAGGAAGAAGCTTGAGAGATTGCGTTGATCGAGAGATAGAGGGTGAACCGTGAGAGTTTTAGAGAGGAACAAGAGGGAACTTATGTGATTTTACAAGAAATGGTCATGAAATTAGAGAGAGATCGTGAGAGAATTGAGAGGCCGAGAGGAGTGTTTGAAGTGGTGTATGGCCGTGAATGGAGAGAATGAGAGATGGGAGGCCGAAAGAGATTATAAGAATAAGAGGGTGAGAGGCGGTGGAAAGAAAATGGAATAAAAAATATGAATCTTGACCATGAATCACAACCACAAAAGTATTGATAAACCCCGATCCTAGTTTCTTCGGAGAATTCATTTTCGGTAGTTAGATAGAGAATAAAGAGTCCAGAAATAATGCAAGGGGTCCGGTTAGAATTTGATTATATTTATAAGGCCCTGAGTGTCATGTTAGGAAGAAATGAGAATTTTCGGTGAATAATGTTTGGATCCAGAACGAAAGTGATTTTTTCGAAAAAGATCTGAAATTAGTGTTTAAAACCGAATTTGGACCCGGTTATATTATCCAGGGTCATAAATTGAGATTCGATGGGAAACAGAAGTTTTCGGTGAATAGTGTTTTTGGACGAAAATTTTTGGATGAATAGTAAAATTTTCGAAAATTGACCTTAAAGGTCGAAAAAGTCCAAAAATAGCAGGGGAGTATAGAGAAACAGAAACGGATAAAAAAGAAAACTATTTGAGTCAGTTTTAAGCGATCCGAAGAAAATTACGATATTGCTCTTTTAAGAGATTAATGGGTTTTAATAAGTTTAAATCCAATTGATTTTTTTTTCGAAACATGAGATTGATAGATAAGACACCCAATTAGAGTATTTCATGGTCAATTTAAAGATTAGATGATCATGGAATATTTTCAGAATATTTTCCGGTCGAAGTGAAAGTAGATTATAAAAAAGGCAAAATGGACATTTTAAGTTAAGTATGCATGGATCACGCGTGAGCATAATATGCAAAAGTTTCAAGGAGTGTAACCCAAGTGAATGAGAATGGGTTAAAGAGAATGGACATAAAAATCGAGTATTTAAGCTATAGATACGTATAAAAAGTTATCGGTTTATTCGACCGAATTTCGGTTAGGAACATTTTTTTATCAAGTATATATGAGAGGTATTAGGTCGAAATTGAAGCTTATAAAGTTAAATTGACCATAAGATATGTGTAGAATATTTGTGGAATATTTTTCGAAAGGATTAGGAATGAATTATATGTTAATCAAGCGAGGTGAGCTCACAGGATAAAGTAAAAGATATTTTAAATCAACCAATAAGAAAAGAGATAAGTGGCTTGAAAAGTAGTGGCTATGGATGTGCCACGTGTAATCAAATGATTGGTTGAAGAGATAAATGGATGAGAAATTGCCAAGTGGACCAATAAAATTAAAAATTATATATTTTTGGGCATTAGTGAGATTATTGAAAGTTTGAGATAATTAAATGAAGTTTTCTTAAGGGACTTAATTGTAATTGAGCAATAATATATATAAATGTTGATTTTGTCTCATTTGAGACAAATTGGTCGTGTAAAACACAAAAAAGAAAGAAAGAGGAAATTGGGTGAGAGGGAGACCCGAGAGAGCGAGAGAGAGAGAGAGAAAAGAGAGAGATCCGATCTAAATTTCGTCGTGGTTCCTTCACGAAAGTTGTTCCTCGTCATCTCCTCTAGCTAACCCAACAAATTTGAAGTGAAAAGATTGCCTATTTGGTGAGTTATTTCAATTTAAAGTTTGGTATTTTATGTTAAAACTCATTCTCTCTCTTGTTTCTATTTCAAATTGGAGTTTAAGGATGATGAGAGGGAGTTGGGGAGATGATTTTGATATGGTTTGTGAGTGATTTAGTGGAGTAAAAATGGGTGAGAGAGAGAGAGAAAGTCTTGACCAAAAATGGGTTTTATGGGATCCGAATTCGTTTTCGATTCTAAGGCTTTAGATGGAAGTTATAGAGGTTAGGAAATAATATTTTAAAGTTAGATTTCGAAAACGAAAAGTTTAGGATTGATTTCGGAGATAAACGGACGAGTTGAAGGGCGTTTTCTAAACGCATTCGTTTAATGTTCAAAATCATTTATTTTATCATGGTTGGGTGTTAGAATAGTAAAGGATTGATTGTTGAAATTGTCGGACGTTCGAAACGAAAAATAATTTTTATTAGTAAGCGAGATCAAACGAATTTCATTTGATGCATCCGACAATGAAATTGAGTATATTGAGATATTTCTAGGAAAGAATAAGTAGGATTTATGTAGAGAAAACGAATTTCAAAACCCCTGATCGAATAGAAATTGAAATCCGAAAGTTTAGGCGTTAAAGGGTATTAATAGAGATAAATGAGATTTTTATTGATTTTGAATGTTATTTGAATGAGTTAAGTGACCCTAAATGAATATTTGATGTTTTAGGGTAAAAGCGAAGAGTTCCGGAGATATACGGAGGAGAATCGGATTCTATCCGAGGACGTGTTGTGAGTGGAACTACGAGTTTTTAAAGATTATATTTTCTTAAAGCTTATTTAAAGTTAAAAAGAATTTATTATAAATAGTTATTCATTTATTAATTGAATTTATATTATAATTCTAGCATAAAGATTTTAGTTTATTATTTATGTATATGAGAATGTGCTAGAATTAAAGATTTTAGGCTTATTGCCTGAAATTTAGAATATTTTAGTGTATTAAGAAAAATGAGATTTTAATAGCCTATGGTTTACCCTAGCTCCAGTTTAGTACTCAGCCGAATGCCCTATGCGTGATACGGTAGATGAGAGGAAGTCAGTTAGTGAGATTTGAGTCTAGTCGACTCTTGTGTGAGCGAGGCATGAGTGATCTGTATACACGTATAGGTAGTATAGTTGGTCCACAGCGTGGGCTCGCTTTCGGCGACTACACATGGTAGATCCCAACTCCTAGTAGTTAGCTAGATTTTATATGCTACCACGTCAGGAGTAGATATTCCCTGGGTTACCATGTAGGTGAGCATTAGAAAAGATTTTAAGAAAAGATTTCAAAAAGTGTTTTAGAAAAGAACTTTAGAAAGTGTTTTAGTTTTTAAAAACTGTTTTTGGGAGAATACGTTATACATAAATGAGTTTTAGTGTATATAACTTATACCACTCACTGAGTTATATTCATAGTTTTCTTTAAATGTTTTTCTTAAAAATTCTTCCACAGGCGCAAGAGCTAGTCGTCCAGTCGACGAGATTTAGTCAGACGTGTAGGTGGACGAATAAGACGACACCTACTACATATATATATTTTGTTAGTTTGATCATGTATATGTTTATGTATATAGATGTAAATAGTTTAAAGAAATAGTGGATGTATTAGTTAAAAATGTTTTATCAAAGTTTTCTGAAATTCAGTTTTTAGATTTTATTTACTTATTTGTGGTTGTGTTGTGAGAAAAGAGCCGGAAGCTCTGGAAGTTGAGAAATTGATTTCATAGAAGTGTTTTTATAAACTGTATTTGAAACTTACAGGGTGGCATAATTTAGAAACAGACAGCATGCTGCCAAAATTTTTATTAAAATGCAAAAAAATTTTATCACTGTCACCTTGTAAAATAAGTTAAAATATCTAGATAGATGAGTTTTCGGTGCCCTGATGGGATTCCTCCGGACTGAGTTAGGGTTCGTAGGAATTCTTTCGGGGTGCTACGGGGTCTTTCTTGGGTCCAGAAGAAGGATTCGGGAAGGGTCTCGTCAATGTGGTATCAGAGCAGGTTGGCTTAGGCCGAGAAAATGGCTATAAATTCGGCCCGTGATCGGGGATTCTCACAGTGTGAGTATCGAGCGAAGCATTGGCTCTTGCTCCGACATGGCCAGGCTGGCTAGCCACCAGCAACAGTTGCGTCAGGTCGTGAGGCAACGCGTAAAATCTATTCTGAGGTACCGGTTGAAGCCCGAGGCCGAGAGTAACGGTCGAGTTACGTCAAGTATCAATTGTTTGTTTTATTTTATATTATATTATATTATTTTATTTTATTTGTTTTCATTTATAATATATTTTGAAACACTTGCCAACATTCCATTTTACTTTTTCAACACTTGGCATACATACAACTAACAAAACCCAAACCAGATTCTCTTGTTTATCTCTTATCCGGAGGATCTCGTCGGGCACTCCAACGAACCTCCGTAACCCTACTAGCTGGGTAGAAGAGATCCGTGAAGCGAACCCCTTAATCTTGCCCGTTTATTTTACTTAAATTGAAACTCATTTTTCTTTTAATAATTGGGTTGGTGTAAATTTTTCGCATTTAATTGAAGAAAACTTTTATAAAACTTTCAGCAGCATAACGACTGTATTTTTTACATTTCCAAATATTATACCTGAAAAAGGAACGTACTTCGAACTATATTAATCACCACCCAACTTCTTTTTAACCACAAACATGCATTTTCTCATTCCATTTCACAACACACATTCTCACAAATGTATAATTTCCATAACATATATCACTATCATAAATATTTACATGCTACATATATGTACCAATATATATATACATAAATATATTAGGTAATAGTGGTGTATCATGTGCAGGTGTTCGGTTATATATATACATATCAAAATATGGACTACAATCTCCACACATGCAATCTTCTAGTTATAATATTTACATATCCAAATATTTTGTTCGACATTTATTCAATATGCCTAGTCGATGCCCACCTAAAATATCCGATGAGGTTTTCAGAATGCAAAATCACCTGTTCAATCACCTATTTCAATATACAAGCTGCACAAAGGTGAAAAGATTAGTTCAACGATTGATAGTAACATCAAGATATAATTATATCAAAATTTGTAATTTTGTTCGGGTGTTAAATCTTTTCAATTTTAAAACTTTTCCTTCTAAAACTCCATGTATACCCCTCGTGTACTTGAACCATCACGTGACAGTTTTCAACTTACGCCAACGTGAAGCTATTGGAATATCTCAACCACTACGATGTGGAATTTACTGCATAAAAAATGTAGTGTGAAACGATCTCAAATCTAAGCAACAACAATGCAGAATTTTCTGCATTGCAATTATAGTGCTATAACTCTGGGCAACTACGAGTGGAATTTGCTATATCGCAATGTAGTGCAAAAACTATAAATCTAAACGACTACGTACGGAATTTTCTGCATCGCACATATAGCACTAGATACACTAAAAAACTGGGCAACTACGGACAAAATTTTCTACATTGTGGCATAGTGCTAAATCTTCATACAAACTAAGGGTGTATACATGGTTTACAAATCTCTTTACTTATTTCCTTTTGTAAACATTTTATTTTTGAATTCTCTTTTCTAGATCAGGCATAGAAATCATTTTTCAATACTTTAACTCGTAGTTTTGAAAATCATTTTTGAAGTCATTTAACTACAATAGTATATATATTTAAATGAAGAACTAAATTAACTCAAGTGATAGAACACTTACCTCACCAAGCGAGCTATACTCGTCAACGAGCCTCTCGAGCTCCGTCGGCCTGCTCGTCACCTGCATTATATATTCTTACTTAAAATAGGCCACAATGTGCTACATAAAATTACACGCATTGCTTTTAACATTAAAAGCCCCTTACAATACCCTTTTTTACTACACTTTTCTTTTCTAAGTTCTAACTCAACCGAGGCTTTTTAATTACGATTTATTTGCAAAAGTTTAACTTTTATACCTTTAGGAACATTCCCACACAGTTCGTATAATTTTCAAAGGCCCGAAATGAAAAGTCAAAATTTTCGGACCCCCTAAGACAGAATGCTGTTCACGGCTAATTTTACGGGCTATTTCGCTTCCGTTTTTGCTTGGATCATTTTCTTATCTCTCACTTAGGTCCCCTATAAAACGGTTTCGAAAAATCGAGGGGTGAAACCTATGGAAAATACCTATTTTTCGACACTTTTTAATGCACATTTTTACATCACACATGCAATGATATCATTTCTTTCGTATCTAAGGTTCTTTAACTCAATTATGATCAAATACATTCATTTCATGCATCAAAGAATGTATTTTCACTCTCACTCATCTTTACGACTACATAGGTACACTATTTAAGCTATAATTTCTTCAATTTTTATCCAAACCTTCCCCTTCAAATTTCTATGGTTTGCTATGACATTTATGCATGTTTGGAGGTCTAAAAAAACCCCAATTAAGCTCATTTCATGCAGGTCTCTATAACCCCTTCAATTGCATATTCTTTCACTCTACTATCACTTTATTCTTTACTAGTTTGTATGCTATTCATGCATCCATGTACATCCATTGTAATTACCTTGATTCCTACTCATTCATGCATGTTTTTAGGACCCTAAATACATCCTAAACCCCAACAAAACACATGCATAAGCTATTGCCCTTCATCAAACCGATATGCACAACAATGTCATCTAGTTTTCCTTTTTAATTTCTAACACTCCTAAATACCTTTCTAGTAGTAATTATGCATGTTGTTCAAGTTGATAGGCATCAAAACCCAATGAATACACCCCATCCACCTTATAACCAAACCTCCTCATGCACCTTTAACATGTTGTTTCTTTTAACTTTCATGATTTTAGATTTGGCAATTCTTCTAGGCATTTAATCAAACACTTTAACTACTACTATAATTGCTCAAATATGTTTTTACATCTACTTAGGGTTTCCTATCCATAAACCCTAACTTCTAATTCTTCCATGGTTTATTATTATTTAAACTCCTTTGTTAGCTAGCCATGACTATGATATTGATTTACATCACAATTCCATCCACCATACATCAAGTAAACAAACAAATCCATCATCACATCTTTCCAATCCAATATCAAACTTAAAGAAAAGGATGATATCTTACCTTACTATTGATTAGGGTTGGATGTTCTTGCTTAGATCTAGTTGGGATGTGGTGTGGAAGCCTTAAATTTGACTTGGAGAAGTTGGATTTCACATCTCTTCCTTCCCTACTTCTTGCCGTCCCATTCTCTCCCTTGCTCTCTCTTTATCTTCTAAATTTTTACTAAGTGTTGGTGACTAACACACCACACTTTTATATATATAGGGAGGTATTAAGTGGGAATGACTAAAATACCCTTTGTTAGTTTATCTTACCATTTACTTTAATTTCCCTAAGTTGTAAATACCTAACATGTTTATATTTATATTTATAACTCTCATTTGAGTTAAGACCATTTTGTCCTTTATTTAACTTATTCTTATTGACAAAATGATTCTTTTGCCCTTCTCTAGAAATTATCTCACTAATAATCTTAATTTGACTAAGCATTACGTGACCATCACTTATATATATATATATATATATATGTTTAACTCTTTTATTGAGAATAGATCACGTGTTACTCATAAGTATAATATTAATGATGTTTAATATTCTCATCCTATCATCTAGCCTATAGCATGAGAAAGTCTATAACCGAAAATAGGGGCTTATAACAACTCTCCTTTTTTGACACTTGTCCTCCATGCATTCTTTCATTCTCCCATCTCACGCCATGTGTCTCGCTTGCATGAATTCGTGCTTTCCAATATCCTAAAAGTTCCTTCTCGAACTCGGAATCCTCTCGGTTCCATTTGAAAATTTTATTAAAGTTCAATTTCAAATTCAAAAACATTATTTGACAAGACCCTTCCCAGACCTTATCTATGCTCTTGTCTGGAGGATCCTGCCGGGCACTTCAATGGACTTATCGAAACCGACTTGTCGGATCGAAGAAATCCGAGAAGCGAACCCTAACTTTCTTAACCGGTTTACTCGTTTAAACTCAAAATTCAGTTTTCTTTTAAACTAGTTGGGAGTGATAAAATTTTTCGCGACTTTTGTTTCAAATATTTTTATAAAATTTTCGGCAGCATAACGGCTGCATTTTTTATAAACCAAAATTTACCTGTCAAGAAATTTACACTTCGACTAAAACCTCAATTCCTCCCAACTTTTTTATTCCCAAATATGCAATAATCATCATCATTATTCCACAAACATGCAACATCAACACCCAATTCTCAATTTATAAGTATGAACTCATGTAAAATATATCTAGATGCATCATATATATAAAATGCATGAATATTTACAAATATACAATTTCAAAATATGAACCTTTGTTTCTCAATTACATATCCATCTCATACATAAAGTTTTACATCATCACATGTCATGCATCGCCCACCTATATACACAACAAACTAATGTCGTCCTGTCATCCGCAGTGACACACAATGAAATATAAATAGCTACAAAATAAACAAACAAGTTAGTGCAGCGAAGATATAATATCACATACACTAACATGACAATTTACCATTTGTTTTATGATTTCTTTCAAAACCCCCATGTATATCCTTTTAAACATTCTAACCACCACAGGCGATTAGAACTAACGCCAACGTGAAGCTTACTAAGTTATCTCAACCACTACATTACGGAATTTACTGCATCGCACGTAGGGTGCTAAAGCTTATCACTGAGCAACTATAATGCGGGATTTTCTGCATCGCAATTGTAGTGCTAAAACTCTGGGCAACTAGGAGCAGAATTTACTGCATCGCCACGTAATGCCAAACTATAAAAATAGCCAACTACGTGCGGAATTGTCTGCATCGCAACGTAGCGCTTATACTTTTTATGAAACTGGGCAACTACGAACGGAATTTTCTGCGTCGTCGCGTAGTGCTAACTTTTCTCTAATCTGAGCGACTACGGACGGAATTTACTGCATCGTTACGTAGCGCTAAATCTCATTATATCTTAAGGAATATACACGGGTTTTAAAACTATATTTATTTAGTGCCAAAAGCACAAAACCAACTCATTTTGAAACTTCTAAAAACTCTCATCTCAACTCTTTTCTTTTTAAAATACTTAGTATTGCTTTAAACCACTTCATGGATTTCATAAGAATCCATATATTCAACTTACTCCTTAATGGTTTAAAAATCATTGTTGTTTCTATTTAACATAATTGAAAAAGAATCAAAATATCACTTGGAAAAACTATAAGTGACAAAGCACTTACCTCGTAGCCGTGTCAAATGCCTCCACGAGTCTCGGGGCCCTCGGTGGCTCGCTCTTCACCTACACAATATTTTCTCACTATTACTTGTGACAAAAATCTAAATTCTCAACTTAAGGTTAATAATCTCAACTAATACCATTTTTCTCTATATAGCTCCTAACTCGTTTCTAATTCAACCGAGACTCTCAAATCCTGATTTTTGTGGAAAAGTTTTAGTTTTGGACCCCTAGGGATATCCCCACACGGTCCATTTACTTGTCGGAGGCTTAAAACGAAAAATCACAATTTTATTTAAAATGGACAGCCCTTGACAGAACAGACAATAACCTACTGCTCGGGGCTCCGTTTTCATTCGTTCTTTTTCCTATGGTTCACTTATATCCCATTCTAGTCACACGTTAAATTTTGTTGAGAAATATTATCATTTGCTAAGTCAAATTTAAAGAAAACGCCCGTTTTGGACACTTTCGGGTGCGTTTTAGTGCACGTTTTGCAAACTCTTGGTTTCAGGTTAGCGACGCTAGTTTTTCTTCCACAACTAAGTTTCATTTAACTAATATTGACTAACTAAACTCATTTCATGCCATAAAAATTGCATTAAGCTAGCCGTTTCACTTCTCAAAGCTTTAACGACACTATTTTGTGCATAACTTGCACAAGTTTTTATCGGATTTGATCTGTTCCAAAACCTATGGTTTTCTATGGTTCCTAGGCATCATTTGAGGTGTAGAACATCCCCAAATAAGCTAAATATGGTCAGGTCTCCTCTAGCTAAAAATTCAGCTTGGGATTGACAAAATTGTTAAAACTAATTCTATTGAGCTTTTATCATTCATATATGTTTTCATATGCTTTTCTAATCATTTTTATGCTCAAACTTGGGTTCAAAACCTCTAAATTTCAGAGCTTATTTACTGTCTAATAGGGTCATAACACACACATAAACATTACTTGTTCATTTGAACACTAACAATTCACTCAAAACTTTCATCAACTAGTTGGTGTGTGTGAAAAAAACAAATTTTCGTTTCTATGATTCTCAAGCCTATAACAGCCCATAAATAAAACCCTAAGCTACCATTTACACCCAAAAACATCTCCTCTAAGGTTATATAACAATCACTTAGGTTTTGACACCATTTCTAGTGCAAAACCTCCAACAACATACCACAAAATTCTGCAAAAACAAATTCAGCACACTGCTGGAATTTTTAGTAAAGAAAAGGAAGAGTAAGCTAATTTCTTACTTGATTCTTGACTTAAAGAGTTGAGAGGGACTTGGGAGAGGGTTTAAAGAGAAGATTTGAGGCTTGGATGGGCTGGAAAGGGGCTGTCTTCTTTCACTTTTCCTTGCTGCCTTTTCTGCCCTGCAATGTGCACGTTTGCTGTCTTCTTCTGGTGATTCACTTCTCCAGCTGAGTGAAGGCACGAAAATGGGTCTTGTTTGCTGAAAATTTTTCAGCCAAATGTTGCTTATATACTACTCCTACTTCTCTAATTTGCATCCTTGCCCCATCTCTTTTTAATTTCACACAACTTCCTCTCAAATTCTCTTTTCTTTTCACTGCTGCCTAGTTTTGTTTATTTTCTGGCAGCTGCTATTTTCTTCCTTATTTCTCACCTATTTTCATCTTTTCTTGTTGAAATCTTGCTAAATGTTCAATATATATAATTAACCTTCATAAAAATGGCACTTAAGTCTCATTTTTAATTCGTTTGACCATCATTTTGTCTCATCCTCCAATCTATACGGGATTTACTTTTGTTTTTGATTTTTATGGTAGCTTTGCACTCTTCACTTGTCCACTTGGCTTCTAAGTGTCTTGTTTATATATCTTATTAATATTTTATGGAGTATCGAGCTTGTCCCTTGATTTATTTTGATTATGATCAATCTCTTATTTAAATCGCTTAATAGTTGTCCATTACTTACGAACAATTAATGAAAAATTTTCTTAATCGTGCACTCAAAATTTTATTTTCTTTAACTTGTCTCTTATCTATGGATGAATTATTTTACTCTTCATTGATCTTTTTTTTGCTAATTTGGTTGTTGTGAAACTCTAGAATGGCGTTCACGAAATCAATGAATTGATTTAGCTTAACACTAACTTGATTATATTGTAATGCTACTTAACTTTTATAATTGACGAATTTCGTTGTCAATCTTAAGTTGATAAATCTCTAACGCCATGAAATTCAATTAATCTAATATAGAGATTTATTTTACCTCTCTAATCCATCTTTTAACACTAAGAGGTTATAGATAGAGACTAGGGATTTACATCATTACTATTTGATTGATTGTCCGGGTCCATCGGTTTCAATAAATTTTTGGATTTCGAAATCATAGACCGTCTCCGGACCCATCCGAAAATCTTACGAAAATTTGATAATTTATTTGGATTTGAATACTTTAATTACGTTACCATTTTGTACTTAGGTATAAGCTTTAAGGGTTTACCTGGATTCCGAGGGAGTATATTACATGCATTCATTAGCATATGTCATGCATCCAGGGAGCACCAAGATATATTGGACACTGAAGGATCACTATTGGTGGAGAGGAATAGAGAGAGATATAACAGAGTTCGTATCTAAATGCCTAACCTATCAGCATGTCAAAGCAGAGCATCAAAAACTAGCAGCTTTACTGCAGCCCTTATCTATTTTGGAATGGAAATGGGAGAAGATCACAATGGATTTTGTGGTGGGACAACGATGGACTTAGAGCAAGCATGATGCCATTTGGGTGATAGTTTAATAAAAGATAAATCATCAAGTAGCAAGATAGTTTAATATTTAATTAAGAGTATATGTATATATTAGGATATAAGTAATTAATACTTAACAATTAATAAAGAGTCAAGTTAAGATGAACAATTAAATATCAATATAAATAAGAGAGGTGAAGTGTTGGTCGGCCAACACTTAGAAAAGAAAAGAGAAGCAAACGTGAAAGGGAGAGAAAGAGAGGTGAAGTGGATGACACATCAAAGAAGAAGGAGAAGTGAACTTGTCCAACCAAAACCAAGGCTCCAAAACAAAAACTTGAGTTGATCTAAGCTAGGAAAGCAAAACCTAACCAAGGTTAAGGTAAGATATCATCTTTTTCTCTACTTTGATGATAGTTGGAATTATAATGGGTTTTGTTGATAGTCTTGTTGTTGTAGTGAGTTGTGTGAGGTATTTTACACTTAAAATTAGTGTAGAACCCTAAGTGGGTGCTATGGGAGCTTAGATGGCTGGCATGTTATTGTGTGTGAATGGTAGGCTAGGGTTTATGGTTATCAAACTTTAAAGTGTGATTTAAAGCACTAAAATGTCAAACAAGTTGTAGTTAAGTTGTTTGATAAAAGGTTTGAGAGAGATTTACATGTATAATTGAAAATATCTACACTTTGATGTGTATGTGCATGTGTCATGGCCATAAAGGACATTAGGATACCTTTGAGTTTTGATTGATTTGAACTTAAATCTAAGCTTATTTGAAGTTAGGAAAACATATAGAAGTGATAGAATTGTCAAATGAGTAGTTTAGAGCAAATTGGAGAATCCCGAGCCCAATAAAGGGACAATGATCACCTACACTATTTTAACTTATTTGGGATTGTTTTAGACCTCAAATCATGCTTAGGAGTCATAGCAAATCATAGGATTTGGAAGGGAATGATTCCGATAAAAATTACGCAAGTTATGGTCAAAATAGTGCGTTTAGAGGGTCGAAAAGTGAAATTTCAATGTAAATGCATTCCTCGATGCTTGAAATGAATATATTTGATCATAATTAGGTAAAAGAACTTTAGATACGAAAGAAATAACATCGTCGCTTGTTCGATGCGAAAATACACCCAAAAAAGTGTCAAAAAATAGGCGTTTTTCTAGGTTTCACCCCTCAATACTTAGAATTTTTTGAAATCATTTTACGGGGGACCTAAGTGACAGATAAGAAGATGGTCCAAGCAAAAACAGAAGCGAAATAGCCTATAGAATTGGCTGTGCGTAGTGTTCTATTATAGGGGGTCCAAAATTTTGATTTTTCGTTTTGGGCCTTTGAAAATTATACAGACCGCGTGAGGGTATTCCTAGGGATGTATAACTGAAAATTTTGCAATGAAATTGGAATTAGGAAGCCTTGGTTAAGTTAGAATCTAATAGAGAAAGTTATAGTCAAAAGTGCATTGTAAAGAATTTGTAAAGTTGAAAACAATGTGTGTAGTTTATGTAGCACATTGTAGCGTATTTTAAATAAGAACATGTGGTGCAAGTGACGCACAAGCTAGCGGAGCAAAGGAGCTTCCGTAAAGTTTTCTAGCAAACTTGGAAACCGAAGTAAGTGTTACATCCCTTATATTATTTATACTTTCGTTTCAATTCTAATTATAACTTGTCTTGCTTTCAAGTTTTATAAAATGAATTGTAAAATATGAGTTTGAGTTGAGAAAAAGATCTTACACGGAATCAAGAAAATTTTTAAGGTTTCAAAAATAAGTAGTTTGGTGCTTTCGCACTTAATGAATTTAGTTCTTGAAACCCATGTATATGTCTTAAATCATATGAGATTTAGTGCTACATGACGATGCAGAAAATTCCGTCCGTAGTCGCTCAGCCTATAGAGTAATTAGCACTACGTGACGACACAAAAAATTTCATTCGTAGTTGCTCAGTGCTCCTAAAATGTATAGCACTACGTTGCGACACAGATAATTTCGCACGTAGTCGGTTAGTTTTACAATTTGGCACTATGTCGCGATGCAGTACATTCCGCTCGTAGTCGTCCAGAATTATAGTACTACAATTGCGATGCAGAAAATTCCGTATTGTAGTTGCCCAAATACGAGATTTTTCACCCTATGTTGCGATATAGTAAATTTCGTATCGTAGTGGTCGATATACCTTAGTAGCTTCACGTTGGCGTTAGCAGAATCGTCTGTGATGGTTAGAGTATCTTAAGGCTATACATGGGATTTTAGAAAGAAAACTTTAAAAATCCGAAATTTCTAAGGTTAAATAAGTTTATAAGTTGTTACACTAGTGTACAATTATATTACATTGTTTTGTGGCACTAACATGTTTACTTGTTGTGTAGCTTATATATATACCATTGGGTGTTGTCATAGGACGGTGGGACAACGAGATTTTCATTCTTATATATAGGTGGGCGAGTCACAAAATATGTTGTATAAATCATGCACATGAGTTGAACATAGTGATTATGGAAAAACTTTTGTATTACACCATACTCATGGCATTCTTGCATTTTTTGGATTTATATGATTGTAAATGTTATTGTAAATGGGTGTAAATTATCATGTGTGATATATATATAGGTATATATACATCCTGTTATAAGTTCATGCACACTGATTGTTTAAAAAGTGTGATGAAAATGCATGTTTGTGGATAAACGAAGGTGGGAGGAAATGAATACATAGTAGAAGTGTGTTTTATTGCAGGTAAAAATTTTGGAAACTTTAAAAATGCAGCAGTTATGCTGCTGAAATTTTTATAAACTCGTTTTAAAATGAAATTACGAACTAAGTTTATCTACCCAACTTATTCTCAAAAGTAAAGAATACAATTGAATTAAGTTAAGAAAATCGGATAAGATTAAAGGGTTCGCTCCACGGATCTCTCCATTCCGACAAGTTTGATTAAGAGAAGTCCGTTAGAGTGTCCGGCAGGACCCTCCAGAACAGAGATTAGAGAGAGTCTGGGTTGGGTCTTGTCACCCTAAATAAGTTAGCTCGGTTGTGTATGGATGAGATAGTGAGATTGCATGGCGCACCGGTGTCCATTGTATCAGATAGAGATCCACGGTTTACCTCTAGATTTTGGCTGAAGTTACAAGAAACATTAGGCACCATATTGAGTTTCAGTACGGCCTTTCACCTACAAACAGATGGCCAATCTAAAAGAACCATCCAGACTCTTGAAGACATGTTGAGAGCTTGTGTAATGGAATTTAAAGGGAGCTGGGATACTCTTCTATCTTTGATAGAGTTTGCCTACAACAACAGTTATCAATCCAACATTAGCATGGTGTCATATGAAGTGTTGTATGGTAGGAAATGTAGAACCCTAGTTTGTTGGGATGAGGTAGATGAGAGAAGATTGATTAGCCTAGAGATTGTCCAAGTGAAAATCGAAAGGATAAATGAGATTAAAGAAAAATTGAAGATAACAATAGACAAGCAGAAAAGCTACGTGGACAATTGAAGAAAAGACTTAGAGTTTCAAGTGGGTGATACAGTATTTTTGCGAATTTCACCATGGAAAGGCATTTTGAGATTCAGGAAGCGTGAGAAGTTGAGTTCGCGTTATATTGGGCCGTATGAGATAGTGGAAAAAATAGGTGAAGTGGCATATCAATTGAAGTTGCCACCAGAGTTGGCAAACATCCACGATGTCTTCCATGTTTCCATGCTTCGTAAGTATGTAGCCAATCCTTCACACATCTTAAAAGAACAACCGGTGCAACAAAAGGAGAACTTGACCTACGAAGAGCAACCAGTGGAGATTTTAGATCGTAACGATCAAGTGTTGCGCCTCAAGACGATCCCATTAGTTAAAGTATTGTAGAGGAACTATAGATTCGAGGAAGCCACATAGGAACATGAAGAGCAAATGCATGCTAAATACCCTCACCTGTTCTAGCCAGGTATGTAATTTAAATTTCGAGGAGGAAATTTTTATAAGGAGGGGAGAGATTGTAAGCCCTCATCCCTAAGTATGGATTTCTTAGTACTAATAGATGAATTATGAGGTAATATATGAATTTCCATGAGTATTATATTTTTTAGTACCATCATGAGTAATTAGAAAAAATTTAAGAATAAAGTTGGAACTAATAGTTATATAAATTATATGAAGGGCATTATGGTCATTTCTCCAATCAAGAGTTACATATAAGTGTTGGCTTCCAACACTTAGCAAAATTTTTGAATAAAATAGATTGTGAGAGAGAGGGAGAGGGACAGCAAAAAGGGAAGAAAAAGGGAAGTGAAAACCCAAAGCTACTACAAGCCATTCCAAGCTTCAAATCAAGATTTTGGGTTGGATTAAGCTAGAGAATCAAGGTTTGAGCAAGATTAAGGTAAGTTTCGATGACTTTGCTTTAAAATGGTGATAGATAGGTCGTGTGAAGTGTTGATTGTTGGTTTTAATTCTTGTTGAGTAATTGATGGGGGTATTGATCTAAAACTAACATTTGAACCCTAGAACACCAAAAAGGAAGCTTGATTTAGATTGAATCATATAAGAAGTTAGAGTTGGGGTTTATGTGGGCAAAACCCTACAATTTGATTTAGGATTGTTTTATGCAATTGGGTTGCATTTAAGGTGTTTGATGAAATGTTTGAGAGAGTAATCAATAGGATAGCTTGAGAAGTGACAGAAGCAATGTGTTATACGTGTGTGTGTAGTTCACGGCAACACTAGGGGTGTGTGACACCATTAAGTTTTGATGCGAATGAGCTTGAATTTATGCATGTTAGAAATTAGAAAATCATACGAAAATGTTAGAATTTGAAAAGAAAGAGAAAAAATCCAATGTGTTGCTTTAGGCTAGATGAAGGGTATGGGTGACTATCATGCAATGCCACTTCCTCTTTGTATTTTCATGTGGTATATGATCATAATTGAGCATACATGAGTCTAGGAACCCTAATGAAAAGAGAATTGAGTAGAGAATGTAAAAGTGGTGAAGCGTGGCATGAAAAAGTAGTGAAAAATAAGGGTTTTTGGCTAGGAACCTCCACCCAATGGCTATTTCTTTTCGAATTCGCTTATGGGCTAACCTAAATGAGATTTAGGGAGATGATTGGAGCAATAATGGATGGAAGAAAAGTTAGGGATTTCTCCCTAGCATAGGTTCGGCCAAGAAGGGGTCTAAAAAGGTCAATTTTTGTTTCGAGTTTCAGAAAAATATTTTGAGCATACAGGGGTGTTCTTAGGTGATAATAAATGAGATCCATGAAAAGAAATCAAAACTTTAAAGCTCCGGTTGAGTTAGAACCAAGATGGGGGAGTTATAGTCAAAAAGACATTGTATTGTGTTAGTCGTATTGGAAGCTCTATTTGTAATTTTGTGTAGTTCATTTTAGCATATTCTAAACGAGAATGTGATGTATAGGTGAGGAGCAAGCAAGCAGAGCAAGAGAAGTCTGATAAAGCTCTTCAATAAGCCTCAAGCCCAGGTACGTGCTAAAACTTGATTTATGTACGTTGTATTATGATAGGTAAAGTAGTATTATTATTAATAGATCATAAACGAATTATTATTGTGCAAGTTTTTAGTTGAGAAGATCATCATATTTTTTACAATGTAAATTGCGAACAAAGCAACTTTTATGAAAATTGAAATTGAAAGCTTTGAGTTCAAAGTTTTGACAAATAAGTTATTTGGTGCATAATGCACTTAGCGAAAGATGATTTTTCAAAGGTCATAAGTATACCCTCAGATTTACAGATTTAGACCCAACAGAGGTATCCGTCATTAGTAAGGGAAAGCCTTGGGATATTATCTCACACTACGATTTGCGATGCAAAAAATTCCGTACATAGTTGTCGAAGGGTCTTAGTAGCGTCACGGTTGGTGCAAGTTGAAAAATCGCCACGTGACATACCACATGTTGCAGCATTAGTTCAGTCGCTGTGTGGTTAGAGCATTTAGGGGTACAAATGGTACTTTTAGAAAGTGAGAATTTATGTTGAAACTTAATGCACGTAGAAATGAGTTTATAGTTGATCATGAGATTTATTTTAGTCATTTTGAGATTGTGTTTGCTATTCTTTTTAAATCGAGATCTTTGTATAGCCTCTTTACGATTTAAGAAGTAAAATTTGAATCAAAAAGCGTAAAGCTCTCACTGAGCTTCTACGAGCTCACTGTTTCCTTGTTTCCTTTCTAAAATTCCTCTACAGGTACTAGCGCGGGTGAAAGTGGTGAGAGAACTCCTTCGTCAATAGAGGTGGGCGCGCACTCGACGGATGCATCACATGAACTATAATTGCATTTTGTTAAAACTAGAAACTAAACATTTGCATGCATCAATTTTTGTATCTTTTGGTACTAGCCATTATGAACTTATAACGTTACTGTTATGCCCATTTTCTGGTTCGGCCCAAATGGGCCAGTGCACGACTCATTTAGCTTGAACAGAAGCAAGGGCCCAGAAAGCCCAAAGACGAGACCAGCGACTGCGAAGCCCAGCCCGCGAGGTCGCCCAAATCGCGAAGTCAGCAACAGTTCTCCAACATGACTTCCTGCCACTGCTTTCAGCTCGAGGAGCCCGCGAGGTCGCGAGCTCGCGAGCTCGCGTCCACCTCCAGGCCGCCTTCTCTTTCCTCCAGGGCGCACCCCCTGTCTGACCCAAAGTTTTCCTCAGAAGGTACCGTGCATGGCAAGATGTCAGAGCTACCTAACTCCCATGATTTCCCGTCGGAAACTGCCTACACAATTACCCAGTAGCATTTAATGAAGTGAAGACCTCTGCAAGTATAATTAATGCAGACTTGTGCAGGGAGGAAATCATCATTACCTTTACAATTAATGCAGCATGGCAATGTCAGGATTAGTTGAAACTAGCCGTTGCCTATAACGTGTAGACTTTTCCTTTGTATTATTTTATTGTGAGCTCCCTTCCTCTATAAAGAGGGGAGACATTTTCACTGTACAGAAAAGCTTAACACACAAAAGAACTGTCACTCTGTCGGAATTATTCCAGAGTGGCCGTGGACGTAGGTGCAGTCACCGAACCACGTAAAAATCCTTGTGTATCTTCTCTTTCCCTCTCTCTCCCTCTTTAATTGCTCACTAACCACCTTATTGAATCCGACCAACAACCAAGACCGACATTCCTTCACCTGAATTAATCACCACCAACCTAGCATTTCATTAATAGCATCATTCACTACCCTTCGACCAGTACAAACCGATCCTTAATTACCAAGTCCGCCGTCTGGGCCCCAGAATCTCTGGTTGACCGTTTCCGGACGTCAACATCTTTTGGCGCTAGAAGGAGGGTCCAACAGCGACCTGGTAATCTCCAGTTAGTTACTACGTCATTTTCATCTGTACTTGTCTGCTATGGCTAGGATCAAAGCAACGAGGAGTGTTGGAGTAGCAGGGGAGCGACGTGAAGTCCAAGAAGAACAGAGCGCTTCACCTTCAGGAAACGAGGTCGCTCAGGAATGGCAGCAGCGCCAGCAAGCTCTGGAGGATGCAGTGAGGGAGTTGACAACAACAGTGAGGGCGTTGGTGGAAGTCCAAGCCCACGTGGCGCCGAGGCAGGCAAATGCAGCTCCTCCAGGCAGAGCTCGCCGCCGACCTTCAGAAGAGATACCAACTCCAGAAGGGGTAGCCATAAGGGAAAGGTCGCTTACCGAAGGATCAGCCCGCTCTTCGAACTTGCACCCAAGGAGAATCAGAGAGCGGAACCAAGAGCAGGGGATCCTACCTCGCCAGAACAAGATAAGGGCGAAGGCAAGTATCAAGGGCGCCAGACGCGAGGAAGGTAGTCGAGGGCCAGAGCGAGTCCGCGGGTATCGTGCAGGTTATGAGCCCGGGCCGAGGAGGGCTGCCAGACACGCAGAAGCACTCAGTGAAGAAGGCAGGTCGCAGAACCGTTACTTTGGGGAGCAGGAGAGTACCAGTAGATGGAACCCCAGTCGGCGGTCATTGACCCAAGATCCAGTAGTCGAAGAGTTGTTGCAGAGGGTCCAGCAGTTGGAAGCCCGACCCGGAGGCCAGACTGGGGAAGAACGGGACAACCGCCGAGCACCATTTACTCGGGAGATCGAGACAGTGCCTTTACCAGCAAAGTTCAAGCTCCCCAGTATCCCTCAATATGACGGCAGAACGGACCCCTATGACCATTTGGATGCTTTCAATGTGCAGATGGATCTTCAGACAGATGACCCGCTGGTCAAATGCCGAGTATTCCCAGCTACTCTAGGGGACGTCCCGCGAGCTTGGTTCAATCGCCTTCCAGCCCGCAACATCGGGAGCTGGAGAGAATGTCAGAAGAGGTTTCTGGACCAGTATAAGGCATTAAGGAAACAGCTCGCGCCAGCCTGCCACCTCGCAACCATTTTCCAGAGACAAAATGAATCCCTTAAGGACTATATTACTCGATTCAGAGAGGAGGTGAGTAATGTGGAAACGCCCTCTGACGAGAGTATTTTAACAGCTATCTCTGCAGGGCTCAGGAAAGATGGGAAGCTGTATGAAAGCATATACAAGTCCCCTGTGAAGGATCTGGGGGAGTTCTACGAAAGGGCAGCTAAAGAAGTCAGATGGGAAGAAGCCTTTGGGGCTAAAAAACCCAGTGGTCAGCGGGGTGAAGCAAGTGGTTCCTATCGTGAGAAAAGGAAGAATCCTGGTGGTGACAGGCCAGCGGAGCCGAGGAACCAGTCGGCCAATGTAGTGGCAAAGCGAGCTAGGCCAGGGCCGAGGATGGAGAGGCCCCGACGCCAGAACAGGTATGACAGCTATAGTCTGTTATCGGACAGGCAGGACAGGATCTTCGCCGCAGAAAGAAACAGGGAAAACTTTGGGAAGCCACCTCCGACTGGACCCCCTAACCGACGCCGGGACCCGAAGAAATACTGTGCCTACCACAACGAGAACGGGCACAATACATCAGACTGTTGGCGGTTGAAGGATGCCATCGAAGAACTCATAAGACGAGGCCGCCTAGGAGAATATGTAATACAGCCCGCTGGAAGGCGACCTCAGAACCAACGACCTCAGGGGCAAGACCAGCAGCCCGAGCAGCAGCAGCCTCAGCGAGCTCAAGAACCAGAACGCGAGCCTGCTGTAAGAACGATCTTTACCATTTACGGTGGACCTCATGTGGAAGGTACGTCTAACAGGTCACACTAGAGGTATGTCCGGGAAGCCAACCATACCCTACTGGCAGAATATGGAGGAGTCGAGGGACCCACCAAAAGGGCAAAGGCGTCCTCAGACAGCATTGTGTTCACGGAGGAGGACGAGAGGGGAGTACGCTAGCCCCATAACGATGCCATTGTAATCAGAGCTCAGATCAGTAATGTCGAGGTGCAGAGGATAATGATCGACACTGGCAGCTCAGTCAACGTCATGTATAAGGACTGCTATAACCAGTTGGGTTTAGGAGCTGAGCAGTTGATACCCTCGCCGGAACCCCTCTATGGATTCACGGGAGATGCAGTGGTGCCAATCGGCCAGATCAAGTTACCTCTCACCCTCGGGGAGCCAGGACGACAAGCTACAGTTCTTACAGACTTCCTTATCATCAAGAGTCCTTCAGCATACAACGTGGTATTGGGGCGACCTTCGATGAATGATCTAGACATGGTCACCTCAACCAGAACGCTGACAGTCAAGTTCCCGACTCCCAATGGAATAGGCTGTGTCAAGGGCGAGCAGCAGTTAGCCAGGAGATGTTATGAAGATGCAGTAAAGATGGGAGTTCGTGGAAAGAAAGTAAATGTGGTCTCGGGTGGCCAACCGCGAGCTGCCTCCGAAAGTGGGGTAAGTGACGACCTAGACCCTCGCGAGGTGGATGCAGACAGGGCCACAGGACCCGTTGAGGAGTTAGAGGATGTGCGAGTCAGTGAGGCGGACTCAGAAAGATATGTGAAGATAGGAAAAGATCTGCTGCCAGAAGTGAAGTCCGAGCTCGTAGAATTCCTGAAGAGAAACCTCGATGTCTTTGCCTGGAACCATGAGGATATGGTGGGGATAGACCCAGGTATTATGTGTCACCGACTGAATATAAACCCCCAACACAGGCCAGTCCGACAGAAGAGGAGGCCAATGACACCAGAACGCTATGCAGCTCTGAAGGAGGAGGTCGAGAAGTTGCTAGCTAACGGGTTCGTTAGGGAAGCTCGTTATCCCATTTGGGTCGCCAATCCAGTCCTCGTGAAGAAGAAGAACGGAAAGTGGAGGACTTGTATTGACTTCACCGACCTGAACAAGGCCTGCCCGAAGGACAGTTTCCCATTACCCAGGATTGACCAGCTGGTAGATGCGACGTCGGGACATCAACTCCTAAGTTTCATGGACGCCTACTCAGGATACAACCAAATTCCCATGAGCCCGCAGGACGAGGAACACACCTCTTTTGTCACCGATAGGGGCTTATACTGTTACAGGGTGATGCCATTCGGACTGAAGAATGCAGGAGCAACCTACCAGCGTCTAGTCAACGCCATGTTTCAAGATCTGATTGGGAAAACTATGGAGGTGTACGTAGATGATATGCTGGTGAAGTCCCAGAAAGCGGTAGATCATGTCCGCGATCTGGATGAGACATTCAGAGTCCTCAGAAGCTACCGGATGAAGTTAAACCCGCTGAAGTGTGCATTTGGGGTAGCATCTGGTAAGTTCCTTGGTTTTATGGTGAACAGCAGAGGGATAGAAGCCAATCCAGAGAAGATCAGGGCGCTCGTGGAAATGAGATCCCCCTCCAGAATCAAAGATGTGCAGAGCCTCACAGGCCAGGTCGCGGCTTTGAGCCGTTTCATCTCAAAAGCTACTGACAGGTGTGTGCCCTTCTTCAAAGCCATAAAGAAAGCCAAGAACTTTGAATGGAATGAGCATTGCGAGGAGGCATTCCAGAAGCTGAAGGAGTATATGGGCCAAGCCCCTTTCCTGTCCAAGCCGAAGGATGGGGAGAAGTTATTCTTGTATTTGGGAGTCTCTGAGCATGCGCTCAGCGCGGCCTTGGTTAGAGAAGAGGATAAGATGCAGCTGCCCGTATATTATATCAGTAAAAGGCTGGTTGATGCGGAGACCAGGTATTCACAAATGGAGAAGCTCGCGTACTGCCTGATAACTGTCTCTAGGAAGCTACGCCCCTACTTCCAAGCTCATCAGATTGAGGTCCTCACGCAGTACCCTCTCAGGCAAGTCCTTCAGAAAGCAGATACTTCTGGCAGACTCCTCAAGTGGGCCATCGAGCTCGCTCAGTTCGACATAGAGTTCAAGCCCAGAACGGCGTTCAAGGCCCAGGCACTTGCAGACTTCATTGTGGAATTTACGGGGCCAGTGCCAGAGTACGAGGAGCTAGCAGGTGACCGGGTTTGGGAGCTTTATGTAGACGGATCCTCTAACGAGCAAAGCTCGGGGGCTGGAATAATGCTGATCAGCCCAGAAGGCCATAAGATCCTGAGTGCCATAAGGTTTGAATTCCAAGCTACCAATAACGAGGCCGAGTACGAAGCATTGCTCGCCGGACTTCGCCTGGCAAAGGAAGTGCGAGCTGAACAGGTAAAGATTTTCAGTGATTCTCAACTTATCGTTTGCCATGTCAGGGGAGAATATCAGACCAAGGGGAAAAGGATGTCAAAGTATTTCCAAAAGGTCAAGGAGTTACTGGGGGCTTTCCAGAGGTTTGAGGTGAACCAAATTCCCAGGGCGCAGAACTTCAATGCGGACGCCCTTGCCCGCTTAGCGACCTCCCAAGATGCAGACCTCCTTGAGTCTTTTCCTATGGAATTCCTACCAGTTCCAAGCATCGAAGGCGAAGGTGCAACGATGATCATACAGGTTCGGCCTAACTCCTGGATGAGCTCGTTAATCAATTACTTGCAGGAAGGGAAGCTGCCAGAGAACAAGCTGGAAGCTCGCCGCATCCGAGCTAGAGCAGCCCGGTACTGCATTTATGACGACAGGCTATACAAGAAGGGATTCTCAACCCCGCTGCTGCGATGTATAGATGATGAAGACTGTGAGGTAGTGCTAAACGATATCCATGCAGGTCATTGTGGGAACCACGCAGGAGCATTGTCCTTGGCCCAGAAGGCTCTCAGACAGGGGTTCTACTGGCCAACCATGAAGCAAGATGCCTTAGATCTGGTGAAGAGGTGTGAAAAGTGCCAGAGGTTTGCTAAGGTCCCGCGAGCTCCACCAGCCTACCTCCAGCAGATGGTGAGTCCGTGGCCATTCGCAATCTGGGGAATGGACCTCATCGGACCTTTGCCCACAGCTCGAGGAAACTGCAAGCACGCGGTGGTCGCTGTGGACTACTTTACCAAATGGGCCGAGGCTAAGGAACTAGCAGAGATCTCCACAACGAAGATAGAAAAGTTTGTGTGGGACAATATCATCTGCAGGTTCAGGGTCCCTCAGCAGCTCGTCACGGACAATGGGACTCAATTTACCAGCGATCAGTTCATAGGTTTCTGCAATGAGCTCGGAATCGTGAAGAGCTTCTCGGCCGTGGACCATCCTCAAGCCAATGGTCAGGTCGAGGCCGTGAACAAGATCATCAAACAGAATCTGAAGACCAGGTTAGAAGCAAGAAATGGGGCTTGGGCTGATGAACTACAGAAAGTCCTCTGGGCTTATAGGACGACAGTCCGCAACTCCACAGGTGAGACCCCATTTTCTATGGTCTATGGAACGGAGGCCATGATACCGGCAGAATTTGAAGTGACCAGTCAACGAAGGGCCTCGTTCTGACCTGGGGACAATGACCAGCTACTCGCGACCAGTCTGGATTTAGCCGAGGAAGCAAGGGAGACAGCTCGCCTAAGGGTAGCAATATACCAGCAAAGAGTTGCCAGGTATTACAACAAGAAGGTGCGAGCTCGAAGCTATAAAGCCGGAGACCTCGTGCTCAGGTTAGTCCTTCCTCGAGCTCGCAAGGCAAGCGAGGGGGTACTCGGGCCCAACTGGGAGGGACCATACTTCATCAAGCAGGATCTGAGGAACGGAGCCTATCATTTAGCCAGCATGGATGGGACTGAGTTACCTCGAGCCTGGAATGCAGAACACTTGCGGCCATATTACACCTAAGAACTGTTAGCTCGCTCTAACCTTGTACATGATTCTTTTTTGACGATTGTCTGTAAACATGCTTTCACCTGTTTTCTGTTGTATATGTCATATGTGATGCAGAAAGCAGGCTGGATAAGCCAGCAAATGTACATGTTAAAAAGAGCAAAGCTAATGAAATTTCTTTCTCAGAATGATCAAGCTGCGATCTATTCTCATATATGTTTATATACATGTTCTTATTCCTTGAAGATATCTGTACAAATTCCAAGGAATCTCTCGCAGACCCGAATTCTCACACGAAACGGCTGGCCAAAGCCACGACCATGTTCTGGCAATAAGTTTCCACAAAAGGCCTCAATTGAGAACGCCTCATCAACTGATGCTTAATTCATCCGTATTACCCTCACTAACGGAGGTTCACATCAAGCATCAAGTTCATTCATTAGCTCGCAGCCGTAATTGCCCCGCGACCTCGCGGGAGGGGGTAAGGCTACGCCTCTCATATATAAAGATGCCCGCGGACTCGCGTATTCATTGCCCCGCGACCTCGCGGGAGGGGGTAAGGCTACGCCTCTCATATATAAAGATGCCCGCGGACTCGCGTATTCATTGCCCCGCGACCTCGCGGGAGGGGGTAAGGCTACGCCTCTCATATATAAAGATGCCCGCGGACTCGCGTATTCATTGCCCCGCGACCTCGCGGGAGGGGGTAAGGCTACGCCTCTCATATATAAAGATGCCCGCGGACTCGCGTATTCATTGCCCCGCGACCTCGCGGGAGGGGGTAAGGCTACGCCTCTCATATATAAAGATGCCCGCGGACTCGCGTATTCATTGCCCCGCGACCTCGCGGGAGGGGGTAAGGCTACGCCTCTCATATATAAAGATGCCCGCGGACTCGCGTATTCATTGCCCCGCGACCTCGCGGGAGGGGGTAAGGCTACGCCTCTCATATATAAAGATGCCCGCGGACTCGCGTATTCATTGCCCCGCGACCTCGCGGGAGGGGGTAAGGCTACGCCTCTCATATATAAAAATGCCCGCGGACTCGCGTATTCATTGCCCCGCGACCTCGCGGGAGGGGGTAAGGCTACGCCTCTCATACAAAAAGATGCCCGCAGACTCACCAAATTAGCTCATTCCTGAACTACGAATGAACCCACGAGTTAAAATCTCAAAGTTTGGAAAATGCTGCCAACAAGCACGCTCCATATTATTAAAACCGAGAGGACAAGTAAATTCCGAGCTCCTCACTAACAGTAAGTTCTTGCCAATCTTCTAAGGCTTATAAGACGCCTTGTTCAACCAAGTTGTTCGCTGAGTCCAAGGCCTTACGAGCTGGTACATTAGCATGATTGCTGATTGCAGTTAGCCAGTTTGAAACTGAGTATAAATTTCACGATTGTGATTTACTTAACAACATTTTAACACTTGTAATGGTGTGATTATTGTCTGCTAACTGCCTATCATATGCATATCCATACTTGCGCAAAATAATGAAATTGTGCAGGGAATTCAATCTTATAAATCCGAGCTCCGAGCTCGTCTACGAGTTCCGACAAATGAAAGAAGATTACAAGAATTTAAAGGAGCAAACAAAATAAAAATGCTCTAGATATCAGCAGGTTTGTCTGATGGAGCAGGATCAACTGTAGTTACTGGGGGCTCTGCCTCAGGGGCGGACTCAGGAGCTGGCAAATCAGAAGGGGCTTGTGCTGAAAGCTCAGACAAGGGAGGATCCTCTAAGGCTGGAGGTACCTCAGGGACCTGCTCTGGCAAGGGGACTGGGTCAGCAGATGGATCATCTGGAGGAGCAGAGGAAGTATCAGCATGTCGCGTGCTCCGAGCACTCGCAGTCAGCTCCACGAACTCTCGAATCATTTGGACCCCTTCTGACCCAAAGAAAGAATAGTCCAAGTCCGGATAGTGCTCCCACATGCTGTACAAAAACTCCCTTTCGACCTCTTCTTCGATCTTATCCCGCTCCCGAGCTACCCTGGCCTCAATACTCTCCACGGTCTGAGTCAGCTTCTCCCTCGTCTGAGCCAGACTCGCCTCTGCTTTAGCCCGCATCTCCTCGGACCTAATGAGCTTCCCTCTGGCCGCTCCCAAATCCCAGCTGTGCTGACTTATCTTGTCTTCAGCAACCTGCAGCTTTACCTTTACACAGCAAGCTCTCCCTTCAGCTGATTTATTTCTGATTGGGCCTTGCTGACTTCAGTTTCCCTACGAGCAGTCTCCTGCGACAAGGCCGCGTCAGCATCTTTGAGCTTGGCAGAAAGCTCACTGTAGTTCTTCTGAAGGAGATTGATTTCTTCCTGCAGCAACTTCTTCTCCTCATCAAACTGTACCTGAGAAATCCTGAAGGCCTCTTCCTCATTAATGTGAATGTCTGCCTCCCTTACTAACTTTGCAGACGCCATACCGAGCTGAAACAACAAAAGAAATGGTACGAGATCCTTTTAAAAAGGAAGAGGAAAATCAGAATCGAAGTATGACAGGATATGAACCTTACCAGCGCAGCTTGGCGAGCTATATAGGTCGCTAAAGTACGGCCTGTAAGCTCTTCTTTCTGTAGCTGCGGGCTGCGTTTTCCCATCACTTCAGGCACGAGCTCCACGAAGCTGTTGAAAAATTCCATCTCCTTGACTGCATCAGGAGGAGGGCCAGAATCTGCCTGTCCAACTGTTGCAGACCTCGCCAGTCGTGCTGGCATTCCAGTACCTGGCTCCCGTCCGATGACGACCCCACCGACTGAAGTGACGGCAACGAAGCCCTTCTGCTTTGGAGGTGGTGGTGGAGCTATGGCCTTCCCTTTCCTCTTCCTGGTCAAGGCCTCGGACTCTGGCCCCGAAGGTAAATCCCCCCCGGCAGAGACTGTGGCCCTCTTGGCTGGAGGAGAACTCCGTCCTGCGGGTGGGGTAGCCCGTTTTTGAGGAGCTGCAGCTGCCCTGGTCGGAGAGGGGGCAACTGCAGCAGCTTGTGAGGGCGCTCTTTGAGAGCGTTCTGAGGAGGTGTCGTCCACGTTGACGACCTCGGCCGGCTCAGCAGGTGGAACTGACCTGAGAGGAGGGACGGACATGGTGAGCCTTCTTCCCATATTATCCGAAGAAGTGCTGGTGGTGAAGCTCGTGCTCGGTGATCTTTGTTGCAGAGGTTGTGGTTCTGACTCTGATTGGGTAGGATCAATAAGGGCGGAAGCGACCTCGTTCGTTCTCCCCCTTATTCCCAGGTCCCGGGCTATGTTCAACAGAGGGATTGAAGCAGATGGTGCTAGACCCCGATCTACCAGCTCGCTGCCGGAAGGGAAATGGTCCTCCTCTGGCTTCTTGGCAGCTTTGAAAGAGTTCAGAATAGCGAGCTCGTCCTGCCTGGGTTTATACTTAGGAGCTGCGACGCCTGCACAGTAAAAGTCAGCTCGTAAATAAATAAATAAATAAACATTATGCATGTTTGTGCATATGAATAGTGCTACTGATGTTGTTTTGAGTACTCATGTCCCTACTAGGTTCCTCCACGAAACTCCTGTTATTCAGTCCAGCAATCGAGGGGCACGTGAACCAGGCCCAGTTGGACTTGTACTCCCCTACGTTTGACTTAGTACAGCTCTGAGGCAGGAACTCCCTATAGTCAGAAGATTGGCGAGGAGTGACGTAGTACAGCCCTTCCTTTCCAGAGATCGCTTTGAAGCTGAAAAGGCTGCGGATGATGCGGGGTGTGGGAAATCCTAGTCCGTACTTACGGAACGCCGCAGCCAGGGTGGTCAAATGGGCGTATGAGTTTGGGGTCAGCTGGAACGGTGCGAGCTTGAGGTTGTTTAGCAGATCCCTGAGGTAACCAGGGATAGGGAACCTGAAGCCGAGCTCCATATGCTCTCTGCTGATTGCAATAAAGCCCGTAGGGGGATAAGCGGCTTGATCAGTGCCCGCGGGAACGTTAGCCCTGCACCCCAAGGGGATGGTTACTTCCTGGGCCCAAGCTTCCAACTTTTCAAAGGTGAGCAGCGAGAACATGGGTTTAAAGGGAGGGGGGTCTGTTTCCTCAGTGACCTCATCCCCTCCTGCGATCTCCTCGCTTGACGGACCAGCTCGCGAGGTCGTAGCCTCAGCCTCGCTACCCTGGCGACCTGCCTGCCTCCTGGAAGCAGCAGTCCTGCCCCGACCTGTGCGCGAACGACCTGACATCTATAGCACAGAAGGAATGACATCAGAACGCCTACAGCATACTGATCCTAACAAGACACAGAAAAAGAACTCCTAAGGCTACTGTCCTATTTGTCAGGTCGCGCGCCTAGTCTCTAAGGACCGGAAAAGGCCCAGAGACACGAATCCGCCAGGTACTATATCACCTTAAATTTACATGATTGCTAAACCTATGTTTGCAGGTCGCCCCTAGCGTACACAGGTACTCAGGCAACCAACACAGCAACCCCCCAAGGGTCAAACAAGCCCACTGGGACCAACAGGTGTGGTACAGAGGCAGAAAACAACGATCCTAACCAGAGACGAATCGTGCCACAACACAAAAAAAAAAAAAAAAGATAAAAAAAAGGGGCAAAGCAAGATGAGGATTACCTTGTTCAAACTAGGTACGGCTTGCTGAGCACGATGACTGATTCTTGCAGTGATGGGGTCCGAAGAGGGTGGTCGACGATGAACAGTAAGACAGAAGAAGCAGAAACGAAGAAAAAGTTGGGAAGAAATGGAGCTGTAGTCGTACCAGAGAAGCAAAAAGAAGAAGATGAGGAGACCTGTGGATTATATAGGCCAGCTCGTCCGCCCCTAGCCGTCCGATCCAGCTTAAAGGTATAACCGTCAAAGATCCAACGGTTGGGCATCGATCTCGGTCACACGCCATCACGTCTGTCAGTTACAAGACGTGCGCATTTAATGCGTACGGTCCCGAGACACGTTTTTCGGCTCCAACGCCTGAATGGACGCCGCGTGTCAGCAGTTACAGTACGAAAATTGAAACGGAACCAGAAGATTTGAAAATGGGCGCCAATCGCGTGTTTGGATCAGCTCCCAGTCCGCAAAACGCACAGAGAGCTGGGGGGCTTGATGTTATGCCCATTTTCTGGTTCGGCCCAAATGGGCCAGTGCACGACTCATTTAGCTTGAACAGAAGCAAGGGCCCAGAAAGCCCAAAGACGAGACCAGCGACTGCGAACCCAGCCCGCGAGGTCGCCCAAATCGCGAAGTCAGCAACAGTTCTCCAACATGACTTCCTGCCACTGCTTTCAGCTCGAGGAGCCCGCGAGGTCGCGAGCTCGCGAGCTCGCGTCCACCTCCAGGCCGCCTTCTCTTTCCTCCAGGGCGCACCCCCTGTCTGACCCAAAGTTTTCCTCAGAAGGTACCGTGCATGGCAAGATGTCAGAGCTACCTAACTCCCATGATTTCCCGCCGGAAACTGCCTACACAACTACCTAGTAGCATTTAATGAAGTGAAGACCTCTGCAAGTATAATTAATGCAGACTTGTGCAGGGAGGAAATCATCATTACCTTTACAATTAATGCAGCATGGCAATGTCAGGATTAGTTGAAACTAGTCGTTGCCTATAACGTGTAGACTTTTCCTTTGTATTATTTTATTGTGAGCTCCCTTCCTCTATAAAGAGGGGAGACATTTTCACTGTACAGAAAAGCTTAACACACAAAAGAACTGTCACTCTGTCGGAATTATTCCAGAGTGGTCGTGGACGTAGGTGCAGTCACCGAACCACGTAAAAATCCTTGTGTATCTTCTCTTTCCCTCTCTCTCTCCCTCTTTAATTGCTCACTAACCACCTTATTGAATCCGACCAACAACCAAGACCGACATTCCTTCACCTGAATTAATCACCACCAACCTAGCATTTCATTAATAGCATCATTCACTACCCTTCGACCAGTACAAACCGATCCTTAATTACCAAGTCCGCCGTCTGGGCCCCAGAATCTCTGGTTGACCGTTTCCGGACGTCAACAGTTACATTTTTGTGATAAAAGTGACTCTGTAAAGTTTTCTTAAGATATAATGTTTATGGTTTCTCTTGATTAGTATAATTGTTTCTTTTAAATTGGCTATTGTTGTGAATTTGTGAGAATGTTGATAAACTGGAAGATGTATGTTTGCGAACAATGAAGTTGAGTTGTGGTTGAAATTATATGGGAGTATATTTTCTTTACAGGTTATTTTGGGAACCTTAGAAATGCAGCTGTTATGCTGCCAGATTTTCTTTAATATGGTTTTCGATAAAAATTCACTTTTATGTCTCCGAATAAAACCAACCCAACTACTTTCAACTAATGAATTTAAATTAGTTTTGAAGAAAGTCTAAAGCATAAGTTCAAGGGCTCACTCCGCGAATTCCTTTAGCCCACCTAGTAGGGTTTAAGTGAAGTTCGTTGGAGTGCTGGGCGAGGCCTGCCGGATAGTAGCCTAACGGAATCCAATTTGGGTCTTGTCAGCAGCACTCAAAGCATGCTGGGATATCCCTAAGTATAAAATGAGCTTCTCTCCTTCTTTAGGTTTGGAAAAGAGTGGAGCTCAGCCCATGTATTCCTTCAATTGTTGGAACGCCATCTCGTACTGTTCAGTCCATTCGAAGCTCTTTGTATTCTTTAACACGTCAAAGAAAGGGATGCATTTATCTGTTGCCTTCGAAATGAACTTGCTGAGAGCCGCAACCTGGCCATTAAGGCTTTGCATGTCTTTAACCCGAGTAGGGGACCTCATATCAATCAACGCCCTAATCTTCTTGGGATTGGCTTTAATCCTTCTGTTGTTTACCATGAAGCTAAGGAATTTTTCGGAGACTACCCCGAATGCGCACTTATGCCGGTTCAACTTCATTTGGTAGCTCCTCAAAATTTGAAATATTTCCTACAGGTCATGCACATGGTCAGTCTCCTATTGGGACTTCACCAACATATCATCCACATATACCTCCATGGTCTTCCCAATTTATTCCTCGAACATCATGTTGACTAGACGCTGATAAGTCACTCTACGTTCTTTAGTTCGAAGGACATTACTTTATAACAATACAAACCGTGATCAGTGATGAACAAGGTGTGTTCTTTATCCTCGGGATTCATTGGGATCTAGTTATAGCCCGACTAAGCATCCATGAAGCTCAAGAGCTGATGGCCAACTATTGCATCCATGAGCTAATCAATTCTAGGTAGAGAGAAGCTATCCTTTGGGCATGCCTTATTTAGATCTATGAAGTTAATGCAGGTTCTCCACTTTCCATTCTTCTTTTTCACCAGCACAGGATTTGCGACCCAAGTTTGGTAGTAAGCTTCGCGGATAAATTTATTTACCAACAACTTATCTACCTCCTCCTTCAATGCGGCGTAGCGTTCCCTTATCATAGTTCTTCTCTCCAGACGAACTGGTTTGTGGTAGAGATCAATGTTTAACTTGTGCGACATGACCTTGGGGTCTATTCCTACCATATCTTCATGGTTCCAAGCAAATACGTCCAAAGTTTGCCTTAAGGAAATCAACGAGTTGGGCTCTCACTTTTAGAGTCAAACCTTGCCCTAACTTAAGGCATCTTTTTGCATCCACCTCGCTGACTAGGACATCTTCAAGCTCTTCAACAGGCCCAATTGCTCTGTCTGCATCCACCTCTCGTAGGTCAAGGTCATGATTTACCCCTTTCTTGCCCATAGCTCGTGGCTTGCCCTCTGAAACCACGTTCACCTTTTTTCCTCTAACCCCAATCTTAACAGCATCTTCATAACAGCATCTGGCTAGGTGCTGCTCTCCTTGAATGCATCCTATCCGATTGGGGGTTGGGAATTTAATCGTGAAGGTCTTGGTAGAGGTGACTATATCCAGATCGTTCATCGTAGATCTTCTCAGGACCACATTATAAGCTGATAGGCAATCAATGATCAGAAAGTCTGTCAGCACAGTAGCATGATGACTTGATTCCCCAAGTGTGAGTGGTGGCTTGATTTGGCCCACTGGTGTAATGGCAGCTCCAGTAAAACCGTAAACAGGCTCTAGGGAAGGCTTTAACTATTCTATTTTCAGCCCCATCTCGTCGAAGCAACCCTTACACATGACATTGACCGAGCTTCTTGTATCGATCATAATCTGTCACACCTCCGCATTATTAATCTTTGCTCGGATGACAAGTGAATCATTGTGAGGCTAGCATACACCTCTAGCATCTTCCTTGGTGAATACAATGTCATCCAAGGTCGTTCTTGCTTTCTTTACAAGTCCCTCCAATCGACTATAACTTGCGAGAAAGGCATGGTTCGCTTCTCGTACATACCGTTCATGTGACCTGTTTGATGTACCAGTGATATAAGGGCTACCATGTACAGTAAAAATGGTTCTTACTGCAAACTCATGTTCTTGCTCGGGAGCTTGCTGGGGTTGCTACTATGTTGGCTATTATTACTATAGAGGTTATTGTCATTGAGGTCGCGGCTCTACTGGTCTCACCATATAGTCTCTCAGGTAGCCTCTCTTAATCAATCTTTTAATGGCATCCTTTAACGCTCAGCATTCCGAAGTATTGTGCTTGACCTCATTGTGATAAGCATAAAACTTGCTCTTATCTCTCTAGTTAACAGGGGCTCTCAAAGGATGGGGCTTCTCGAAATCCTCCCTATTCTTTTCTATTACAAAAATCCTATCCTGCATATCTGAAAGGATGTTGTAACTGTTATAGCGACCTTGACATTAAGGTCGCTCATTTCTGGACTCTTTTTTGGCCTTTTTAGAGATCTGATTGCTCGAGTAACTACTTCGACCTTTACCTTCGTTCCTCTTCTTTGGCTGGCTAGAACTTCCTGCTTCATTCTTCTAATTAGACTTCTTAGGGCCAAAGGTCTCCTCCCACCTAATTTCTTTCGCAGCTCGCTCATAAAATTCTCCCAAGTCCCTTACTGAAGATTTGTAAATACTCTCATACAATTTCCCATCTTTACGAAGCTCGACTGAAATTGCAGTGAAAACACTTTTGTTTGATGGGTTCTCCACATTGGCAACCTCACGTCTGAATCTAGTTATATACTCCTTTAACGATTCATTCTTACATTGGAAGACAGTGACCAGATGACAAGATGGTGTGAGCTGCCTTCTCAGAGTCCTGTTTTGGTAGACAATTTTTGCTGGCAATCCTCTTAACTTTCTATGCTACAAGCCAGGAGATTTTTGAACCAGGTCTGTGAAATATCTCATAGGGTGGCTGGGAAGACGTGACACTTAACCAATGGAGTTTTTGTCTGAAGATCTATTGGTACGTTGAATGCATCCACGTGTTCATAGAGGTCGCTATCTCCATTATATTATAGAATACTGGGACCTTAAATCTGGGAGGGAGAGGCTGCGTCTCCATCTCTCTGGCAAAATGAGTCCTCTCTCCATAATGGTCATGTTGGTCTGGGGCGCCAGGTCGCACTTCGAGCTATTGAACCCTCTGAATGAGCTTTTCTACCTATGGATCCTGAGGTCTTTGTCCCCTACTATGCTCACGACCTGAGAAGCAATGATTGGGTACATATCTCTGACTTTCTTTGAGCGAGCTGCCAATTCGGTGTGACCCTATGCATCGCTGATTGTCTACCTTATCTTCTTCATACTGAAACGCGGCTCAGACTCGATCATGACCAACTTCCATGTGGCGTCTTCCATTGCAACTAACCCTTATTATTAAGCTTGCAAGATGCACAACTTCTCTCTTTTCACGGGCTTGGTGACCTACGACTTTAAAGCACGAGTTAGAGGAGTGAGCTGAACCGACAGGTCACGGCACCTCTCTTAATGGTCTTTCTGGTGCTGGCACTCCCTCTTCATGCTACTGATAAACTTGTCTTGGAGCAACAACCTCAAATCTGGGCACGTTTTATGATTGGGCCTATACCAGTGCATTTACTATGTCTGCAAGTTGCCTGATCGTATCTTCTAGCGCCTCCTGCCATTGATGTCATACCTGAAATCTGTCAATTACAGGTACCACTGGTGTTGGCTAACGAGGGGCTAGCGGAGGCATGCCCATAGCAGCGTTGATTATAGGGACATGAGATGTGCCTGGTGTAGGCATGGATGTATCTTCCATTGGCTGAAAATTACGTTACTGTTGATTCACCTGACTTTTTAGTACATCTGCCACTGCGTCTAAACTCCTAATTGCTCCTCCTCTTGACATGGCTGTCAAAAGACTCAAGAAATTGCAGTCTGGGCCCTCTTTATAAGGCCAAAATGTTGACGATGAAATCTGGTTGACTGAAGTTCAAAGCCCAATACCTACAATTAATGAAAAACAAAACAAAAACAAGAGAGAAAGATGAAGAACAAAAACTACACAACATTTTTACGTGGTTTGGCCTGAATGTTGTCTACATCTACGACTCTGCTCTTTGATAATTTTGGTAGAGTCACAGTATACTATTTCTCAATCTTTGTTACAATGGAGTTTCAGCCCCAATTTATAGGAGGAAGCATTACAATTTGAGTAAAACTAAAATTGGAAAGAATCATGCATTAATTACACCTTTCAAAATCAGTTAGCACCGAATCAGGGATCGATTATGCTAAATCAGGGATTAATTTTATCAACATTTAAATTTGAATTTATTTCTAACTCTAGTAGCAGAACCACGATTGATTTAGGTTGTTGCCTTTCTGGGAGATTTCCTTAATGAGCTGCTCATTGTGTGAGCAAGAACCTGTCTTTGAAAATCTCGAGCTAGATCTTGCTTTGAGCAACGAGTTGTGCATAGAGCGAGCTGAGTAATACTGGTCAGTGACCTGTGAGCAATAGTAGCAATGCGAGCTTGTTATCGCGAACTAAGAGCTCCCTTAGGCTAGATGCTGGTGAATCGGGCCTTCGTCTGTTAAGTCACTTCATTGGATCGGGCTTTTATCAGCCCATTTACACAATTCCGAGATATACCCACAACAAGTGTGTATATACAATGTAAATAATTAGGCCATGCATAAATGTTTTTGACTTTATACATGAAATCGTATTTACTAGTTGAATTGATTTTGTGGTAATAGATCTATTGTGGCTAGGATTACCTATGAGATGGACCGAAGGTCCGAAAATGGTAGTGGAGAATATTATTTGTAAAATTTGAAGTGTTATTGAATTATTTTTCAAGTAAATTGAAATTATGGGAAACCTCGAAAAACAGCCGTTCTGCTATTAAGAATTTTTTTAAAGTCAAAATTATAAAAAAGGAAAGTTTTATAACTTATAATTTATAAGTTTATGAAATGATTGAAAGTTAAGGGTTCGCTCCACGAAGTTCTTTAGGCTAGGAAAGGTTAGAGTCCATAAGGATTTCATGGGGTGCCCGATGGGATCAAGGGAGCCCTTACAAGGGAAATTCGGGGTAGGTGCTGTCAGAGTGGTATCAGAGCAAGGTTTAGGATTTTGGAAGATGTTTATGAGAATTTGGAAAGTTTTCGTATTTAGAAAATTCATGCATTACATGATTCCACATATAATGTAGTGTCATAAATAAAATGCATCTTCGAGGTCGCTCCACTACGAGGAGAGCCACCGCCAAAGTACCTGCACCGAAGGATGAATAAATAAACAAGTAAGTTAATGTCTCCCTAAGTTAGTTTTAGAAGTAATGAATATACCCTTAAGGTTATGAGAGGTTCTGGAAATCAAATGTATTTAAGAGAATAAATTGATTGAATGATCTTTATATGTTTAATACGACTGAGATACTTAGGTACTCAAGTATATGGTTCTTATTAATTATTATAGTGTTGAGGATGATCAATTATATATGTTATATTGGTAGAACCTGATTTATTGACTTCTATGCAGAGACGAATATATTGTGATGACTTGATGATTATATGATTTGCCTGTATAAAAAGTATACTGTTAGTTGGTGACATTAATTGGTGATTGGCTTTTGATATTTTTAGATGACATGATCTTAGATTGGAGTAAATAAAAATTATATGGTGTTACTTGGGTTGATCTCTATTTAGCACAAGCAAAAAGTTTGCAATGCTAACGTTTTGAAGCATAAAAATTTGTGGAATCTATTAGCAGAATAAGATGTAAGTGCGGCAGACCTTATATGATTCAAGTTCTTGAAGAGTAGGTGACTTTCTGATTTGTAGATAGGAAAAGATGAGATGGTAAGGTCGATGTGAAGAAATGAAGGTTGTTAAGGAGTCAAAATTTCGAATATAAATAAGATGGGATTGCTTTATCGTTGAGATTTATAAGATGATGGATTCATGAAGAAATTCATAGAATATTAGGCAGGGGTTAAGCCTCCCTTATAAAGATTTTTAGAGTTAAACATTAATTGTTGTATAACGTTTTACTTTTAAATTCTAAGTTCGAATCTAGTCATGGTTGTAAGGTTATTTATGGATCCATGTAAGGTTATGACCCAAATGTAATCTTTGATTGATTCTAGTTAAATTTAGTGGTATTTGTATTGGTATATTGATTTCAATTAATGAATGTTCTTTGCACTAGGCTCCTATGGTGGACTAAGAATAAAGTAGTTTTCAATAAAGCTTATTTATGATATGCTTGAGGTTGAAACTATCGATTGTTAACACTTATGATTAATAGTTTCAAATGAAAATATGAACTATACATGAAGTCCTTGAATAATCATGACTTAAAGCTTTTAGATTATTAGAATTTTGAGGTGTCGAATCAAGGTTCGGATTAATCCCTAAGATATGTGTAAAGTGGTATAATTGTTTTATGGTGTTATTAATAGTGTAAGTAAAGGTAATCTGGTTAAATATAAGAGTTACATAAAGTAAGTGTGATGCTCAATCTTGGGTTAAATTCAACTACCTCAAAATTGATGTTCATTTGGGTTGAATTTGAATTATGAAGAAATAGGCTGGAATTTTGAGATAATTAGATGGAAGTTATCTGAGTACAATATAGATAGTAAATAATGTTTTTGAATGTTTATGACTTGAGTCTTTAAGTAATCAAAATTTTGGGATATTGGATAGAGTTTCAGATTGATTATTGAAATGTGCTTAAGATCATATACTTGCTTTATGGTGTTATTAATAACTATTATAACAAAACCATAGATTGTTTTATTGAATGTTAGAGTTGCATGGTGGAAATACGGCGTTTAAATTTCGGTTGAAAGAATGCATGTATATTGAGCTTGAAATTGAGCTATGGTATGGAGCAGCAGTTTTGAATTTTGAGGTAACTGAATGAAAACTATGTGAAATTGATATGGTATTGATGTCATAAGAGATGACCTCAAACGATTTACCTGTTTCCAAAAAGTATGAATATTAGACGATAAAATGTATAATACATTAGTCATTGGTGTATCATGACTCTTTAGTTGAAAGCTACATGAGGTGTAACAGTTATAAGAAATGATTTATTAAGTTTTGTTGATCATTATGAAGGATAAAAAAGGAAAATGATCATTATCCTGGATAGTTTTAAGTGTAACTATTCGGATGCGTACATGTATAATGATTGATGGGATTCTAATTAAAAATTTTATTGAATGATTGTCTATTTTGGTGTCAATTGTTATGGTTTGATTGTCTATTTTGGTGTCAATTGTTATGGTTTTGGACACTAGCATATAAGTGAAAATGCTAATTAAGTTCTGAAGTACTCTGATGATACCATTGTGATGGGATTGCATGAATTAAACTATTAAGTTAGGTTGATGTTGATTTGTTTAATAAAGTTCTTAACTCAAATTGTAAAACTTAAGGACATTGTATATTCAATTTTGGAAGTCTGAGTAAATCAGTGAATGGAATGAGATCTAGGTAAGAATGATTTTATGTATAAATCCTTCGTGATTATGTAAGTTGATGAGCGATGATGGTATGAGGAGAGATTGAATTATAGTTTAATCTCTTATTATCGAATGATGGTTAGATTTAAGAATTTAAATTTTCTCCTTGCGTAAATTTGATGAAATTGATAAATATATCTTTGCTCGTAATCACATTAGTGCAATGATACTAGGTATGAAAGGAAATTCGTTGTTGATGATTTAATGTGGTTTAATTTTAATGGAATGTAAGGAACAGATGCAAGTGGTATCCTTATTTAGTGGAGCTAGGTATGTCTGTTTTAAAATTTCGAGGATGAAATTTTTTAAATGGAGGTGAAATTGTAAACCCCAGAATTTCACTTTTCGAAAAAGCCTTTTTTCGACGAACAGTGTCAGTGAACAAATCGGCACTAAGAGTAAAATTCAGAATTCGATCGGACTTTTATAACTGAAATGTGATAGGTACTACTTAGGGAAATACTTTAATGGAAAATAAATTTTTTTCGGTAAATAATATTTTCGGATGAATAATGTTTATGTGAATAGTGATTTTTGAAAATCAGGCCCTAGAAATCAAAAGTCCCAGAATAGGTAATAGAGTTACTAGAAACTGAAACGGATAAAAAATAAGTTCATTCGAATATGTTTTAAACGATCTGAAAGAAATTGACGAAAATGCCCTTTTCGAAGAATTATAGGAATTGATGATTTTACAGCTGTTAGAATTTTTTTTAAAGCATGAGATTGAGAGTTAAGATACCAAAGTATTTCATGGTCAATTTGATGATAGGATGGCCATGGAATATTTTTGGAATTTATTTGAGTGTGAATGAGAATTAATTATACTAAAGGGCAAAATGAGCATTTCATTTAAGTATACATGGATTTGGTGTGAGTGAACACATGCAATGAAGTTAAACAAGAAGCACAATCCATGTGAACTAAAATTAAGCAATGGAAGAGTAACACATCAATCCAAAATTAATGACCATGAGTTGTCATGCACTAAGAAACTAATGACCAAATGACTAAATTGCCCTTATATATATTTGTTGCCATTTATTTTAATTAAGGACTTGAGTGTCATTTAGAGAATGGATTAAGGGCATTGTGGTCAAATAACTTAAGGATTATTAAATGAGTATATTAGGGGCATTTTTGTCTAATAAAATGGAGGCTATATAAAGTTAAAGATGGATGAAGAAGTTAGATGGATTTGGACAGAAAAAGAAGAAAGAATTTGAGGGAGAAGCATGACAAGTTTGACCAGCAAAGGAGAAGAAGAAACAAGGTAGTTCAAGCCAATCTTTCATGCCAAATTCATTGAATTTTAACAAATAAAGTGCTAGGCAAGGATTAGACAAGAAAAGTGAAAAAGGTAGGTAAGTTTTGTTAGTTTTCATGATGATTTTGATGATTAGTTTAGGGTGAATGGTGGCTTGATGAATTGATGATGTTTTTGGTGTATTTTGAAGTAGAAATTCTTGGGATTGAGCTTGGAATTGAAGGGAGCTACAAAGGAACTCATGGAACAAGTAAACTAGTAAGGTTGGTATGTTAGGGCTTTATGCAATTTTGAAAGAAATTTGAATTTGATTAATGTTAAGGCATTAGGTGAATAAGTGATTAATTTTAGTGTAATTGTGGTAATGAAAATTGAAAGAATGATGTGGGATGCATGAGGAGTAAAATTCGGTCAACATGAGTGTGGTGTCTGTTTGATTTGATTTGAATACTTTGATGAAATTGTATGAAGTTTTACATGATTTAGGATGATTAGCATCAAGAAAATTACAAGAAGATGTTTGGATGCCATAAGTGCAAGCATTCGGCTAAGTTAGGAAGTTTATGTTTGTGAATTGAGTTCATTGTTTTGATGAATTTACATGATATTTGACATGATTTTGAGATAAAATGAATCAAGAAAATGGAAAGAAAAAGCTTAGAGTAGCATGAGGTTTGCATTCGGCTAAGGGAGCCCATTTGGGATTTAAAAGGTCATTTAATTATTTGATGTATTTTCTTGAATCTGTGTATGTATTTAAGTGAGATTTACACCAAGAAAATGCAAGGAAAAGAATGCTATGATATTAATACTAGTTTATGTCAATTTTGTAAATTATAGTGGGAAATGGTGTTTAAAATGGAAATTTGGTAAATTAGGGTGATTTTGAGATGAATTTAACAGAAGTAATGCATGGAAAATCAAGAGAATGATGCATATATACAAAGTAGTGTAATTAACTAAAATGAAGGGCAAGGTGTTAATGTATGTTTTAATGGATATTGATAGGTTAGAACATATTATTTGATGACCTCTAAGTGAATTATGTAGAGGGAAACCAAAATAGAAAAACGATTATGTCAATTGGTACATAAATGGGATCCATGAGTAGTTAAACTAGTAAGTTATATGGATCAAATAGTTGCATTTTAGAAAATGAATTACATTAAATTATGCATTCAGGAATCTAGTAAAAGCTAAGGAGGGAAATTTGGGAATATGTTGATACATTCTAGCTAAGGTTGGTTAATTATAGTGCGAATGGAAATTCTAAGCATCGATGATTGAATTTTGGTTTATGGACGAAGTGTAGGTGATAAGGTAAACAAAGGAATCAAGTGAGGATTTTCGAAGAGCATTCTAGTTAATGGAGAATCGGGTGAGTGTAAACTTATTTTGAAATTGCTAAATGCATTTGAATATATTTTAAAGCTTCTCTATGATTTCTAAAGTGTTTTTGCACTTGAAATGAATTTCTTCCGATTATTTTAGTATATGGGATGATTTTGTATTGAGCGGAAAAAGGAATGATATGCATAAAAATGTGAATGCAAAATTATTTATACATGTTAAATGTATTTTTGTACATGCTTTTAAAGTGTTTTAATGAATATGAGTGTTTTTTCAAAATGTTTGATACGTATTGCTTTACATTCACTATGAATTTTAATGTATTAACGTTAAATTCATGCTTTGAACACTGGAAAGTAAGCTTTTTATAGTAAATGAAATGTTTTGTACATGAAATTTTGAAAGTTATGTGAATTATGATTTATATGATAAAAATGGAGCATGTATGGAAATGTTTTGTAAGCCTATGGCACACCTACAAGTATTATAGATGATTCGGATTAGAGTACCCTAAACGTGCATGGCAGTGTCATGGATATTCGTCATTAACAAATCTAACAGCGAGAAGTACCCACGGAGGGATAATGTCAGTTAGTGTAAAACCCTAGTCTCGATTGATAACCTCCTAGTGTTAAAATCTAGATTAGAGAGTTAAAATAAATCTCGCCATTAAATTAATTGAACTTCATGGCCTCAGAGATTTATTAATTTAAGAGTTATGACGAAATTCGTCAACCATAAAGAGTTAAGTAGCATTTCAATAAAAATCCAAGTTAAGAAATTGAAAATTTTGGTCAATGATAGTCGAATTAAAATTTAATTAAAGAGAGAGTCAAGGGGTCAATAAGACAAGTTTGACGATCTAAAACAAATTCTAACGAGACGAACAATTGAATAAAATAGAAATGAAATAGACAAGAAAGAACCAAAAGGGGTATTGTTGTGAGAGAGTATCAAGAAAATGGGTTTGGAGTGAAATTAAAAGATGATGGAGGCAAGGATGCAAATTAGAAAAGTGTAACTAGTATATATATGAACACTTAGCTGAAAATTTTTTTAGCAAACAAGAAGAAATCAGTCGAGAAGCATGTAGAAGTTGTGAGAAACAAGAAGAAGTTGTGAGAACCAAAGACAGCAGCACGACTGCAGCGACCAGATGTGAGAAACCAAACCAGAATCGAAAAAGATCAAGAGCAGAAGTGAAAGGCCAGAAGAAGAGAAGAAGAAGGCACAAAAAGGAAAAGAAAAACAGCAGCTGATCGTGCTCAAGAGGAAGCAACCAGCAGCAGCAGCAGAGCAGAAGCTGAAGTGAGAAATCAGGACAGCAAAGGTACTGGACGCCAAACCAGAAAAGTGGAAGAATAAGCAACCATTCCGGCCCTTTCAGACCTCAAATACACTTCTCTAAGACCTCTCTCAAGTCCCTCTCACTCATCTAAACAAGGATCAAGTGAGATATATCTTCCATGTTCCTTTTAATTGCTGAAAACTGCAGTAGGTTGCTGAAATTGTTATTGTACATAATTTTTTTTAATTGTGTTGGTGTTCTACACTACAATTAAGTGTGGAACCCTAACTAGATGATGATGAGCTTTAAATAACATGTTGTTGTGTGTAAATGATGCATTAGAATTGTATTTATGGGCTGCCACACTCTTGATTTAAATGGAAACAAAATCAGCTCTCACACTCTCCATCTAGTTGATGAAAAGTGTGAATGAAGTTTGAGTGTTTGAATGACAAAATTTTGTTTGTGTGTGTGCTAAAGACTTGAAGTGCAGTAGATAAGCTTTGGGATTAAGTGATTTTGAACCCAAGTTTGAGCATAAAAAGAGCTAAAAAAGCTTAGAGAATTATTAGAGTTGCAAAGAGATAGTTTTAGGCAATTTTGTGAAACCCGAGCTGAAATTTTATGCTAGAGAAAACCTGATCAAGTCTGACTTATATGGGAGTGTTCTACACCTCAAATGATTCCTAGGAGTCATAGAAAACCATAGGTTTTGGAACGGATCGAATCCGATAAAAATTGCGCAAGTTATGCGCAAAATAGTGTCGTTAGAGCTCTGAGAAGTGAAATAACTATGTAAATACAATTTTTATTGCATGGTTTGAGTTTAGTTGGTCATAACTAGTTAAATGAAGCTTAGCTATGGAAGAAAAATTAGTGTCGCTAAGCTGAAACGAAAAAGTACACAAAACACACACTAAAAGTGCCCGAAAACGGGCGTTTTCCTTATATTTGACCTAGCAAATGATAATATTTTTCAACGAAATTTGACATGTGGCTAGAATGTGAGATAAGTGAACCGTAGGAAAAAGAACGAAGAAAAAAGGAGCCCCGAGCAGTGCGTAGTAGTGCGTTCTGTTATGGGCTGTTATTTTCGCTTAAAAATATGACTTTTCATTTCGGTCCTCTAACAAGTATACGGACCACGTGGGGGTATCCCTAGGGGTCCAAAATTGAAAATTTTGCAAAGAAATCGAAGTTAGAGAACCTCGGTTGAATTAGAAACAAGTTAGGAGGTTATATAGAGAAAAAGGGCCGTAGTTGAGAATTCTTAGCTTATAGTTAAGAATTTATATTGTCACTAGTAACGATGAAAAAATGTTGTGTAGGTGAAAAGTAAAACACCGAGGCCCCTGAGATTCGTTGAGGCACTTGAAACGGCTCTGAGGTAAGTGGTTCGCCACTTATGAGTACTTAAATTCTATGTTAATTCATGATTGTTTGTAATACATATGGTATGTAGGAAATAAATGAGAATGAATATGATTTTCAATATTAAGGTTAAAGTTTGAGTGTATAGGTTCCTATGGAACCTATATAGTAATTGAAATTGATACTAAGTTGCCTTAGAAGAGTTAAATGAGAAGAGTTTTTAGAAGTTTTAAAACTAGAAAGTTTTGTGCTTTTACACTTGAAGAGTTGAATATAAAACCCATGTATATACCTTAAAAGTTTATGAAATTTAGCGTTACGTGATGATGCAGAGAATTTTGTCCATAGTCGCTCAGATTGTAGAAAAGTATAGCGCTACGTTGCGATGCAGACAATTCCGCACGTAGTTGGTTAATTAATAGTTGGCGCTACGTAGCGATGTAGTAAATTCCGCTCGTAATCGTCTAGAGTTTTAGCACTACATTTGCGACGCAGAAAATCCTGCATTGTAGTTGCTCAGTTATGAGAATTAACGCCCTACGTGCGATGCAGTAAATTCCGTAACGTAGTGGTTGAGATACCTCAATAAGCTTCATGTTGGCGTTAGTTATAATCGTCCGTGATGGTTAGAATGCTTAAAGAATATACATTGGGGTTTTGAAAGAAATCATAAAACTTGAACAAATGATAAATTGTCATGTTAGTGTATGTGATATTATATCTTTGTTGCACTAACTTATTGTTTATTTTGTAGTTTATTTACTTTCATTGTGTGTTACCGTCGAACGAGACGACGACCCTTTCGCTTTGTATATATATATATAGGTGGGCGAGTTGCGCGGGACACTTGGATATATTTGTGTATATGTAATTGATATATTATATTTTGAATTACAATGATGTTTGAAATTGTAAATTTGTAAATATTCATGCATTTTATATATAAATGATGCATATACGCATTTTGTGGATTTGAGTTCATGTTCAATTATGATGATAATGTTTGGTTGTGAATAAAGAAGTTGGGAGGATATTAAGATCATAGTTGAAGTGTAATTTTTATTACAGGTAAATTTTGGTTTATAAAAAATGTAACCGTTATGCTGCCCAAAATTTTACAAAAGTATTTGAAATAAAATCGAGAAAAAGTTTTATCACTCCTAACTAGCCTAAAGAGAACCAAATCACTAAGTTTTAAACGAGTAAACCGGAGAAAGAAAGTTAGGGTTCGCTTCTCGGATTTCTTCGATCCGATGAGTCGGGTTCGATGAATCCGTTGAAGTGCCGGCAGGATCCTCCAGACAATAGCCTAGATAAGGTCTGGGAAGGGTCCTATCAGTTAGTCCAGTTCAGTGTGTCCCCCATGCACATATAGAGGTATATGATATGATGGCTAGCCTTTATCCTACATGAGCGATGCAGAAATCCCACTATGTAGAACCGGACCATGAAGCCCAAGACAAGAGCCTAAAGTGGACAGTTCAGATGATTTGTGGTGTCATCCTAGAATCCTTTGAGGGCTTAGTCCCAAGATAAGGGGTGGACCCCCAGGCTATGTGATTAGGGTGTCATATGGTGTTCAGAGACGGGTGGCTGACTTAATTTCATTAAGAAATGAAATTTTCGAAAAATTATGTTGCCACCACCAGTTATGATTTTCTAAAAAAAAAAAATGTAAAAAGTACAGGCTATTATTTTATATTTTAGTTTTGAAAAACGTTTCATATTATTTTCTGTAATCAGAAAATTCTCTTTTCAACATATTATTATACTTCAGTTTCACTCACTGAGTATGAATTTAATTTATAAGCAATGCTTTTTGAAAAGTTTTGGGAGGTATATTTAAAAGAAATGGTTTTAAATAGAAAAACCCTAACACTCACTGAGCTCTATTAGCTCACTTTTTATGGTTTTATGTTTAGAAAAACCTCCCTAAGTACAGGTAATAGGAATCACGACACTCGCTCTCCTACTCTAGATGTGATGGGCCGACCGTAAACCATGTTTACGTGAAGTCACTAGTTGTGTATTATGGATTAATTTGAGATTTAGTACATGTATATGGTTCTATTGATAGAAGGTTGGGTTAGGTTTACCATGAACGTGATGATGTGTTATGTTATTGTAAATGGAAGGATTTAATGTCTAGTGTGTATATACAATGTAAATAATTAGGCCATGCATAAATGTTTTTGACTTTATGCATGAAATCGTATTTACTAGTTGAGTTGATTTTGTGGTAATAGATTTATTGTGGCTGCATTACCCGTGAGATGGACCAGAGGTTCGAAAATGGTAGTGGAGAATATTGCTCATAAAATTTGAAGTGTTATTGAATTGTTTTTCGGTAAATTGAAATTATGGGAATGTAAACTCCTAGCTCCGACTTCTAAAGTCCCAACGTGAGAAATTAAGTTAGAGAGATAATATATAACTCTCTACGTTTAATTAATTGAATTTCATAGCTTCCGAAATCTATTCATTTAGAATACGACGAAATTCGTCGTCCAAAAAAAAAAAAAAGTTTAGTAGTGTGTCAACGAAAATCTAAGGCAGGAAATCCAAGCTTTTGGTGAATGATAATCGAATTAAAATTCGATTAAAAAGAGAGAGTCAAGATCAATAAAACAAGCTTACGATTTTTTTTTTTTTTTATAAATTCTAGCGAGATTTAAAATCGAATAAGAAACGAAAGAGACACGGAAGGATATCGAGGGGTGTTGCCGTGAGAGAGCATCAAGAAAAGGAGATGATAATAAAATAAAAAAGAAATGGGACAAGATGCAATTAGTAAAAGTTGTTTATTATATAAACATCACTTAGCTGAAATTTTCAGCACAAAAACACAAACAAAAACAGTCAGTCAGCCGAGAGTCGAGAGAGTTCGAGAGAAATAGAGCAGGGGTTGTTAGCGTGAACCAAGGAAGAGAGAACCAGAAGAAGAAGAAGAAGCCAAGTGAAGAAGGAAGTGATCAGCAGTAGAAGAGGGCAAGAAAGCTGCAGGTCAAGCGAGATAAACAGCAACGCAGAAGCAAGGTCGCGAGCTGGACGCGAGCAGATTTGTTCACGCGAGAACGGTCGCGGATGAGGGGCTGTTGACTGCGAACTGCAGCAGCTGAATAGCCAAGGACGAGGAAGGAGGTGCTCTAGCCATTGCTGAACGTGGGAGGTACGAGTAGGAGTAGAACCAGACGAGCAGAACGCGAGCTGGTCGCGAAGCGCAACCGCGAGCAGAATCGCGACGAGCTGGTCGGCCAGGGAAGAAAGAACCTCCCAACCAGCCCTCCATCCCCTCAATCCACCTCTTAGGGTCCTTAGTAAGTCATCCAAACTCTCCAAACCAGCCCTAAGCGAGATTACAACCATTTCTCTTTTTATTTTTCTGCTGAAACAAAACAATATTGATGACAGCTCTTGTTGTTGTTGTTGTTGTTGATTTGGATGATAGATTGCTTTTAAATCTTGTTAGAACCTTATGATATTGTTATAGAATCATCAATGATGAGTTTTGAGTGTAATAGTTGCCTTAAATTGATGTAAATGGGCTGTTACACCCTCCCTCAAAATAGAAACCGAAAATGGTTCAATACGCACACCAAGTGGTTGATAGAAGTTGTGAGTAAAGTTTGAGCAATTAAATGACTAAATTAGATTTATGTATGTATTAGAGACTCGAAGGGCAGTAGTTAGACCTTGAAAATTGATGGTTTTGAAACCAATTTTAAGCCTTAAAGAGGTTAGAAAAGTTAGAGAAGTGTTTAGAATTGCAAAGGCATTGTTATAGACAAAAAAGGGGATTCCCGAGCTCAAATTTGAGCTAGAGGAGACCTGACCATATTTGGCTTATTTGGGGTGTTCTACACCTCAAATGATGCCTAGGAACCATAGAAAACCATAGGTTTTGGAACGGATCGAATCCGATAAAAATTGTGCAAGTTATGCACAATATAGTGTCATTGGAGCTCTGAGAAGTGAAACGGTTAGCTTAATGCAATTTTTATGGCACGAAATGAGTTTAATTAGTCATTATAAGTTAAATGAAGCTTAGTTATGGAATAAAATCTAGCGTCGCTAATCCGAAACCAAGAGTTTACAAAACGTGCATTAACTTGCACCCGAAAGTGTCCAAAACGGATGTTTTCATTAGATTTGACATAGCAAACGATAATATTTCTCAATGAAATTTGCCGTGTGACTAGAATGTGATATAAGTGAGCCATAGGAAAAAAAAAGGAAGGAAAACGGAGCCCCGAGCAGCAGGTTATCGCCTATTCTGTCAAGGGCTGTCCATTTTAAATAAAATTGTGATTTTTCGTTTTAAGCCTCCGACAAGTAAACGGACCGTGTGAGGATATCCCTAGGGGTCCAAAACTAAAACTTTTCCACAAAAATCGGGATTTGAGAGTCTCGGTTGAATTAGAAACGAGTTAGGAGCTATATAGAGAGAATTGAGCATAGTTGGGAATTCCTAGCATATAGTTGAGAAATGGAGGTTTTGTTAATAGTAATGATGAGAACTTGTTGTGTAGGTGACGAGCACGTGAGTGGTGTCCAGAAGCCTTGTCGAGACGCTTGACGCGACCTTAAGGTAAGTGGTTCGCCACTTGACTTCTTTTTCAATTTCATGAAATCGCTTGATGTTTGAAATTAAATATGCTAGTAAGTAATCAAAGAAAATGAGAATGCTTTCTTATATAAATAACAAAGTATGAATGTATAGGTTCCTATGGATCCTATATGAGAATAGAAATTGATACCCAGTTGTTGTTAAAAGAGTATGAAATTAGAAAAGTATTTAAAGGTTTTGAAAATATAGAGTTTTGTGCTTTGGCACTAGAAAAATTGATAATAAAACTCATGTGTATACCCTATAAGTTAATGAGATTTAGCGTTACGTGACGACGCAGAGAATTTCGTCCGTACTCGCTCAGTTTATAGAAAAGTATAGCGCTACGTTGCGAGGCAGACAATTCCGCACGTAGTTGGTTAGTTGACAGTTAGCGCTACGAAGCGATGCAGTAAATTCCGCTCGTAGTCATCTAGAGATTTAACACTACATTTGTGATGCAGAGAATTCCGCATTGTAGTTGTTCAGTGAATAGTTTAGCGCCCTACGTACGATGCAGTAAATTCTGTAACGTAGTGGTTGAGATACATTAGTAAGCTTCACATTGGCATTAGTTAAAATCGCCCGTGATGGTTAGAACGAGTCAAGGGTATACATGGAGAGTTTTAAAGAAAATTTTAAGACTTGTAAATTATATGTTAGTATGTGTGATATGATATCTTATGATGTTATCACACTAACTTGCTGTTCGTTTTGTAGTTTGTTTGTTTTCATTTCGCGCCACCGCCGGACGAGACCGACTTTTGGTTATATATATATCTATAGGTGGGCAATCGCGCAAGACGCTGGGATATATTTTGTATATGTATTTAATCGTGTATATTTTAAATTTGAATGATGTTGGTATTGTAAAAGTGATGAATATTCTTGCATTTATACATTTGGTGCACTTATATATCTTATGAATTGTTTATGCTTATGAAACTGTGATGAATGATGCATGATTGAGAATAAAAAAGTTGGGAGGTTTACAGAAATAGTTGAAGTGTTGTTTTCTTGACAGGTAAAATTTTGGTTTATCAAAAACGCAGCCGTTATGCTGCCGAAAATTTTATAAATGTCTTTGAAATAGAATCAAAGAAAAATTTTATCACTCCCAACCAGTTACAGAAAAATCAAAACACTAAGTTTTAACGAGTAAACCGGAGTAGTAAGTTAGGGTTCGCTTCCTGGATGTCTTCGACCCGACGAGTTGGTTTCGATGAGTCCGTTGAAGCGCCCGGCAGGATCTTCCAGACAAGAGCTTAGATAAGGTCTGGGAAGGGTCCTGTCAGGGAAACCTCGAAAACAATTGTTGTGCTATAAAAATTTTTCTTAAAGTCTAAGCTATGGAAAAAGAAAGTTTTATAACTTATAATTTATAAGTTTATAAAATGATTGAAAGTTAAGAGTTCGCTCAACGGAGTTCTTTTGGTTAGGAAAGGTTAGAGTCCAGAAGGGTTCAATACGGTGCCCGATGGGATCAAGGGAGCCTCGACAGGGGAAATTTGAGGCGGGTCCCGTCAACTAAGGTAAGTGATCTAGGGTTTGTGTAGTTTTTCATGAAAATTTCAATTAAGTTGATCTTTGGATATATGATGATTAGTTGTGTGATTTGTGATGTGTTGATGATCATGAAAATGGAAGAATCATGTTAGATGCCATGATTCTAGTTTAGGTCAAGGTTAGGGTTTGATGAATTTATGTTGATTTTATGGTTTTGATGTGTATATTTAAGCTTCTAAATTATTCTAAGTTAGATTTTATCAAGAAAAAGAAAGAAAATGAGTTGGGTATCTTTGTATGTGAAATTCGGCCATGGTGTGATTTTGGTGTTCAAGATGTGATTTAATCATTTAGATGTATTTTCATGATATCATGTTTGTATTCAAGCAAATATGGTAAAAGAAATTTTTTTTTTTTAAAAAAAAGGCTTGAATGGGATTTTGATGTGTATTCGGCCAAGCATGGTAGTTTAGGGTGCATTTTGTGTTTTTGGTTATTTAAATGATTTTGGGTGATCTTAAGATGAAAATTAAGATGGTTATTGTGTGGGAAATCAAAAGGATAAATCCCATTTGTCAAGTAGTGTAATTGATCCAAAATGAAGAGCTTACTAGTTTGAATGCAATTTAGGTGAATTGGTGTTGGTTTTCAAATGAATGAGTTGTGATGACTTTCATCTTGATATATCACTTGTAGGGAAGGTGAAAACAAGGAAGGAGCTTTGAGACATTGATTCAAGTGGTTGGAAAAGTGTATCGTGAGTGAAAATTTTGTTTTATGAATTGTTAAATGCATATTTTGCCACTTTATAACATTTATGATGTTGATAATGCATTTTGAGATGAAAATGATTTTCTTTTGAAGATATTAGTTTTTGGAAATTCCATATATTTGCTTGAAAGAGATATGTTTCATGCATGAAAGGTTTGCAATGATTATGATTATGTTTGGTGGTTTTTATGTGATATGTTTCATAATTTCAAGACTACGAAATGAATGAATTTAATTTTGAACATATGGAAAGGAAAATGTTTTCAAATGCCAATGGTCTAACCCATGTTACATGTTAAGGACTTATGGATGATGATTTAAACCTGGTCAGTATACCCCATTGTGTATGGCAAGTGTTGGGAGGGCGTGCGTCACTAATATCGGAGGGATTGAGTCAATAAGTGACAGGACCCAAACCAGACCTTATCTAGGTTCTCGTCTGAAGGATCCTACCGGGCACTTCAACGAACTCTCTAAACCCGACTCGTCGGATTAAAGAAGCCCGAGAAGCTAACCCCTAACTTCTTAGTCGGTTTACTCGTTTAAACTTAAGAACTTGGTTTTCTTAAAAACAGTTGGGAGTAATAAAATTTTTCGCGATTTCATTTCAAAGCGATTTACTAAAAATTTCGACAGCATAACAGCTGCATTTTTAATAAATCCAAAATTTACCTGCAAGTAAACAAACATTTTGACTATAGTTTCATTTCCTCCCAACTTCTTTATCCACAATCATGCAATATCATAACTTTTTCCATCCAAAATAAGCATGAACTCATGTTAAAATGTACATGTATATACATCATACGTAAAATGCATAATATTTACAATTATACAATTCTCAAATACAATTGTCGTAGTTATCATATAATACACATAATTTACACGATATGATTTTGGTGACTCGTCCTACCTATAGATATATGAAAAGAAAGTGTCGTCACCCCACCGTCCTACGGCAGCACTCAAGGGTATAAATAAGCTACACAATTATCAAACGAGTTAGTGCAACAAAATCATATAATATACTATGCACTAATAAAATAAACGATATACTAAGTTTCTTAAGATTTCAAAATCTTAAGGTTTTCTTCCAAAATCCCCATATATACCCTCAAAGTATTCGATCCATCACGGGCGATTTTATCTAATGCCAACGTGAAGCTACTGCTGCATCTCAACCACTACGATACGGAATTTACTGCATCGCACGTAGGGTGTTATCTCTCATAATTGAGCAGCTACAACGCGAAATTTTCTGCATCGCAATTGTAGTGCTAAAACTCTAGGTGACTACGAGCGAAATTTTCTACATCGCTACGTAGTACCAACTGTAAAATAACCAACTACGTGCGGAATTGTCTAAGTCGCAACGTAGCGCTATACTTTCTAGTAGAACTGAGCAACTATGGACGAAATTTTCTATGTCGTCGCGTAGTGCTAACTTCTCTATAATCTGAGCGACTACGGACAGAATTTTTTGTGTCGTCACGTAGCGCTAAATCTCACTATATCTTAAGGTATATACATGGGTTTTTAAATTAACTTATCAAGTGCAAAAAGCACAAAACCAATAATTTTTGGAACTTTGAAGAACTCTCTTGATTCAACTCTTTTTAAAATAACTTAATATTGATTTTAATCACTTGATGGATTTCATAAGAACCCATATACTCAAAACTTGAACTTTGATATTGGAAAATCATTTTTTATTCTTACTTAACCATTAACTACCACAATTAACACAAGATTTGAAATTAAGCATAAGTGTGATGATACACTTACCTCGAAGCCGCGCAAATCCGTGTCAAGTGTCTCAACGAGCCTCTCGGACCTCGTGCGCTCACTCGTCACCTACATAACAATTTTTTATTCATAAGAATAACACTTGACTAAATTAACAATGCACTTATTCACATTGTTTCTATACTTTAACTTTTTGACAATTCTATACTCTATAACTTTTCTAACTTGATTTTAACTCAATCGAGACTCTCAAATTTCAATTTCTTTGCAAAATTTTCAGTTTTGGACCCTTAGGGATACCCCCACGCGGTCCGTATAATTTTTAGAGGCCCGAAATGAAAAATCGAAATTTTAAGTCCGAAACGAAAAATCGAAATTTTAAGCTTCATTGACAGCCCATAACAAAATGCAGCACAGCACCCTGCTCGGGGCTCCATTTTCCTTCGTTCTTTTTTGTACGGTTCACTTATCTCACATTCTGGTCACACGTCAAATTTCGTCTAAAAATTCTATCGTTTGCTATGTCAAATATAAGAAAAACGCCCTTTTTCGGGCACTTTTTATGCACTTTTTCGCTTCGGACGAGCAACGTTGATTTTTCTTTCATATCTAAGCTTCTTTTACCTATTTATAGTCAACTAAACTCATTCCATGCAATAAAAATTATATTTACATAGTTATTTCACCTATCGACTCTCTAACGGCACTATTTTAGCCGTAACTTGAGAAATTTTTATCGGAATCAATCCGTTCCGAAACCTATGATTTTCTATGACTCCTAGGCATCATTTGAGGTGTAGAACAACCCCATATACATCATTTTTGTGCAGGTTGTCTCTAGCTCAAGATTTGAGCTCGGGATTACAAAATTGTCTAAACTAGCTCTTTTGAACTTCTACTACTTCTACATGCTTTTCTATGCTTTTCCAACCTCAAATATGCCTAAATTTGAGTTCAAAACCATATAATCTTAGAGGTTTTCTACTGGTCTTCATAGCCATGACACACACACACACACACTACTTTCTCATTTAAACACTCACAACTCACACAAAATTTTTGTCAACTAATTGGAGTGCAGGTAAAACAGATTTCTGTTTCTATTTTGATCAAGTGTATGGCAGCCCATATTTACAACCCTAAGCTACCATTTACACATCTCAACTCATCATTTAACTCTCTACAACAATCACCTAGAGTTCTACCATAATTTTGAGGGTAAAATACCCAACACAACACAAAAATTTTGCACAACACTCAACAGCCCAACTACTGAAATTTTCAGCAAGTAAGAAGAAAAGAGAAGATGATATCTCACTTGATTCTTATTGACAGAAGTGAGATGAATTTGGAAGATAGTTTAGAGAGGGTGATTTGAAGCTTGGATGGTTGCTTGGGTGGTTGCTTCTTTACTCTTTTTTGCTGGCCGTTCCTTTTCTCCTCTGCTGTCTCACGGTTCTGTTTTGTTTGTTGCTGTTTTGCTTCTTCTTTTCACGTCTGATCTGATTCCTTCTTGTTATGCATGACTTCTCTCAAAAATCAGCTAAGTGTCATATATATAGGCTTAACCTTTCAATAATTGCATTCCTTAACCTCATCTCTTCCAAATTCACACAACTCCCTCTCTTGTTTGCTTAATTTACTGCTGCACCCTTCCTCTTTTATTTCTTTGAAAATTTTGCTTCTAATTGATTGGTTTATATATCTTATTAACATTTTATGGAATGTCAAGCTTGCCCCTTTGATTTGTTTTGATTATCATCCATTTTCTTAACTAAATTTAATTAGTGATTAACTATCCATTCTAAATAACAAATTCTAAAATTCTCAATTGTGCACTTACTCGTATTGTTTTCTTTAACTTGTCTCTTATTTGCAGATGGGTTATTTTACTCTTCATTGATCTTTTTCCTTACTAATTTGATTGTTGTGTAATTCTAGAATAAGCATTCGCTCTTCGATAATTTGATTTGGATTAACACTAACTAGATTTATTATTTAAACTTCACAATCTAGTTTCACTCGCTAGGAAATTAAGAATTGGAACTAGGGGTTTACAATAAGTCAAGTTGTGTCACCCTCTACACGTGTGGGGTATTATCTCATTCGCATATGCGATGCACAAAATTCCGTTGCGTGTTTGTGAGATGTCTCATGTATATTGTCATGATGAGCAATGCTAATTGAATAGTCACATGACCTTGTTATGATTGCTTCTCTAAGTTCCATTGGTGTGATTTTAGCAAGGAAATGAAATTTTAAAATTCTATACAATAACTGAAATATTACTATGTTTTTATGTATAAAAACATATTTTTAAGATTTTCTATGAACTTACTAAATTTTATGATTTTAATCATGAAAATGTTAAGAAACAGCATAAATCCTTTTAAAAGTGTTTTGGGAGAATTTTAAAAGAAATGATTTTAATAGATAAATCTCAACACTCACTTAGCTCTTTTGGCTCACCATTCTTTATTGTATGTTTTATGAAAAACCTCCCAAGGTGTAGGAACTAGTAGTTAAGATGCTCACCCTCCCACCTTAGATTAGGTGGGCTGGCCATGGATGATGTTTTGTGGATGTTCTGTGAAGTCACATTTTGCATATTTTTGTTTCTATTGGAATTTGACATACGTACTTAAGTTTTAAATTGTAAAGGATTTCATCAACTTTACCATGATTATGGTGATGTGATATAAACATGTAAATGATACAATTTGATGTTTTTGTGTATATATATACTATGTAAATATTCTGGGGCTATGTGTGAATGTTTGATTTTATGCTTGAAAGTGTCCTTTTAAGATTGAAATGATTTCATTGAAATAGATTTATTATGGCTAGGTGATAATTTTGAGATGGACTGGAGGTCCATATGGTAGTGGAGAATGTTGTTTGAATTGTTTTCAGGTGATTTGAAATTTGAGGAAACCTTGAAAAATAATCATTGTACTGTCAAAATTTTTAGAAATATTAAACTATGGAATTTTGTAATTAATGATTTATATGTTTTTGAATTGATTTAAGTTTAAGGGTTTGCTCCACGTTGTTCTTTTGGTGATGCTTTACAGTCTAGAACGGTTGCGTGGAGTGCCCGGCGGGATCACGAGAGCTCCAAAAAGGGAAATTCGAGGCGGGTCCCGTCAATGCAATTGTTGAGTGACTCTGTAATGTTAGTGGTCATTATTTCATATCTTCTTTTTGGATAATGTGCTCATGACCACCTGCTTACTCCAGCCTTAACCAAAGTTGCATGTGTGCTCGGATGTAACGCCCGCATTTCTTCCAATATTCTATTGCATTCATCAGGCACATAACAATATACTGCATTGTAAAATGCATTTCCACATTCAAACACTTTTTATAATGTTGCTTAAGGTTTTGTCATAGGTAGAAAAAATATAACACATGTGGGACTTCAGAAAAAGTTGTTTTCATCCCATTCAATATGCTTTTATGATGATCGAATATTATAGAACCCAAAATTTCATTTTTTAATGGAAAGCAATTTATTTGTTTCTATGAATAATATTTTTGAATGAATAGCATATTCTGGATAAATAGTGTTTGCATGAATAAAGATTTTTGGAAAACGAATCCCAAAAATCGAAAATTTCTAGAATAAGTAATAAAGTCTAAAGAAATTGAAATGGATAAAAAATGAGTCCATTTGAGTAGATTTTAAGAGCTTCGAAAATTTTCTTGGACGAAAATACCTTTTTGAAGAATAATGGGTATTGATGATTTTACACCTATTTGAATTTTTTTTAAGTACGAAATTGAGAGATAAAATACCCAATTAGAGTATTACATGGTTAATTGGATGATTGAATAACCATAGAATATTTTTGGAATTTATTTAGGCTAGAATGTGAATTTAATGTATTAAAGGGCAAAATAGACATTTAGGCATGAATGAGAATTAAATTCATTAGAGGGTAATGTAGACATTTTCAAATTCAAGCACACATGGATTACATGTGAGTATTACATGGAAAGAAATCTAACAAAAAACACAACCCATGTGAAACAAAATGAACCAATAAGAGTAGGCCACATGGAAGTCACTAAATTGACTAGTTAGTTGTCATGCAACTAAAAATTCATGGAATTTAGTTAGTTTAACTAGTTAGCCTAGGGATCAATCACATGTCATTATTTGTAACTAAGGACTTGTTTGAAGTTATGGAAATGGTTCAAGGGCATTTTGGTCAATTAATGGGAGGCCTATATAAAGTTAAATTGTGCATGAAATGATAAGATAAATTGAAAAGAAAATTGAGAGAGAGTGAATAAGGATTCGACCAAGGAGAGAAGAAAAAAAAACAAAAAAGTTTGACCCCTTTTAGATGCCAAACTCAATTTATCTTTACTAAATAGGTGTTAGGGCAAAAACTTGAGCAAAGAAAGTGAAGAGAAAGCGGTAAGTAAGTTGATTTTCTATGGTGTTTTGATGGTTTCTTGGATGTATGACAACTTGATGAGTTTATGTAATTTTTGGCATGTTTAGAAGTAGATTATCTTATATTCAAGTATGGAATTGAAAGGAAACTCAAAGGAAGCAATTAGGTAAGGAAGTGATTAAGGCATGAATTCTAAGGTTTATGCAAATTTTCAAAGAAACTTAAATTAAGTTGGTATTAGGGCACTAGATGAATGTTGGTGTGATTTTAATGCCTTTGGTGGTCATGAAAATGAAAGAATTAGGTTGGGTGCCCTTACGTGCAATTTTGGTCAAGATGACATTTTGGTGTTCAAAGTGGAAATTCAATCACTTGATGTGTTTTTCTGAGATTATGCATGTAGTTAAGCATGTTTGCTCAAAGAAAATGAAAAGAAAATAATGTCATGATGTTAGTATAAATTTATGCCAAGTATGTAAATTATGATGTATGTAGTATTTTAAATTCAATTTGAGTTCTAAATGAGAATTATGCTTGTAATAAAGTGTAAGAGGAGTGAAGAGCTAAAGAAGAGCTTGAAGGAGTGGTTTGCTAGTTTAGATAGCAAGTTGTGAGTGTGGTTATTTTTAAAGCTTTTATAAGTTTTATAAATTGATTATTGATAATTGCAAATGTTTATTATAGTAAATAATTTATTATATTGAATTGATCAAACTTTTAGCATGTTAGCATTTCCAATGATGCATATAAGTTTTTAAATTTAGGTTATAAATGTATATATTTTAGTAGTAAAGAAATAGTATGTTTGAGTGAAGTACATGCATAAAAAAGACATGCTAAGGGTATTTGTAAAGTTTTCGGCTTTTGCCTTAGAAAGATAATATTAGGGTTGTAAACCATATACTAAAGAAAAGAATATTTTCTAGTTAAATCAACATACTTTCATGCCTAGTGTATGTAAGATTTTTAAGTATATTGAAAGGATTTTAAAATGTCTTTGGTTTACCCTAATCCCCAGTATACCCGGTCTACGTACCCTATGTATGTATGACAAGAGGTAGGGAGAGTCACTAACTTGGAGGGAGTTGAGTCAGTATGTTTCACTCTGCAAGTATATGTTAGTGTAAATCTGCTTGATGTTGAAGGGAATCGTGATTCTAGAGTTCCCGCATCTACGACTACACATGGTAACTTTCCCTAGTTCTAGTGACATGTATACGTATCGTTACGTAAGAATGAGTTTCCCTGAGTTACCTTATAAGGCAAGCTTTTTAGAAAGAAAAGTATGTCATAGACATGAAGTTTAGAAAACAAGAAAATTTACACTTTATGAAATTTATTAATAGATTTCGAGCATTATTATTTATATGCTCTATGCTAGTTTTACAATTTTATAAATGTTAGAAAGAAATTATTAGTTTTCCAACCTAGTTTGGGAGGATTTATATAATTAGAAAGCAAATATTGTTTAAAAGTTTACACACTCACTGAGTTTAAATACTCACCACTCTTTTTATATTTTTGAAAAATCCTTCCTAGGTGCAGGTGTGAGCCATCAAACGAAAAGAGCTTCGTCGGACATACAGGTGGGCTAAGGACACGATGCTACTGAACTTGTTTACTTTTTAAATGTCATATGCATGTATAACCACTTAAGATTTGTTGTATATTTTGTAAATACTATTTTGGAAGGCATATATATACATATACTTTTGTAGTTTAAATTTTTGTAAAAATCTTGTATACATCTTGCTTTTGTGAAAATTAAATGATTTTTAAGTTGTATTTTTAACTGAAAGCATGATTATGGTTGATTGTGGAAAAAGGAAAAGAGGCCTGAGGCCTAGAAATTGAGAACTTTGTTGATATAGAAATGTACAAACTTTTTATAAATTTTTGCAAGGTGGAATTTTTAGAAAAACAGCCGTTGTGCTACCAAAATTTTTAATAACCTTGTTTTATAAATGTATGCTAAAAAAAAAAAAAAAAATTCCATTCATTTCCACTAGAAAAGAAATTTAAAGTGAGTGGTACTGTAATAAACCCTCCCCATTTTAGTATTATAAATGTATTGTACACTATTGTCTTCATTTATGGAATAAAGAAATAATTCAAATGGTCCAAATGTGAAATCGAATTATGATGGAATTTTCGGCTGTGGAATTTAATCACAATAAAATTTTCGAAGTAAACCGAAAACGATTTCGAATACGAAAAGTGGTATGATGATTTATTAAAGTATGTGATGAAAGTAGTGTGAAGTAAAATCCCAAGAAAGGGCATGGTTAATTAAATAAATTAGAATCACATGCAAGGGCCTTATGGGAGATGAAAATAAATGGGAGAATGCATGAAAAGTGTAGAAAAAAGAGGTACTTTTGTAAAATTTCATTGATGGCATGGATTGAAATTTTGTGACAAAGTTGAGGGGTAAATAAATCAAAAGTGGACAGCTATATAAAGTGATGAAATCAATAGAAATCACCAAAAGAGATCATAAGTGATTCACAACATCAAAGGGTGCATTTCAACAGTGCAAAGCAGAAAAGGAAACTAGAGGACAACAGTTGATCCAGGCCATTTCCAAGCCATCAAAAGGTGGTAATCAAGTCTAGGAAGGTTATCCTACTTGGGTAAATGAATTTCAAGTAAAATTGATTGAGTTTTCATTGAGTTTTGATGTGAAAAATATATTTCAAAGCTGTCCAGTAAGTGTGCAATTTTTAATGATGTTTTCATGCATAGATTTAAAGTTTTGAAGCTTCAAACTTGTGGGGAAAGCGAAGCAAAGGTTTAAGACAGCTTTAGTAAGTAATTAGTTAAGTTGATTTGGTGAGTTTAAATGGAATCGATGTGAGTTATGTTGATGAGTTGCTGCCATGTTAAGTTAGTGTTGTTTTGAGAAAGTTTTAAGTGAAAAACTTGATGAAGTATTGATGCACACATGGGTATGTTACATGGCCAAGTAGGGATTTTGTAATTCAAAATGTGTTTGGATGGTTTGAAGTGAATTCATGCATAAAACTATATTAAAATGTCAAGTTAAATGGTTGAAATGAAAATTAGAACCAGGGTATGTGTGTATGCTATGTACTTGGCCATATGGAGTTTTGTGTGAGGGATGATTGTTTTGATCACTTTGGATGGAATTAGAGGCTAGTTTGTTAATGATTTTAGTATGAAATTGAAAATAATTTAATTAGATAACAAATGATGCATATTTCGATAAAACTACGTCATGTTATCAAATTTTGATGTTTTATGAGTTTGGTTAAATTTTATGATACATTGCATGCTTTGGAATGTGATTTTAGCAAGAAAAATTGAATTGAATGGATAGTTTGGAAGGTGGCTTGTATTCAGCCAAACTAGGGGTAAAATGGTCCAAAAGTTTATTTGATGTATTGATGTGAAAATTGAACTTTAAATGAGGTGTTTTGCATGCATAAATACTGAGGAACTTAAACGGAAAGTTTATGCAAATAAATGGAGTCGTTATAACTTAGATTGATAGGACCCGAACCAGACCTTCCTTAAGCTCTTGTCTGGAGGATCTTGCCGGGCACTTCAGCTGACTTCTTGAACCCGACCTGTCGGATTGAAGAAATCCGAGAAGCGAACCCTTGAATTACTTAACCCGTTTACTTGCTTTAACTTAAAGATTTTATTTTCTTTTTAAAATAGCTGAGTTGGTGTAAATTTTTCACATTTCTTTAAAAATTTAAAAAAATTTCGACAGCGTAACAGTTGTAACTTAAATATTTCCAAAATCACCTATAAAGAAAAATACTTCGAACTATATCAAATCATCTCCCAACTTCTTTTGGCCACAAATATATATTTTCTTAATTTAGTTCACATCATACATTATTCACAAACAAGTAATTTCCATAACATACATGATACAAACACTTTGAGAATTACGCAACAATACATATATCAAATATACATAGATATATCAAGTGATAAATGTGGATCATGTGCAAGTGTTCAGTTGTATATACATATAAAAAATTGTACTACAAATTCTCAATCATGAAGTCCTTTAAATTTATTATTTACAACGCCAAAATGTGTTCCATGTTTATGCAAATCATCTACTTAACGCCCACCTATATATGTAACAATAATCTCTCTGTCGCACCGTCACCTACAATAGCACCTAATAGGATGTACAAGCTACACAAAAAGTAAACACGTTAGTACAATAGAACAACGTAATATAATCATATAATTATATAATAATTCATAACTTATTTAACCTTAAAATTTTTTATTTTTAAAGTTATTCTTTTTTCTAAAAACTCCATGTATACCCCTAAAGTACTCAAACCATCACGGGGTAATTTTAACTAACGCCAACATGAAGTTATTGAGATATCTCGAGCACTACGATGCAGAATGTACTACGTTGCAACGTAGTGTAAACCCTTATTCTTAACATTTCATTCCCTAGTATTGGAAGTTAGAGTATAGGAATGGTTAATATTTATAATAAGAAAATCCAATAAAGGGTAAGATAGTCTTTCTCTATAAATAAAGAGATCAATATCAAAGAATGAAAAATTGGTCAATGATAAATTTAATGAATATTATATAGAAAAGTAAATAGAATCAATTATGTGCATGAATTGTGCAAATTGATAAAAGTAGTGAGGAGGATATGAATTTAATGCATAATTGGAAGACTATTTAGTTAAATTTCATGTGATGACATAGTATGTAAATAACTAACAAACTTCAAGGGCAATTATATAAACACATGTCTATATATAGAAGGGTTGTCTTCCAACACTTAGAAAAATTTCAAAAAGAAATTGAGAGAGAGTGAGGGAGAGGTTCGGTGAAGCTGAGAATGAGCAGAAAACAGCTCATTTTCAAGTGGTTCTAGGCCAATAAAAGGTGGGAAACAAGCCTAGAGGTGTTATACAACTTGGTAAGTGATTTTCAAGTGAAAAACTCATAGTTTTCATGGTGTTTTGATGTCAAAATCTGGGTGCAAAGCTATCCACCTGCTGTTTGTACTTCTAATGAAAATTTTATGCATGGATTTAAGGTTTTATAGCTTCAATCTTGTGGGTAAAGCAAAGCAAGGGCTCAAGGCAGCTTGGTAAGTATTTTAGCAAGGTGAACTCTTGATTTGAAGTTGAATTGAGGTGGTTTGAGTTGATAAATTGCTGCCATGTTTGTTAGTGTTGTTTTGAGTGAATTTTAAGTCAAAAACTTGAGTAAAACATGATGTATATGTGATGGGCTGCATGGCAAAGGAAGATGATACATGATTAAAGTTGTGTTGATGTAATTGAATGAAAAGTCATGCATGGAATGAGTTTTGGATGGTAAGAATGTTATTTTGCAAACTTTATGCATGGTTTATGTGAAATTGTATGTGGGGTGATGTAAGTTCCAAGTGAGATATATATGAATTTATTGAGATTCTTAAGCATGGATTTAGTGGTTTTAGACTTCAAAATTGTATAGAAAGTAAGTTAGGATGTCATGGGGATTTAATGAGCACACTAATATAGGTGGAATTTTGATTGAAGTTCAAGTGAACCTCTAATTGTGTTCAAGCTGTCTTGATAAGTTAATAACATGATTTTAGTGTATTTAATGGTTATAAAAATATGAAAGATGATGTTGAAAGCATGTGTGTGTCACGGCCATAGGAGGGGTGTGTGTTACTATTTTGTTTTGCTCCCTTTGAGCCCTAAGATATGCATATTTAATGTTAGAAAATCATATGAGAGTGTTAGAATTAACAAAGAATACTAGATTGCATTGTTGATGTTTTTTGACGTGATGAAGGGCAAGAGGTTATACATGTATTTCATCGATGTTTATGGTATATCTAGAGTCCTAAAAACATGCATGAATGAGTAGAAATCAAGGTAATTAATATGGATTAATATGGGTGCATAATGACATACAATCTAGTAAAGCTTGAAATAGTAGTAGAATGAGAAAATAGGTACTTGAAAGAGATATAGAGATCTGTACGAAATGGACTTAATTGGGGTTGTTTTAGACCTCAAAACATATATAAATGTTATAGCAAACCATAAAAATCTGAAGGGAAAGGTTTGGATAAAAATTGAAGAAGTTATGACTTAAATAGTGCACTTATGTAGTCGTAAAGTGAGTTGAGAATGTAAATGCATTCCTTGATGCATGAAATGAAGGTATTCAGTCATAATTGAGTAAAAGAACCTTAGATACGAAAGAAATGACATCGTCACTTGTTGATGCAAAAATGTGCATAAAAAAGTGTCGAAAAATAAGCCTTTTTCATAGGTTTCACCCCTCAATACTTAGAATTTTTTGAAACCGTTTTATGGGGGACCTAAGTGAGAGATAAGAAAATGATCCAAGTGAAAATGGAAGCGAAACAGCTCGTAGAATGGGCTATGCACAACATTCTGTTTTAGGCCGAAAAGTTGACTTTTCGTTCCGGGCCTCTGAAAATTATACGGACTGTGTGGGATGTTCCTAGGGGTGCATAAGTTAAACTTTTACAAAGAAATCATAATTAGAAAGTCTCGGTTAAATTATAACCTAATAGAAAAAGTTGTAGTCAAAAAAACATTGTAAAGAGTTTTTAAAGTTGAAAGCAATGTGTGTAGTTTTTATAACACATTGTAATATATTTTAAATAAGAACGTGTTGTGTAGTTGACAAGCAGCCCAACGGAGCTCGGGAGGCGTGTTAACGAGTATAGCTCATTTGGTTAGGTAAGTATCTTGTCACTTGCATCTATTTCAAATTTTTAATTTAAATTCTGAGTTATGTAATCAAATGAATTTAAAAACGACTTCCAAATCCTAAATTTGAGTTTTGAGTATGTGATCTCTTTATGAGATTCAAAAAGGGAAGGAATCAAAAACTAAGTTGATTTCAAAATATTTGATCGAGAAAACTTTTAAGAGTTTGAAAAGTTAAAGGTTTTGTGCTTTTGCACTTAGTGAAACCATTTCAAGCCCATGTATATACCCTCAGTTTAATCAAGATTTAGAGCTACGCGACGATGCAAAAACTTTCGTTCTTAGTTGCTCAGTTTTCAGAATATCTAGTGCTATATGTACGATGCAGAAAATTCTATACGTAGACGCTAAGATATAGAGAGATTTCTAGCGCTGCGTTGGAATGCAGAAAATTCCACACGTAGTCATTTAGATGTAAAGTTTTGGCATTACATTATAATGCAGTAAATTCCGCTCGTAGTCGCCTAGAGTTATAGCACTATAATTGCGATATAGCAAATTTCGCATTGTAGATATTCAGATTTGAGATCGTTTCACACTACGTTTGCGATGCAGTGAATTCCGCATCGTAGTGGTTGAGATATCTCAGTAGCTTCATGTTAGGCATTAGTTGAAAACCGCCACGGGATGGTTGAGTATGTTAGGGGTATATATGGAGTTTTCAGAAAAGAAAGGTTGAAAAGAATTTGATTCCAAACGAAGTTATGAATTTTGATATAAGTATATCTTGATGTTAATATCATTTGTTGAACTAACCGTGTTTACTTTTGTGCATCTCATATATTGTATTAGGTGATTAAACAGGTGATTTTGTGTTCAGAAAACCTTGTCGGATATTTTAGGTGGGCGTTGCATAGATGTATTGATTTAACGCCAAACATATTTTGTGATTGTAAATAATTAACTAAGTAATTGTATGGTTAGAATGTGAATATTCGAATAATTGTAAACCCATGATATGATATGCATATACATATATTTTTTATGCTGGCATATGAATCGTATCCATCACTAAATGTTTGATAATTTAGATTGCATTAGGAAAATAATAGAAATGTGAATTGCGGAATGAATCAAGTATATGCATGATTGTTGTGAAAAGTATGAAGAAAATGTATGTTTGTGGCCAAAAGAAGTTGGGTGGTGAAGTGAAATAGTACGAAGTGTGTTTCTTTTACAAGAAAAATTTTGGGATTGTTAAAAATGCAACCGTCATGCTGCTGAATTTTTTTTAAAATCGTTTTAAATCGAATCGTAAAACATTTACACCAATCTAACTATTTTCAATGAAAACAAGTTTTCTATTTTAAGTAAAGAAAGTAAACGGACAAGATTAAGGGGTTCGCTCTGCGGATCTCTTTTACTCGACAAGTCAGGTTAAGAGCAGTCCGTTGGAGTGTCTAACGAGACCCTTCATATAAGAGATTAGAGAGAGTCTAGTATGGGTCCTGCCATGTAGTGTGAAACAATCTCGTATCTGAGCAACTACAATGCTGAATTTTCTGCATCGCAATTGTAGTACTATAACTCTGGGCGACTACGAGCGGAATGTACTATATCCCGACATAGTGCCAAACTATGAATCTAAACAACTACGTGCGGAATTGTCTGCGTCACAACGTAGCGCTAGATACTCTAGAAAACTGAGCAGCTACGGACGAAATTTTCTGCATAGTCACGTAGTGCTAAATACTTTGTAAGCTGAGAAACTACGGACGGAATTTTCTACATCGTCACATAACACTAAATCTCATATAATCTGAGGGTATATACATGGGTTTCGAAACTGTTTTCGCTAAGTGCAAAAGCAAAAAGACCCCTTACTTTTCAAACTCTTAAAATTTTCTCGATTCGAATATTTTGAAATCGACTTTGTGTTGATTCCTTCACTTTGTGAATTCCATAAGGAACTTACATGCTCAAAACTTGGATTTAGATTTGAAAATCATTTTTGTTTTCGTTTAACAACAATATGCAAGACTTAAAATAGAAATCAAAATAGACGCAAGTGGTAAGACACTTACCTCAATCCGTGTAAACTTAAATCAAGCGTCTCAACGAGCTTCTCATGTCTCGCTCGCTCGCTCGTGACCTACATGTCAATTTCTTATTATCACTTGCTCGATTACATAACTCAAAACTTAAAATAACGTTTCCGATACAATTTTTCTCTATTGACAACCCTTTACACTATAAACTTCCCAACTCAACTTTAACTCAACCAAGACTCTTTAATTCCGATTTCTTTATACATGCCTTATTTATTATCACCTAGGGACATTCTGGAATGCTTAAAATGGTCACCGGAAGCTCGAAAAGCAAAATCGCTGTTGTTGACCCCCCTAAAACCGAAACTATTTTAGGCCCCATTCTAGCGATTTTCTTCGCTTCGTTTTAGCTCTAATAATCTCCCTAACTCGCACTTAGGTCATCCGTGAAACAATTTCGAAAAATTCTAAGTATCGAAGTTTGAAACTTATGAAAAACGTCTATTTTTCAACACTTTTTGATGCACATTTGTGGCATCCTATATACAACGAATTCAATTCTTTCATATCTCATGTTCTTTTACTTAATTATGATCAATTATCTTCATTTCATGCCTTAAAGAATGCATTTACATTCACATTTCACATTACGACTACATACGTGCATTATTTTAGCCATAACTTCCTCAATTTTTATCGGAATCATTCACTTCTAATTTCTATTGTTTGCTATGACCCCTAGGCATGTTTTGAGATCTAGAACAACCCCAAATAAGCTCGAAAAGTGCAGGTCACCATAACCCCTTCATATAGCTCGGGATTCTCAACTTAACTCTATGTTTCTCCCTTTATAATTCCATCACTTCTATATGCTTTCCTAATCCTCAAATATGCTTAGATTTAAGTTCAAATTAATCAAAACTCAAAGGTATCACAATGCCCTTCATGGTCGTGACACACATCCATTCACTTCAATGTGTAGTTCTTTTCAATTTTACATAATAATCTCTCTCAACCATTTTATCAAACAACATATATACAACTTATTTGACATTTCACTTCCTTAAATCACAATTTAAGATTTTTCATCCATAAACCCTACCCTAGCATTTCTACATTATAACATGTCATCTAAGCTTCCATATCACACACTTAGGGTTCTACACTTGTTTTAAGTGTAAAACGCCCATCACAACACACTACAAACAACACAACTATCATCACATCCATACAATTCCAACTATCATCAAAATTGTATAAGGAATTGATAACTTACCTAAATCTTGGTTAGGTTTTGCTTTCCTAGCTTAGATCAATACAAAAGCTTGTTTTGGAGCCTTAGATTTGGTTGGAAAAGCTTGACTCCTCTTCCCCCTTTGGTTGTCGTCACACACTCTCCACTTCTCTCAATCTCATGGTTCTTGTTTCTTTTTTTCTAAAAATTTTGCTAAATGTCATGACTAACACTTACATATATATAGACCTTCACTTATGTAAATGCCCCTAGAGTTTGACACTTATTTACAATCCATGCCATTACTTAAAAATTAATCAAAATATCCCCCACTTAATACTAATCTCATGACATCCTATTAACTTTTATGAATTCTCATAATCCCCGCAACTAATTTATTCTAATTACTTCTATTTATATATAGAACTCTTCGTTTGGCAAAATGACCCTTTTTGCCCTTCCTTAAACTTTTAGTACGTTGTATTCTCACTTCTAATAAGGTTATTTAGGAAATTTAATATTTTCACCACCTAATCTACCATTCAATACTAGGAAGTTCAAATAAGGAGAATAAGGGCTTACACTTTCTCCCATCCTTATAAAAATTTCACCCTCGAAATTTTAAACTACATACCTGACTCAAATAAGCGTGGATACTGGGTACACATCTGCTCTTCAGGCTCCCATGTAACCTCTTCTGATCCGTGATTTCACCATAACACTTTCATGAGCAGAATCACCTTACGGCGCAACACTTGATCTCTATGATTTAAAATCTCTACTGGTTGCTCTTCGTACGTCAAGTTTTCTTTTAACCGCATTGGATGCTCTCACAAGACGTGCGACGAATCTGCTTTATATTTGAGAAGCATGGATATGTGAAACACGTCATGAATGTTTGCGAGCTCTGGTGGCAGTTTCAACCAATAGGCTACTTCACCCACTCTTGCCACTACCTCATATGACCCTATATACCGTGGACTCAACTTTCCACGTCTCCCAAATCTCACAATGCCCTTCCATGGAGAGATTCGCAGAAATACTCTATCACCCACATCAAATTCTAGATCTCATATTCGATTTTCCGCGTAGCTTTTCTGTCTATCGTTTGCTATTTTCAATCGTTCTCTAATCACACTTATCTTTTCGGTTGTAGCTTGGACAATCTTCGAGCCAATTAACCTTATTTCACCTACTTCATCCCAACAAACTGGGGTTTTACACTTTCTGCCATACAACGCTTCGTACGGTGCCATACCAATGCTAGACTGATAAATATTGTTGTAGACAAACTTTATCAATGGTAGGTGGATATCCTAGCTTCCTTTGAAGTCCATCACATAAGCTCTCAATATATCCTCGAGAGTCTGGATGGTTCTTTCCGATTGGCCATCTGTCTGCGGGTGAAAGCCGTACTGAAATTTAATCTGGTGCCCATGGCTTCTTGTAGCTTCGGCTAAAACCTTGAAGTGAACCAAGGATCTCTATCTAATACAATAGACACCGGTGTACCATGCAACCTCACAACCTTATCTATATATAACTGTGCTAATTTTTCTAGGGAAGAGGTGTTCTTAATAGCAAGGAAATAAGCGGACTTCGTCAATCTATCAACTATCACTCAAATGACATCATGTCCACTTTAAATTCGGGGTAGTCCAACCACGAAGTCCATCGTAATCCTCTCTCATTTCCATTTAGGGATAGAAAGAGGCTGTAATAAACCTGTGGGTTTCTGATGCTCCGCTTTAATCTGTTGGCAGGTTAAACACTTCGATACGAACTCTGCTATCTCTCTTTTCATTCTTTTCCACTAGTAGTGGTCTCTTAAAGTTCGATACATCTTAGTACTCCCTGGGTGAATGGCATAGGCGGATGAATGGGCCTCTTCCATAATTTCTCTCTTCAGTTCATCTATGTCTGGCACACATAGTCACTGTCCCAGAACTAAAGTTCCATCACTTCTCAACGTGAAGCTACTTGGTTGACCCGCCTCTAATTTACCCCTTAACTTCATTAAGTAGGGATCTTAGGTTTGCCATTCTCTTACTCGATCAACTAACACTGGAAGAACATAGAAAGCGGCTAATAAGGCACCTGAATCCGTCATTTCCAAGCTGACACCCATCGACCTCAACTCTACTAACATAGGTAGATACTTTACTTTAAGCTGGGCTAAGGAGCAGGTAGGTTTTCTGCTCAATGCGTCCGCTACCACATTAGCTTTGCCTGGATGGTATTCAATGGTACAATCATAGTCTTTGATGAGTTCCACCCATCTTCTCTATCTCATGTTCAACTCTTTCTGTGAGAACAAATACTGCAGGCTTTTGTGATCTGTAAAGATCTTGCAAAGTATTCCATAAAGGTAGTGTCTCCAAATCTGCAAGGTGAACACTACAGCAGCTAACTCCAAGTCATGTGTCAGGTAATTAATCTCATGCTTCTTCAGCTACCTGGAAGCATATGCTATTACTCAATCGTGCTGCATCAACACACAACCCAAACCCTGTCTAGAAGCATCACAATATACTGTAAACCCATCACTCCCAGATGGTAGTGTAAGTACTGGGGCCGAGGTCAACCTCTTCTTCAACTTATCGAAAGTGCTTTGGCATGCTTTTGATCAGACGAACTTCTCTTCTTTTCTTGTCAACCTAGTCAATAGAGTAGCAATCTTCGAGAACCCTTCCACATACTTTGATGGGTCCTGTTCCCACTCTTCAGATGACCTGCCTAGCACCCCATGGTAACCCTCCAGACGAGATTCCCTCCGACTGAAAGATTCCCGTGAAGCTAAGCCTTTTTAAAACTAAACTTAGAAATCTCATTTCGGAAACTCTTTTTACAATAAGGTTGTCAGCGGAATAGGGTGGGAACTTTTTTGATTTAGAAATTATATTTATGCAAAACATATCTGTAAGAATTTTGACAGCACAACGACTATTTTTCTGAAAAATGTCACCAGGTGAAATTGAAATTAAAACCTGTGCACATTGTAAAATGATCATTTTCTCAACTACAGAGCCTCAGGCCCGTCTTCCACAAATCACATACATTCTTAATATAGATATCGATTTCAAATTAAGTTTATATTTCTAAAACATGGCATGCATGATCGAATATATATATACATAAAAGTTAAGTATGAATTTATATTTACATATAGTTTAAAAACATTCGTAAGTTCAAAACTAAGTATCATACATGAAAGCAAAAAGATAGCACAGCCACGCCCAACGATATGTGCCACTACTCCTATTAAGAGATCCCTGCTGTCTGATCATCGGCACCTATACCCGATCCTGGGAGATTTTTATTTTAAGAAAACAACAACACTAGAGTTAGTACAATTCGCTTAATGTGTATCATTAGTATCTATGCAAAACATTACTAAAATGTCTTTCTTAAATATCATTTCGAAATTTCATTTCATGAACAAAGTCATGCTGTAAAATATAAATGCGACTATATGTCGAGAACCCGAAACATTTCAATGAAGGAATATTCACCTATATTTCTCATATTCAAGTACTCATTTCATACTTGTAATCTATTAGTGATGACGATTTTCTTTTTGAAAAGCTTTTTATTTAAAACATGCCATTCATTATCACTTTCGAAATATACGATACTAACACAATAATGCATGATAGAGCGGAATCCTACATCGTCTCAGGCCATGCCGTATGGCGGAGCAGAATCCTTCATTGTCTCAGGTCATACGTATCCGGTATCACGTAGCGGAATTATCACTCGCTACGGAGCGAAATCCTTCATCGTCTCAGGTAGTAAGCTAGTTTAATTGTACCCTATTGGGAGCGAAATCCCACATCATCTCCCAGGTGGAATCCCACATCGCCTTTAGGTACTCTATCGATACCGAAAATCACATAAACTACATATATACGTGCTATATACTAAAAATCATCTCAAATCACAAGTTTCCCATTTCAAAACTTTTATAATTCATGCAAGTTGGTGAAACCCGTCTTTCATACATATAAAGAAATTAATCAATTTACAATTATTAACAACATGAATATATACATATTAACACCCTTATATGATGTGAATAACAAAAATAATCTCATCTCAAAATATTTTTTTTAGGACACTCACCTGAATTCCCTAGCTGGCTAACTTTTTCTATCAACGGAAATTCCTCTTTATCCGACTCCGAAAATTCTACACATTATCCGTAATTGATTTTTTAGACTACAATTCGAATTATGTTACTAGCCCAAATCTATAAACACGACAATTCAATGAATTACTCAACGAATACATCACTTTGAAACGTCGTTTAATAATCCACTTTCACTTCAATTATTCTCAATTATCATTCGTTCACGATTCTAATAATTTAAACGCTATAAGCATATCGATTCGAAACTAAAATTGTGTAAACGAAATTTTACAACTTCGGACTCAAGTCTTCCCTCTAGCCGCACCTAAGTAATAACTTTAGTATTGGTTCTTTTCACATTTTCAATTCATTTCGCATTCAAACAAATCACAATTCAACACAAGTTTATTTAAATCCAATCATTATCATTTTTAAATGTTTTCGAATTCTAAATTCGTGAAATGACCATTTAACATTTAACAAATCCATATCCGATTTCTAAGCTCACCTAATCATACAAATGCTTCCAAGATTACATAACCCAAACGAAACCATTTGAAATGACCATCTTACCCTTTGTGGCCGAATGTATAGATCCCCCCAAAATCACATTTCCAAGTCATTTCACATCTTATAACACATCCAACACATGTTAAATTCATCCAAAATAGTTTCAAATAATCAAAACTCAATTCAAGCTCCAACAAAATACAATGGCTGAACCTACACACATATATTATTATTTTATATTCATCCATCATCCAAGCCATTCACAAACCAATCTCCTCACTAATGAGATGGTATATCCTAAGGCCCAAACATGTATTTCCATCAAAACTCTTTTCGTAAACTCAACGAAAATGCTCGGAAAAGAAAACAAAACTCTTACCTTTCGAAATTGTCTAAAATGCTACCAAATGGAGTTTAGGAGCTTTGCATGTGTTCTAATTCTTCAAGAACATCACCAAATCCACATGCATGCTCTCGGTCACCATATCTACACCTTTGTCGTGACATGCAATGGAATCTTGAAGGAGTTTGATGCTTGACCGACAGAGATTTGTGAGGTTGAGCTTCGGTTTTTGAGAGAAAAGCAAAGATATGAGTGATAGGACCCTAACCAAACCTTATCTAGGTTCTTTTCTGGAGGATCCTGCCAAGCACTTCAACGGACTTCCTGAACCCGACTCGTCGGATTGAAGAAACCCGAGAAGCGAACCCCTATACTTTCTTAGCCGGTTTACTCGTTTAAACTTAAGAAGTTGGTTTTCTTTAAAATAGTTGGGAGTGATAAAATTTTTCGTAATTTCGTTTAAAACAATTTTAGAAAATTTTGGCAGCATAACGGTTGTATTTTTTACATATCCAAAATTTTACCTGCAAAGAAAATACACTTCAACTATGATTTCATCACCACCCAACTTCTTTAACCTCAAACATATGTTTAATCATTTCATTTCCAACATTCGTGCATTTTTCACATGCAAATCATATTTATATCAAATCATATATGTATATTGTGTGCATAATGTGATAAGGTATCTCAAGTGTAAATGTTCCAACCATATATACATATCAAAATATAAGTTTACAATTCATTAATTATTGATATGTTAATCATATAATAACTCTATTAATTGATATACAACAACATCCAAAATATTTGTGACGTTCGTAGAGCAAATTTGATCGTTTCCCCACCTATAGGCAAAATGTCAACCTCTCGGCCACGAGTCACCTATAATAACACCTGACAGGATAAGCAAGCTACACAATAAAAGTGAAAGGTTAATTTGTCACATAATAATATTCTACTTGGATACTTTACTTATATTGATGTTGAAATTTTTCAATTTTTAAAACATTTCTCATAAAAAGAGCATATGTATACTCTAATATATTCTAACCATCACGTAACGATTTTTCTACTGACGCCAACGTGAAGCTATTATAGCATCTCGACCACTACGTACGGAATTTACTACATCACGACGTAGGGTGGAATAAATCTCAACTTTGGGTAACTATAATATGGAATTCTCTACATCGCAATTGTAGTGCTAATGAACTATACTCTGTGCAACCACATGTGGAATTTTATACATCGCATATTATGGTGCAACTACTCACTATCACTTGCAACTAGGTACGGAATTTTCTACATCGTAGCCTATTGCAGGTGATTATAAATCTTAGACAACTACGAGCGGAATTTTCTACGTCACCACATAGTGCCAAATGCTTTGATACTACGGTATACACATGGTTCTTTAACTCAACTTGCATCAAACTTTTTAAAAGCAACTTTTGCCTTCGAACCTCATTTCTTGATTCGAGACCATAATGTTTACTTGAAATCCACTTATATTTGGAAAATTATTTAAAGAATTTATTGAATACTAATAAGTTACAATATAAATTGAGATTGAAATAACGTAAGCGAAATACACTTACCTCGATCCAAATATGCTCTAGCATCTCAACGGGCCCCTCGTACCTCACTCGTCTGCTCGTCACTTACATAACATTCATATCAATGAGAAGTAATTTTAGCACTTGACTAGTTGACAATGCATTTAGTCACATTGCTTTTACATTTTTAACTCTTTTAACAACTCTTTACGCTATAACTTTCCCAACTTGATTTTAACTCAATCGAGACTTTCTAATTCCGATTTCTTCACAAAAGTTTCAGTTATACACCCCTAGGGACATGCTCATGCAGTTCGTACAATTTTTAGAAGCCCGAAATGAAAAATCAAAATTTTTCGCTTCTTTTGACACCCCAAAACAAAATGTGATGCACAGGTCTGCTCAGGGCTCCGTTTTCTTTCGTTCTTTTTCCTACGGTCCTCTTATCTCACATTCTGGTCACTCGTAAAATTTCATCAAAAAATTATATCGTTTGCTATGTCAAATCTAAGAAAAACGTCCTATTTCAGGTACTTTTTTATGCCCTTTTTCGTATCGAACAAGCGACGATGATTTTTCTCTTGTATCTAAAGTTCTTTTACCTAATTAGGATCAATTACATTCATTCCATGCAATAAAAATTGCATTTACATAGTTATTTCACTTAACGTCTCTCTAACGATACTATTTTGGGCATAACTTGTGTAATTTTTATCGGAATCGTTCCGTTCCAAAACCTATGGTTTTCTATGACTCATAGGCATGATTTGAGGTTTAGAACAACCCCAAATAAGTCAGACTTGTGCAGGTCATCTCTATCCCATGGTTTGAGCTCGGGATTCCCAAATTGTCCAAAACTACTCCTTTGACAATCCTATCACTTCTATATGCTTTCTTAACCTTAATTATGCTAAATTTTGGGTTCATATTCATCAAAACTTAGAGGTTATCTGACAAGACCCAAACCAGACCTTATTTAGGCTCTTGTCTGGAGGATCCCGCAGGGCACTTCAATGGACTTCTTGAACCCGACTCGTCAGATTGAAGAAACTTAAGAAGCGAACCCCTATACTTTCTTGGCCAGTTTACTCGTTTAACTTAAGAATTTAGTTTTCTTTAAAATAGTTGGGAGTGATAAAATTTTTCACAATTTCATTTCAAAACGATTTTATAAAAATTTTGGCAGCATAACGGCTGCATTTTTAACAAATCCCAAATTTTTGCTTGCAAGAAAACACACTTCAACTATGTATTCATTTCCTCCCAACTTCATTTATCCACAAACATGCAATATCACCACACATTTCACAATCAACAAGCATAAACACATACTAGAATAGGTATATATACACCATGCATGAAAATTCATGACAATTTACCATCACATTTACATATATACAATTCCCAAAATACGAGATGTCATAGTTATCATATGATACACATTCATATACATGCTTTAAACAAGCCTATCTCATAACTCGCCCACCTATATATAAATATGTAAAATAAAATGTCGTCGTCCCATCCAACGGTAGCACTCAATAGAATGTAAATGAGCTACACAACAAATAAACAAGTTAGTATAACAAGGCAATGTAATATATCATGTACTAATGTAACAATTTACAAATTTATTCATCCTTATAATTTTCTTTCAAAAACCCCCGTATATACTCTTAAAACGCTCTAACCATCACGGGCGATTATAACTAACGCCAACGTGACGCTATTAAGGTATCTCGACCACTACGTTACAGAATTTACTGCATCGCAACGTAGGGTGATAAATCTCATATTTGAGCGACTACAATGCGGAATTTTTGCATCGCAATTGTAGTGCTAAAACTCTAGGCGACTACGAGCGGAATTTTCTGCATCGTAACTTAGCGTTATACTTTCTAGGAAACTGAATAACTACGGACAGAATTTTATGCGTCGTTGCGTAGTGCTAACTTCTCTATAATATGAGCGACTACGGATGAAATTTTCTATATCGTTACGTAGCGCTAAATCTCATATGGTTTTAAGGCATATACATGGGTTTTTAAAACTAACTCATCAAGTGCAAAAGCACAAAACTAACTATTTTTGGATTTTTTAAAAACTCTCTTAATTCAACTCTTTTTAGGAATAACTTAATATTGATTTTAATTACTTTATGGATTCCATAAGAAATCCACATACTCAAAATTTGAACTTTGAAAGTTAAAAACCATCTTTATTTCTATTTAACACAATAGTCAAAACTTGAAATTGAGTTTAAAACAACTGCAAATGGCAAAAAACTTACCTAATCCGCACAAGACCGCATCAAGCGCTTCCACGAGTCTCACGTGTCGCAGTAGCTCGCTCTTCACCTACACATCATTTTCTTATTTAAAATATGCTTCATAAACTACACACACATTTGCTTTTAAACTTTAAAAATTCAATACAATGCACTTTTTTACTATGACTTTCTCTATTCACTTCTAACTTAACTGAGGCTCTCTAATTTTGATTTTTTCGTAAAAGTTTCAGTTTTGGACCCCTAGGGACAGCCTCATGTAATCCGTATAATTTTTAGAGACCCGAAACGAAAAATCAAAAATTTAAGCCTCTTTTGACACCCCAAAACAGAATGTGATGCAGCCGCCTGCTCGAGGCTTTGTTTTCTTTCGTTCTTTTTCCTACAGTCCTCTTATCTCACATTCTGGTCACCTATAAAATTTTGTTGAAAATTCTATCATTTGCTATGTCAAATCTAAGAAAAACGCCTTGTTTCGGGCACTTTTTGATACACTTTTTCGCATCGGACGAGCGACGATGGTTTTTCTTTCGTATCTAAGGTTCTTTTACCTAATTATGATCAACTAAATTCATTCCATGCAATAAAAATTACATTTACATAGTTATTTCACTTATCGACCCTCTAACGACATTATTTTGGGCATAACTTGTGCAATTTTTATCGGAATCGATCCGTTCCAAAACCTATGGTTTTCTATGACTCCTAGGCATCATTGGAGGTGTAGAAAAACTCCATATAAGTTAGACTTGCACAGGTTGTCTCTATCCTATTATTTGAGTTCTGGATTCCCAAATTGCTCAAAACAATGTCTTTAACAATTTTATCACTTCTATATGCTTTCCTAACCTTGTTTATGCTTAAATTTGAGTTCAAATTCATCCAAATCAGAGGTTATCTATTGTCCTTCATAGCCTTGACACACACACACACACACACACACTACTTTTTCATTTTAGCAATCACAACTCACTCATAACTTTTGTCAAATACTTAGAGTGTGTGAAAATCAATTTTGTTTCCACTTTTATCAAGTTTATGACAGTCCTTTTATACAACCCTAACCTACCATTCACCCACAACAACTTATCATCAAAGCTTACATATCACCCACTTAGGGTTCTATACAATTTTTAAGTGTAAATCATCCAACACACATACTACAACAACAAGACAATCATCCTACCCATACTGCTCCAAGCTCAATGCTTTTACTCATTCAAAACCCACTTTCAACTCAATAAAAACTAAGAGAGTTGCCTTTACCTTGCTTGGGTGGTAGGGTTCTAACTTGGAGACACTCTAGATGGGTGATTGAAGGCTAGAGAAATGGTTTGATCTTCCACCATTCTTTTTGTCGTCCCTCTTCTCTCTTGCTCACGTTTCCCTTCTGCTTCTTTTCATGCCAGATCTGTCTTGCTTCTTGTATTCACGGCTGCTCTTGTTTTTGTTTCATCAAATTTTACTCTAAGTGTGGTATATATATAACTAACAATTCCTAAATGACCTCCATGTCCCCTTTTCTTCTCATTTCACGCCAATCTCCTCTCCTTTTCTTCGGTTTTCACGGCTGCATCTTCTTTGTTTCTTCCTTTGTAAATTTTGTTCTAATTGTTTTGTTTATATACCTCATTAAAAATTTATAGAATGTCAAACTTGTCCCTTGACTTGTTTTGACTATCATCAACATTTTTAGCTTAATTTAATTAATGATTGACTACTTATTCAAAGTAACAAATTTTAAAATCATTATTTGTACACTTAATTATATTATCCTTTATAATTTATCACTTAATTGTGAATGAATTATTTTACCCTTCACTGACCTATCGTACTATAAGTGTCCAACACTTTAATATTGCTCATAAGGTTGTTAGTATTATTCATAACTTAATTTATATCTTTCCATATTCTAACTTCTAACACTAGAATACTAGAAGATAAAATATCAAGGATAGGGGTTTACATTATCTACTGTCTTTCCTAGCCTTGACACATACACATACTTATTAAAGAGTAGAACTTTTCAATTTTCACAAGACAATCCCTCACAAGCTTTTCATCAAACAACTAGTCTCCTAATTGTGTGACACTTTAAGGCTTTAACTCTCTCTTTAAAGTTTAATAACCATAACCCTAACCTACCATTTACACACAAGAGCATGGCATGTAAACTTCTATATTACTTGGTTAGGGTGCTACACTTGTTTGAAGTGTAGAACACCTATCATAATTCACTAAAACCACATAGATGTCATCATACCCAACTAACATCAAGATTGAGAGAAGAGATAATATCTCACCTTGTTTCTTGCTTAGAGTGGTAAGATTAGCTTAAAAGAAGCCCTAGAGAGGTGATTTGAGGCTTGGAAGAATGGGTTGGAAGCTATCTTTTCCTCCTCTCTCACTTTGCCATCCACCTTCTCCTTCTCACGTTTCTGTTTTGCTTCTTTTCATGACAGCTTCTGTTTTGCTTCTTCTTTCACGACTTCTTCTTCTCTTCTTGTTTAAATTTTGCTAAGTGTTCAATATATATATACTTTAACTTTCCTAAGAATGACACTTATGTCCTCTCTACTCTTGATTTCACGCCAATCTCTCATTTCTAATGCATCTAACGGCAGCTTCTTATTTTGTTTCACCAATTTGTTCTCTAAGTGTTGTATATATATATCATTAACATTTCCTAGAATGCCAAGCTTGTCACTTGACTTGTTTTGACTATCATCAATATTTTTAACTTAATCTAATTAATGATTGGCTACCTATTCTAGATAATAAATCTTATAATTCTCATGTGTGCACTTAATCATATAGTCCTTCATAATTTATCACCTAATTGTAGACGACTATTTTACCCTTCATTGACTTTATCATACTATAAGTGTCCAACACTTTAACATCGCTTATAGGGTTATTAGTATTATTCGTAACTTAACTTACACCTTGTTATATTCTAACTTCTAATACTAGAACACTAGAAGATGAAATATCAAGGATAGAGGTTTATAATGAGTGCTTTGAGTGGCTCCGATTTTAGGGAGAGAAAATGAGAAGATAAAAGAATGAAGTTTTACTTATCTTATTGCCGTGAATGACTAAGGACCAAGAGAGGAGAATGTAAGTGGAATTGTGTGACCATCAAACTTGGAGAGAGAATGTATGTTGAGTTAGTGGCATGAAAAATTACTTTTAAAAGCTATGTTGACCGAGAGATATACATAGATAATGGAAGACAAAATATTGATTTATATTTGTTTAATCTCACTTAACATTAAAATACATATTTATCACACTCACTTTTGACATTTGCCACTTGATTTCCATGCATGCATCACAAATATCTTCCATGTGTGGTTCCTAATGGACACTTGTCTCGCATGCTAGATGGTCATTGCCACTTGACTCACGCATCCTTCCAAGCTCCTAAAAATCTCTTTTCATATCCAGAATCCTCTCGGGTCCATCTGAAAATTTTATTGAAATACAATTTTAAATTCGAAAACTTTGTTAGTATTTGATTTATCATCTGGGTCCGTTCGTTTTAATAAAATTTTGGGTTTGAAAATCATAAATCATTCCCGAACCCTTCCGAATATTTCTATGAAAATTTGATTATTTAATCGAGTTCGAATACTTGATCCACTTTAAAAATCCGAACTTAGGGATAATCTTTAGGGGTTTACTTGGATTCCGGGAAGGCATGTTACAAACTTTCTGTAATACCCAGCTAAACCCAAGAAATTTCTAACTTCTATCACACTCGTGGATGGCTTCCAATTTACCACGACTTCTATCTTCTGGAGGTCTACTGATATCCCTTCCATCGATACCACATGTCCTAGGAATACTACTTGATTAAGCCAAAATTGGCACTTACTAATTTCGAATAAAGCTGATGCTCTCTCAACGTCTATAGTACGATCCTCAAGTGCTCAACATACTCCTCTCGACTACCTGAATTGTAAACCCCTAGTCTCTATCTATAACCTCTTAGTATTAAAAGATGGATTAGAGAGGTAAAATAAATCTCTACATTAGATTAATTGAATTTCATGGCGTTAGAGATTTATCAACTTAAGATTGACGATGAAATTCGTCAATTATAAAAGTTAAGTAGCATTACAATAGAATCAAGTTAGTGTTAAGCTAAATCGATTCATCGATTTCGTGAACGCCATTCTAGAGTTTCACAACAACCAAATTAGCAAGAAAAAGATCAATGAAGAGTAAAATAATTCATCCATAGATAAGAGACAAGTTAAAGAAAATAAAATTTTGAGTGTACGATTAAGAAAATTTTTTCATTAGTTGTTCGTAAGTAATGGACAACTATTAAGCGATTTAAATAAGAGATTGATCATAATAAAAAAAAATCAAGGGACAAACTTGATACTCCATAGAATATTAATAAGATATATAAACAAGACACTTAGAAGCCAAGTGGACAAGTGAAGAGTGCAAAGCTACCATAAAAATCAAAAACAAAAGTAAATCCCGTATAGATTGGAGGATGAGACAAAACGATGGTCAAACGAATTAAAAATGAGACTTAAGTGCCATTTTTATGAAGGTTAATTATATATATGGAACATTTAGCAAGATTTCAACAAGAAAAGATGAAAATAGGTGAGAAATAAGGAAGAAAACAGCAGCTGCCAGAAAACAGCAGCTGCCAGAAAATAAACAAAACTGGGCAGCAGTGAAAAGAAAAGAGAATTTGAGAGGAAGTTGTGTGAAATTAAAAAGAGATGGGGCAAGTATGCAAATTAGAGAAGTAGGAGTAGTATATAAGCAACACTTGGCTGAAAAATTTTCAGCAAACAAGACCCATTTTCGTGCCTTCACTCAGCTGGAGAAGTGGATCACCAGAAGAAGACAGCAAACGTGCACACTGCAGGGCAGAAAAGGCAGCAAGGAAAAGTGGAAGAAGACAGCCCCTTTCCAGCCCATCCAAGCCTCAAATCTTCTCTTTAAACCCTCTCCCAAGTCCCTCTCAACTCTTTAACTCAAGAACCAAGTAAGAAATTAGCTTACTCTTCCTTTTCTTTACTAAAAATTCCAGCAGTGTGCTGAATTTGTTTTTGCAGAATTTTGTGGTATGTTGTTGGAGGTTTTGCACTAGAAATGGTGTCAAAACCTAAGTGATTGTTATATAACCTTAGAGGAGATGTTTTTGGGTGTAAATGGTAGCTTAGGGTTTTATTTATGGGCTGTTATAGGCTTGAGAATCATAGAAACGAAAATTGTTTTTCACACACACCAACTAGTTGATAAAAGTTTTGAGTGAATTGTTAGTGTTCAAATGAACAAGTAATGTTTATGTGTGTGTTATGACCATATTAGACAGTAAATAAGCTCTGAAATTTAGAGGTTTTGAACCCAAGTTTGAGCATAAAAATGATTGGAAAAGCATATGAAAGCATATATGAATAATAAAAACTCAATAGAATTAGTTTTAACAATTTTGTCAATCCCGAGCTGAATTTTTAGCTAGAGAAGACCTGATCATATTTGGCTTATTTGGGGATGTTCTACACCTCAAATGATGCCTAGGAACCATAGAAAACCATAGGTTTTGGAACGGATCGAATCCGATAAAAATTGTGCAAGTTATGCACAAAATAGTGCCGTTAGAGCTCTGAGAAGTGAAACGGCTAGCTTAATGCAATTTTTATGGCATGAAATGAGTTTAGTTAGTCATTATTAGTTAAATGAAGCTTAGTTGTGGAAGAAAAACTAGCGTCGCTAACCCGAAACCAAGAGTTTGCAAAACGTGCACTAAAACGCGCCCGAAAGTGTCCAAAACGGGCGTTTTCTTTAAATTTGACTTAGCAAATGATAATATTTCTCAACGAAATTTGACGTGTGACTAGAATGAGATATAAGTGAACCATAGAAAAAAGAACGAAGGAAAACGGAGCCCCGAGCAGCAGGTTATTGTCTGTTCTGTCAAGGGCTGTCCATTTTAAATAAAATTATGATTTTTCGTTTTAAGCCTCCGACAAGTAAATGGACCGTGTGGGGATATCCCTAGGGGTCCAAAACTAAAAATTTTCCACAAAAATCAGGATTTGAGAGTTTCGGTTGAATTTGAAACGAGTTAGGAGCTATATAGAGAAAAATGGTATTAGTTGAGATTATTAACCTTAAGTTGAGAATTTAGATTTTGTCACAAGTAATAGTGAGAAAATGTTGTGTAGGTGAAGAGCGAGCCACTGAGGGCCCCGAGACTCGTGGAGGCGTTTGACACGGCTACGAGGTAAGTGCTTTGTCACTTATAGTTTTTCCAAGTGATATTTTGATTCTTTTTCAATTATGTTAAATAGAAACAACAATGATTTTTAAACCATTAAGGAGTAAGTTGAATATATGGATTCTTATGAAATCCATGAAGTGGTTTAAAGCAATACTAAATATTTTAAAAAGAAAAGAGTTGAGATGAGAGTTTTTAGAAGTTTCAAAATGAGTTGGTTTTGTGCTTTTGGCACTAAATAAATATAGTTTTAAAACCCATGTATATTCCTTAAGATATAATGAGATTTAGTGCTATGTGACGACGTAGTAAATTCCGTCCGTAGTCGCTCAGATTAGAGAAAAGTTAGCACTACGCGACGACGCAGAAAATTCTGTCCGTAGTTGCCCAGTTTCATAGAAAGTATAAGCGCTACATTGCGATGCAGACAATTCCGCACGTAGTTGGCTATTTTTATAGTTTGGCACTATGTGGCGATGCAGAAAATTCGCATTGTAGTTGCTCAGTGATAAGCTTTAGCGCCCTGCGTGTGATGCAGTAAATTCCGTAATGTAGTGGTTGAGATAACTTAGTAAGCTTCACGTTGGCGTTAGTTCTAATCGCCTATAATGGTTAGAATGTTTAAAAGGATATACATGGGGGTTTTGAAAGAAATCATAAAACAAATGGTAAATTGTCATGTTAGTGTATGTGATATTATATCTTTGTTGCACTAACTTGTTTGTTTATTTTGTAGCTATTTATATTTCATTGTGTGCCACCGCGGACGACAGGACGACATTATTTTGTTGTGTATATAGGTGGGCGATGCATGACATGTGATGATGTAAAACTTTATGTATGAGATGGATATGTAATTGAGAAACAAAGGTTCATATTTTGAAATTGTATATTTGTAAATATTCATGCATTTTATATATATGATGCATCTAGATATATTTTACATGAGTTCGTATTTATAAATTGAGAATTGGGTGTTGATGTTGCATGTTTGTGGAATAATGATGATGATTATTGCATGTTTGGGAATAAAGAAGTTGGGAGGAATTGAGGTTTTAGTCGAAGTGTAAATTTCTTGACAGGTAAATTTTGGTTTATCAAAAATGCAGCCGTTATGCTACCGAAAATTTTATAAAAATATTTGAAACAAAAGTCGCGAAAAATTTTATCACTCCCAACTAGTTTAAAAGAAAACTGAATTTTGAGTTTAAACGAGTAAACCAGTTACAGAAAGTTAGGGTTCGCTTCTCGGATTTCTTTGATCCGACAAGTCGGTTTCGATAAGTCCGTTGAAGTGCCCGGCAGGATCCTCCAGACAAGAGCATAGATAAGGTCTGGGAAGGGTCTTGTCATGAGACTAACTATTGCTATTGATGCCACTCATTTGAAAGGTGAATATAAAGGAATGATTTTTTTTTGTTTCATGCAAATATAGGTCAGAGATGATTTATCCCATCGCTTTTGGATTTGCTGATGGAGAGTCAGACTGTTTATGGACTGGGTTTCTAAAAACGTTACGAGAGGCGATTGGAATGTCAGATGATTTGTTTATCGTATCTGATGGAACCCGCCCCAAATCCCCTTATGGAACCTAATAAGAGTCCCATAGTATCTTGATGGAACTCAGTCGAACTCTCACTCTGGCTCAAAAGGGCTCTGTAGAGGTACCTGACAGGCCCCGTTTCTGCACATTCCTTTCCATACAGATGGCAGCCGATCAGCAACTCCACGGTGGCCCTCTAGCTGAGATCTAATCCGGCTGGAAGGTTCCCACGTAGCTAAGCCGTTTTCCTTTTTATTTGAAATTTTACTTTTTCTTTCAATCATATAATTATAAAATGTATTTAATAAAATTGTGGACAGCATAACAGTTATTTTTCCGAGATAGCCACCCAGCAGGAAGTGAAATGCCAAATAAGTTGTATATATGTTGTTTGATAAAATGGTTGAGAGAGATTATCATGTAAAATTGAAAAGAACTACACATTGAAGTGAATGGATGTGTGTCATAGTCATGAAGGGCATTGTGATACCTTTGAGTTTTGATTAATTTGAACTTAAATATAAACATATTTGAGGATTAGGAAAACATGTAGAAGTGATGGAATTATAAAGGGAGAAGCATAGAGTTAAGTTGAGAATCCCGAGCTATATGAAGGGGCTATGGTGACCTGCACTCTTCGAGCTTATTTGGGATTTTTCTAGACCTCAAAACATGCCTAGGGGGCATAGCAAACCATAGAAATTAGAAGGGAATGATTTCGATAAAAATTGAGAAAGTTATGGCTAAAATAGTGCACATATGTAGTCGTAATGTGAAATGTGAATGTAAATGCATTCTTCAAGGCATGAAATAAAGGTAATTGATCACAATTAAGTAAAAAAACCAGAGATACGAAAGAATTGAATTCGTCGCATGTAGGATGCCACAAATGTGCATCAAAAAGTGCTAAAAAATAGGCGTTTTTCATAGGTTTCGAACTTCGATACTTAGAATTTTTCGAAAATGTTTTACGGGTGACCTAAGTGCAAGTTAGGGAGATGATTAGAGTGAAAACGAAGTGAAGAAAATCACTAGAATGGAGTCTAAAATAGTCTCGGATTTAGGGGGTCAAAAACAGCGATTTTGCGTTCCGGGCTTTCGATGACCATTTTAAGCATTCCAGAATATCCCTAGGTGATAATAAATAAGGCTCGTGCAAAGAAATTGGAATTAGAGAGTCTCAATTGAGTCAAAATCGAGTTGGAAATGTTATAGTGTAAAGGGTTGTCAATAGAGAAAAATTGTATTGGAAACGTTATTTTAAGTTTTGAGTTATGTAATCGAGCAAGTGATAATAAGAAATTGACATGTAGGTGACGAGCGAGCGAGCAAGGCATGAGAGGCTCTTTGAGATGCTTGATTTGAGTTTACGCAGATTGAGGTAAGTGTCTTACTAGTTGCGTCTATTTCGATTTCTATTTTAAGCCTTGTATATTATTGTTAAATGAAAACAAAATTGATTTTCAAATCCTAAATCCAAGTTTTAAGCATGTAAGTTCCTTATGGAATTCACAAAGTGAAGGAATCAACATAAAGTCGATTTCAAAATATATGAATCGAGAAAATTTTAAGAGTTTGAAAAGTAAGAGGTCTTTTGCTTTTGCACTTAGCAAAAACAGTTTTGAAACCCATGTATATATCCTCAAATTATATCAGATTTAGCGCTACGTGACGATACAGAAAATTTCGTTCATAGTTTCTCAGCTTATAGAATATTTAGCACTACGTGATGACACAGAAAATTCCGTCCGTAGCTGCTAAGTTTTCTAAAGTATCTAATGCTACGTTGTGATGCAAATAATTTTGCACCCTGTCATTTAGATTCACAGTTTGGCACTATGTCGCGATGCAGCACATTCCGCTAGTAGTCGCCCAGAATTATAGCACTACAATTGCGATACAAAAAATTCCTCATTGTAGTTGCTCAAATACGAGATTGTTTCACACTACGTTGCGACGCAGCAAATTCCGTATCGTAGTGGTCGAGATATCTCAATAGCTTCACGTTGGCGTTAGTTAAAAATTGTCTTATGATGGTTTGAGTACTCTAGGGGTATATATGGAGTTTTTAGAAAGAAAAACTTTAAAAATTGAAAATTTTAAGGTTAAGTTATGAATTATTATATAATTATATGATTATATTACGTTGTTCTGTTGTACTAATGTGTTTACTTGTTGTGTAGCTTGTACATACTATTAGGTGCTGTTGTAGGTGACGGTGGGACAGAGAGATTATCGTTACATATATAGGTGGGTGTTAAGTAGATGATTTGCATAAACATGGAACATATTTTGGCATTGTAAATAATAAATTTAAAGGACTTCATGATTAGGAATTTGTAGTATAATTTTTTATATATATATACAACTGAACACTTGCACATGATCCACATTTATCACTTGATATATCTATGTATATTTGATATATGTATTGTTACATAATTCCCAAAACGTTTGTATCATGTATGTTATGGAAATTACTTGTTTGTGAATAATGTGTGATGTGAATTGAATTAAGAAAATATATATTTGTGGCCATAAGAAGTTGGGAGGTGATTTGATATAGTTTGAGGTGTTTTTCTTTACAAGTGAATTTTGGAAATGTTCAAATTACAGTCGTTATGTTGTCGAAATTTTTTTAAATTTTTAAAGAAATATGAAAAATTTACATCAACCCAACTATTTTAAAAGAAAATAAAATTTTTAAGTTAAAGCAAGTAAACGGGCTAAGTAATTCAGGGGTTCGCTTCTTGGATTTCTTCAATCCGACAGGTCGAGTTCAAGAAGTCCACTGAAGTGCCCGGTGGGATCCTCCAGACAAGAGTTTAAGGAAGGCTTGGTTCGGGTCCCGTCAAGTTGGTATCAGAGCCCGATTTTCGAAAGATTTGGGATTAAGTTTCAAAGGAAAGATTTGAGCTACTTTGTGCATTGAGTTTTAAAGAAAGTTTAACACTTTGCACATTAAGTTGAGTTCATTATGTATGAATCATGCGTGAGATTATTGTAAGCATCGAATTTCCTTGAGATTACATAATTTATGCTTTTTTACATTACATAAGTTGAACATGATGCGATAAGAGTTAAGTTAAGTATTGTATAAAATTATAACGCTTATTCATGTTGAGTTAGTATTCTGATAATTGGATTTCTTGATTTTCATGTCTACATAGTGCACATAGAGCTATGTAGCGACGTACCAGTTCTAGGACGAGGCGGGTAGCCGCAGAGGCACCTACCCCACAAGGGGAGCATGTTGATGAGTCTGTCAATGTGCCGACCAGTTCTTCACACCCAGAGCAGTCAAAGCCATCTAGATCAGAGTTTGCTCCAAGACCTATCCCAAGACATATGGAGCAGATGGCATAGATACTGGCAGTGGCACTCCAACAGCCGCGGGAGACAAGCATATCTATTGAGCGTCCCCGCAAGTTAGACGTCAAGCCGTATGATGGGACAGGGGAGCTCGAGAGAGCACTATCATGGCTAGAGACCAGTGAGGAGATATACCGAGTCATGGGTTACAGTGAAGATCAGATGATGACATTTTCAACATTCCTCTTTAAAGATCGAGCCAAAGATTGGTGGAAAGCCCACCAGAGAGCGCATCCAGTTGGGGTGTCCTGGGTAGATTTCAAGAAGGAATTAACCAATAAATTCTTTCCCAAGAGCTATAAGGATGTAAAGATAGAAGAGTTCTTTCACCTCGAGTAAGGGACTTCGACCGTAACTGAGTACGAAAGGAGGTTCTCCGAGCTCGTCCATCTGATCCCTTTCCTTTCAGAAAATGAAGAGCAGAAGATCAATATATTCATAGCAGGATTACATCTGAGGATCAGAGCATATGTGACATCAGCGGTACATACTCATTATGGAAAGTTAGTGGAGGTCGTTACCAGAGTTAAACGAAGTGTGGAGCCTACCCCTCTGCTAAAGAAATTCGAGCAGAAGCGCAGTTGGATAGGTAGCCAGCAATGAGGGTCTAATAAGGTGGCCAAGAGTCAGAAGCCCTCCTGGTCCGAGAGTTAGCGGTAGAGTCAGAGACCCCAGACTAGCCAGAGTTCAGTTCAGTCTTCAGAGGGTCTAGGAGCCGACAGAGTTGGAAGAGCCGGCCTATTTGCAGCAGATGTGGCCGATCACACCCCGGTGAGTGCCTTCAGGGTAGGACCGAATGTTTTAGGTGTGGACAAGAGGGTCACTTCAAGCGGAACTGTCATAACATAGTCGTGTCGAGCCCAACCGAGGCTAGATCCATAGTACAAGGAAAAACCAGTGGGGGTCGTGGACCAGAGAAAGGAGGCCCCAGACTAGAGGAGCCACAGGCCCAGAGCCGCCCAGCGGTGGACCTAGTAGGAGCTTACTATTGCGAGCACCATCTGGTAAACCCCGTAGCAAGGCCTCGAAAGTATACACGGTGACACAGTAGATGGCAGATGCAGCACTGGAGATGGTCACAGGTACCATTTCTTTATTTGATTCCGATGCACATGTACTAATGGACCCAGGAACCACCCATTCTTTTTTTTTCGGGGGAGTTCATAAAGAACGTTGGGATAGACTTGAGACTGACCAAGTGTAGCATGGTAGTGTCACTTTCCACGGAGGATTTGCTTATTACAGATAGAGTTTATGGCCGGTCATGAGTTCGAGGCTGATTTGATGGTACTCAACATTCATGATTTTGACGTTATATTAGGCATGGATTGGTTATCGACACATCATGCCACCGTCGATTGCTACAGAAAAGAAGTCAAGCTTTGTCGACCTATGGAGCCATATGTGACATTTTGTGGTATAAGGAAGATACTTTCCTCCAGTCTGATAAGTACCCTAAGGGCTAATAAGATGCTTAGAAAAGCATGTCGGGGTACTTGGCTTATGTAGTAAAGCCAAATGAGTGTAGGGTACAGTTGGCCAATGTACCAGTGGTATGTGAATTCTAGAAGTATTTCCTGAGGATCTTCCAAGGCTGCCACTAGACAGGGAGATAGAGTTCCAGATTGAGTTAGCTGTGGGCACTAAGCCTATCTCTATAGCTTCATATTGAATGGCACTCGTAGAACTAAAGGAGTTAAAAGTTCAGATGGAAGAATTAGTGAGTAAGGGATTTGTTAAGCCAAGCACCTCATCGTGGGGAGCTCCAGTATTATTTATTAAAAAGAAAGACGGGAGCCTCCGTTTATGTATTGACTATAGACAACTTAATAAAGTCACTATCCGGAATCAGTATCCCCTTCCAAGGATAGATGATTTGTTTGATCAACTACAAGGGGCTAAAGTGTTCTCGAAAATTGACTTAAGGTCGGGATACCATCAATTGAAGGTGCGTAGAGAAGATCTTCCTAAGACGGCCTTCAGGACTAGACATATGCATTATGAGTTTCTAGCAATGTCATTTAGGTCGACAAATGCCCCAACAGCTTTTATGGATTTAATGAACAGAGTTTCCAAACCCTAACTGGATAAGTTTGTGATAGTCTTCATCGATGACATTTTGGTATATTCATGACAAGACCCTTTCCAGACCTTATCTATGCTCTTGTCTGGAGGATCCTGCCGGGCACTTCAACAGACTTATCGAAACCGACTTGTCGGATCGAAGAAATCCGAGAAGCGAACCCTAACTTTCTTAACCGGTTTACTCATTTAAACTCAAAATTAAGTTTTTTTTTAAACTAGTTGGGAGTGATAAAATTTTTCGCAACTTTTGTTTCAAATATTTTTATAAAATTTTCGGCAACATAACAGTTGCATTTTTTATAAACCAAAATTTACCTGTCAAGAAATTTACACTTCGACTAAAACCTCAATTCCTCCCAACTTCTTTATTCCCAAACATGCAATAATCATCATTATTATTCCACAAACATGCAACATCAACACCCAATTCTCAATTTATAAATACGAACTCATGTAAAATATATCTAGATGCATCATATATATAAAATGCATGAATATTTACAAATATACAATTTCAAAATATGAACCTTTGTTTCTCAATTACATATCCATCTCATACATAAAGTTTTACATCATCACATGTCATGCATCGCCCACCTATATACACAACAAAATAATGTCGTCCTGTCGTCCACGGTGGCACACAATGAAATATAAATAGCTACAAAATAAACAAACAAGTTAGTGCAACGAAGATATAATATCACATACACTAACATGACAATTTACCATTTATTTTATGATTTCTTTCAAAACCCCCATGTATATCCTTTTAAACATTCTAACCATCACAGGCGATTAGAACTAACGCCAACGTGAAGCTTACTAAGTTATCTCAACCACTACGTTACGGAATTTACTGCATCGCCACATAGTGCCAAACTATAAAAATAGCCAACTACGTGCGGAATTGTCTGCATCGCAACGTAGCGCTTATACTTTCTATGAAACTGGGCAACTACGGACGGAATTTTCTACATCGTCGCGTAGTGCTAACTTTTCTCTAATCTGAGCGACTACGGACGGAATTTACTGCGTCGTCACGTAGCGCTAAATCTCATTATATCTTAAGGAATATACATGGGTTTTAAAACTATATTTATTTAGTGCCAAAAGCACAAAACCAACTCATTTTGAAACTTCTAAAAACTCTCATCTCAACTCTTTTCTTTTTAAATACTTAGTATTGCTTTAAACCACTTCATGGATTTCATAAGAATCCATATATTCAACTTACTCCTTAATGGTTTAAAAATCATTGTTGTTTCTATTTAACATAATTAAAAAAGAATCAAAATATCACTTGGAAAAACTATAAGTGACAAAGTACTTACCTCGTAGCCGTGTCAAACGCCTCCACGAGTCTCGAGGCCCTCGGTGGCTCGCTCTTCACCTACACAATATTTTCTCACTATTACTTGTGACAAAATCTAAATTCTCAACTTAAGGTTAATAATCTCAACTAATACCATTTTTCTCTATATAGCTCCTAACTCGTTTCTAATTCAACCGAAACTCTTAAATCCCGATTTTTGTGGAAAAGTTTTAGTTTTGGACCCCTAGGGATATCCCCACACGGTCCATTTACTTGTCGGAGGCTTAAAATGAAAAATCACAATTTTATTTAAAATGGACAGCCCTTGACAGAACAGACAATAACCTGCTGCTCGGGGCTCCGTTTTCCTTCGTTCTTTTTCCTATGGTTCACTTATATCCCATTCTAGTCACACGTCAAATTTCGTTGAGAAATATTATCATTTGCTAAGTCAAATTTAAAGAAAACGCCCGTTTTGGACACTTTCGGGCGCGTTTTAGTGCACGTTTTGCAAACTCTTGGTTTCGGGTTAGCGACGCTAGTTTTTCTTCCACAACTAAGCTTCATTTAACTAATAATGACTAACTAAACTCATTTCATGCCATAAAAATTGCATTAAGCTAGCCGTTTCACTTCTCAGAGCTCTAACGACACTATTTTGTGCATAACTTGCACAATTTTTATCGGATTCGATCCGTTCCAAAACCTATGGTTTTCTATGGTTCCTAGGCATCATTTGAGGTGTAGAACATCCCCAAATAAGCCAAATATGGTCAGGTCTCCTCTAGCTAAAAATTCAGCTCGGGATTGACAAATTGTTAAAACTAATTCTATTGAGTTTCTATTATTCATATATGCTTTCATATGCTTTTCCAATCATTTTTTTATGCTCAAACTTGGGTTCAAAACCTCTAAATTTCAGAGCTTATTTACTGTCTAATATGGTCATAACACACACATAAACATTACTTGTTCATTTGAACACTAACAATTCACTCAAAACTTTCATCAACTAGTTGGTGTGTGTGAAAAACAATTTTCGTTTCTATGATTCTCAAGCCTATAACAGCCCGTAAATAAAACCCTAAGCTACCATTTACACCCAAAAACATCTCCTCTAAGGTTATATAACAATCACTTAGGTTTTGACACCATTTCTAATGCAAAACCTCCAACAACATACCACAAAATTCTGCAAAAACAAATTCAGCACACTGCTGGAATTTTTAGTAAAGAAAAGGAAGAGTAAGCTAATTTCTTACTTGGTTCTTGAGTTAAAGAGTTGAGAGGGACTTGGGAGAGGGTTTAAAGAGAAGATTTGAGGCTTGGATGGGCTGGAAAGGGGCTGTCTTTTTCCACTTTTCCTTGCTGCCTTTTCTGCCCTGCAGTGTGCACGTTTGCTGTCTTCTTCTGGTGATCCACTTCTCCAGCTGAGTGAAGGCACGAAAATGGGTCTTGTTTGCTGAAAATTTTTCGGCCAAGTGTTGCTTATATACTACTCCTACTTCTCTAATTTGGATACTTGCCCCATCTCTTTTTAATTTCACACAATTTCCTCTCAAATTCTCTTTTCTTTTCACTGCTGCCCAGTTTTGTTTATTTTCTGGCAGCTCCTGTTTTCTTGCTTATTTCTCACCTATTTTCATCTTTTCTTGTTGAAATCTTGCTAAATGTTCAATATATATAATTAACCTTCATAAAAATGACACTTAAGTCTCATTTTTAATTCGTTTGACCATCGTTTTGTCTCATCCTCCAATCTATACGGGATTTACTTTTGTTTTTGATTTTTATGGTAGCTTTGCACTCTTCACTTGTCCACTTGGCTTCTAAGTGTCTTGTTTATATATCTTATTAATATTCTATGGAGTATCAAGCTTGTCCCTTGATTTATTTTGATTATGATCAATCTCTTATTTAAATCGCTTAATAGTTGTCCATTACTTACGAACAACTAATGAAAAAATTTTCTTAATCGTGCACTCAAAATTTTATTTTTTTTAACTTGTCTCTTATCTATAGATGAATTATTTTAGTTTTCACTGATCTTTTTCTTGCTAATTTGGTTGTTGTGAAACTCTAGAATGACGTTCACGAAATCAATGAATCGATTTAGCTTAACACTAACTTGATTCTATTATAATGCTACTTAACTTTTATAATTGACGAATTTCGTCGTCAATCTTAAGTTGATAAATCTCTAACGCCATGAAATTCAATTAACCTAATGTAGAGATTTATTTTACCTCTCTAATCCATCTTTTATTACTAAGAGGTTATAGATAGAGACTAGGGGTTTACATTTCATGTAAGACCAAAAACCCTCAATAGAAGCTTCGAGTGCAACGAAGGAATACAAGTATCAGTTGTTTTCATCTCTCTTAATTGCTATCATTATACCAGGGTTTGATAGCTTTAACATTTCAAAGTAGGACGGAAGCTATTGATATGACTCATCCGCTTATCCATATACTAGTTTTTTTGCATATTGTAATGTCTTCTAAGCTTTACTATACAAGATTTGAACTCCATACTGCTCTAGCATTTTTTCAATCAAATGATTAAGTGTATAAATATCTCACTCCACCTTTCTCACATACAATTTCTCAATCATAATAGTCTTCACACTCTTTATATGTGATTCTATGGCTATCTGACGACACGTGTGTTCCGTCATTTACTTCAATATAAACCACATTGAACAACCCTTTCTGCATCTTGCACGAACTATAAAGCTACAAGTCTTATCCTTGCAATCGAGCTCAAATCGCTCTGTGTTTGAATGTCTAACCCGTTATTCAAACTTGATTTTTAACGCATATTCTCCAATAGCTATACTGATTTCTTCTTTACTATTAAAGAATGCATATTTATACAACGTACCATATTGGTAGATGATTGATGTAGCGCTTGAAGTAGCCTCAATGTCATCCAGTTCTACACCAGAAACAATCCAATATGGTTGTGAAAGATTGTTCTGAAATTGTAAACCTAAAAATCTTATTTCTAGAAACCTTTCTTCCTCAAAGACATCATCAAATTGAGTTTTCTCTTCATCACTATCTCCAGTTTACTCTTCATCACTATCTTCGTGTCCCATCACCATCATCATTTGTGTCCCTATCTTCATCATCAATACCATAATTCATATAGTCATCATTAACGTCGCAAATGAGACTTTCTGTAAATGTAAATGGGGAATGATGGAAACCAGGGAAGTGAGCCTGATGATCCTTTGAGCATCAATGGAGGGCCTATGATAAGGGCTAGAGCTAAGAGGATAAAGAAGGCTTTAAATAGGCTAATTTAAGAGATTTGGACCAAGAGTTTTGCACAACAAGGGTTGGATGACATGGAAAGGACACCAAGACTTAAAAACATGATTTAAGCTCAAGATCGTGTCTAAGATCATAAATATTGAAGGCTTGGGTGGTTATTTAAAGACAAATTGGGCTGGTTTCAATTGTTTATATTAATTTGAGTCTAATTTGTTTTATGCGCTGGTTTTAATTAAGTTAATTTGTTTAATTAGTTTGTTAAATATCAAATTTTGATATCATTGAGCTTTAATTTGTTATATTACATGTTGGGTCATTAGTTTATGTACTCTGCTATCAAATTTAATTATTTTAAGCTCAAACTTAGATATTTTAAGCCCAAGTGGGGTGTATTAAGGGGCTAGGGTGTCCATGCAAGGGTTAGAAGCTAAGATTTCATTTATTTTTCCTATAAAAGGCTATGTAAGCTTCAAAAACAAGGTTAGACAGTTATATATGAAAAATTGAGTTTTCTCTCTTTATTCTTCATGAACTTTGAGAATTTATCAAGGTTTAATTCTTGACTTATCTCCCTCATTCTTCACAAGTTCTTGGGAGTGGCGTTTTTATTATCTTGGTTCATGGTTCACTAATCATTAGATCAAGATATTCTTTTTTTATTTTCTTTTACTTGTTCCTGAATTGAACTTTCTTGGGGTTGTTGATTCAATTGTTTGTGGGTGTCATATCGTTATATATGAGGTTCCATCATTTGGTATAAGAGTTTTAGGTTAATTAATTCAGATTTACTTTTAAAAAAAAAAAAAATTCAGATTTGTTCATCTTCTTTTCGCATAATACCATGTTTTTTTCGTCATATTTTCTTTTTTTTTTTTCTTGTTGTTCACATCACTATTTGTTTTGTTTTTTCTTTTGTCTTGATTCGCAAGTTATCAATATTATTCTTTGTGAGTGATTCATGGTATTAAAAAAAAAAAGAAAAAAAAAGGAGGAAAAAAAAAAAGGAAAATGAATCAATGTTATTTCCTTCCTTTTATGTGAGCCTAAATTAAATAAATCAATTTTATTTTCTTTCTTTTATATTTTTGCCTAAATAAAGGGAATTAATTTTATTTCCTTCCTATTTTGTTCTTACATAAATAAAGAAATAAAATTTATTTCCTTTCCATTTTGGTCTTGCTTAAATCAATGGGACAAGCTTTATTTCTTTCCTAATTTATTGCCTTCAAATTCTCTTATTTTCTTCGTTTCTTACTTTGATAACAATTAATTCTTTTTTGTTCCTTCATTGTTTCTTGAATATCTTTCTTGTTCTATCATTTCCTTTCATAAACGTTGTAAACTCCTAGCTCCGACTTTTAAAGTCCCAACGTTAGAAAATAAGTTAGAGAGATAATATATAACTCTCTCTACGTTTAATTGATTTAATTTCATAGCCTCCGAAATTTATTCATTTAGAATAGGACGAAATTCGTCGTATTAAAAAGTTTAGTAACGTCCCAATGAAAATCCAAGTTAGGAAATCCAAGATTTTAGTAAAGGATAATCGAATTAAAATTCGATTTAAAAGGGAGAGCTAGGATTTATAAAATAAGCTTGACGTTTTAAAATAAATACTAACGAGACGAAAATTAAATCAAATGAGAAACGAAATAAATACGGAAGAACTAAGAGGGGTGTTGTCATGAAAGACTAACAAGACCATGAGTTGAAATGGAAATAAAAAGAAGATGGGGCTTGAATGTAATTAGAAGAAGTAGCCTTAGTATATAAATGACACTTGGGCTGAAATTATTCCAGCAAACACAGCCCATTCAGTCATTAATTGAGAAAGCAAGAGAAGAAGCGAGAAGACTCGTGAAGCTGCTGGAACCGAAACCAGAAACAACAGTCGTGCATCACCCAAGGCAGAACAGATTTCGTGAAAGGAGAAAGGGCCAGTCGTTGCAGTTGTGAGGCCATAGCAGAAGTGCTCGACAGAAACAAAGAAGCTATTGAAATCGTGAGGCAGTAGCTACAGATCGCGTGGAAGAAGAGAGGCCAACTGCTGGTGGTCACGAGGAAAGAAGCTGCTGGCGTGCGCTGCAGCTTGCTGTCCAAACGAGAGAGGAAGGGAAGAAGAAGGAACACCAGCAGTTGCTAGTCGTGGAAGGAACAGAAGGGCAGACCAGGCATGAGCAAAAACATAACCAAAGCAGATTCACGCGAGGCAAGAACGACTGCAGGGGCTGGTCGCCCAGGAAGGAAAAAAGAAGAAATAACCTCCAAACAGCTTCCACACTCTAACACCCTTCCCTTTAGGCATCTTACAAGTCATTCAAACCCTCTAAACAAGCATCAAGTAAGAGCACAACCTATTTCCCTTTAAATTCTGCAGAAAATAAATGAAAAGTGTAGATAGCTTGCTGTTGTGGTTGTTATGGATTTGTGTTGGGTGATTCCTCTTCAAATCTTGATAGAACCTAATATGGTTATTCTAGAATCTTGAATGATGATTGTTGTGTGTAATTGATGCCATAAAAGATGTAAATATGGGCTGTCACACCCTCCCTCAAAATAGAAACCGAAATTGGTGTTTTATGCACACCAAGTGGTTGATAGAAGTTGTGAGTAAAGTTTGAGTAATTAATTGATCAAGTTAGATTTATGCATGTATTAGAAACTTGTAGGGCAGCAGTTAGACCTTGAAATTAGATGGTTTTGAAACCAATTTTAAGCCTTAAAGAGGTTAGAAAAATTAGAGAAGTGTTTAGAGTTGCAAAGGCATGGTTATAGCCAAAAATGTGATTTCCGAGCTCAAATTTGAGCTAGAGGAGACCTGACCATATTTGGCTTATTTGGGAGTGTTCTACACCTCAAATGATGCCTAGGAACCATAGAAAACCATAGGTTTTGGAATGGATCGAATCCGATAAAAATTGTACAAGTTATGCACAATATAGTGCCGTTAGAGCTCTGAGAAGTGAAACGGTTAGTTTAATGCAATTTTTATGACACGAAATGAGTTTAGTTAGTCATTATAAGTTAAATGAAGCTTAGTTATGGAATAAAATCTAGCGTCGCTAACCCGAAACCAAGAGTTTGCAAAACGGGCACTTAATTGCGCCCGAAAGTGTCCAAAATGGACGTTTTTCTTATATTTGACATAGTAAATGATAATATTTCTCAATGAAATTTGTTGTGTGACTAGAATGTGATGTAAGTGAGCCGTAGGAAAAAGAACGAAGGAAAACGGAGCCCCGAGCAGTAGGTTACCATCTGTTTTGTCAAGGGCTGTCCATTTTTTATAAAATTGTGATTTTTCGTTTTAAGCTTCCGACAAGTAAACGAACTGTGTGGGGACATCCCTAGGGGTCCAAAACTAAAACTTTTCCACAAAAATCAGGATTTGAGAGTCTCGGTTGAATTAGAATCGAGTTAAGAGCTATATAGAGAAAATTGGGCATAGTTGGGAATTCTAGCGTATAGTTGAGAAATGGAGGTTTTTGTTAATAGTAATAAAGAGAACTTGTTGTGTAGGTGACGAGCGCGTGAGCGGCGTCCAGGAGCCTCGTCGAGACGCTTGATGCGGCCTTGAGGTAAGTGGTTCGCCACTTAATAGTTTTTTTAAATTGTCATGCAAATTCTTGATGATGTTAAATGACTATAGTAGCTATGTAATAAAGGAAATTGAAAATGATATTTAATGATGTAGTTAAAGTTTAAGCGTATGGACTCTTATGGAATCCATATGTTACTAGAAAGTGATAATGAGTTGCATGTAAAGAAAATGGAATAAGAGAGTTTGCAAGATATTCAAACTAAAGTCATTTGTGCTTTTGCACTTAAAGAAATTGATTATGAAAACTCATGTGTATACCTTATAAGTTTATGAAATTTAGCGTTACGTGACGACGCAGAGAATTCCGTCCGTAATCGCTCAGTTTATAGAAAAGTATAGCGCTACGTTGCGATGCAGACAATTTCGCACGTAGTTGGTTAGTTGACAGTTAGCGCTACGACGCGATGCAGTAAATTCCGCTCGTAGTCGTCTAGAGATTTAGCACTACATTTGCGATGCAGAGAATTCCGCACTGTAGTTGTTCAGTGAATAGTTTAGCGCCCTACGTACGATGCAGTAAATTCCGTAACGTAGTGGTTGAGATGCATTAGTAAGCTTCACGTTGGCGTTAGCTAAAATCGCCCGTGATGGTTAGAACGAGTCAAGGATACACATGGAAGAATTTAAAGAAATTGTAAAACTTGAGTTAATAACGAATTATTATGTTAGTGTATGTGATATTGTATATCCTTGTTGTACTAACCCCTTGTTTATTTTGTAGCTTATTGAGTTTTGTTGCGTGCCGACGTCGGACGAGATCGCGGTCTTTTGATTGTATATATATTCATAGGTGGGCGATCGCGCAAAACGCTTAGAAACATTTTGTATATGTATATTTTGATCATGAATGATGTTGAATTTGTAAAATATAAATATATTCATGCATACTACATATATATATGATTCATGTGTGTATACTTGGCATTAAAGTTATTGTTTATGCTTATGGAAATGTGATGGGTATTGCATGGTTGTGGATATAGAAGTTGGGAGGTTTTTCAGAAATAGTCGGAGTGTATTTTCATGACAGGTGAAATTTTTGGTTTATCAAAAATCCAGCCGTTATGCTGCCGAAATTTTTATAAAATAAATTAGAAAAAGAATCAAAGAAAAGTTTATCCCTCCCAACCAGTTACAAATAAAATTAAATCACTAAGTTTTAACGAGTAAACCGGATACAGAAAGATAGGGTTCGCTTTCCGGAGGTCTTCGATCCGACAAGTTGGTTTCGATGAATCCGTTGAAGTGCCCGACAGGATCCTTCAGATGAGAGCTTAGATAAGGTCTGGGAAGGGTCCTGTCAAACGTATTCCTTTTTTATTGAGATTAGTCAAGGTGATTACTTCAAGGCTGACCTTGGTGTAAATCAATTAGTTTTATAAAGAACTTAGAGACAAAAGTTTAAGTGTGATAGGGAGTGTTGAGTTACATTACAAGTATTGAGTAAAAACAAGAGTGACAAGTGATAAACACGTGAGAATTAGAGTGAAACATGCGAGAGAATGTTGTGAGATTATTTCTTTCTATCATTTCTTGTAAGTTCCAATCATGTCTTCGAGTAATGAAAGAGATATTGAAGGAGGAGAAAAGACTAATGAGTCAAATGTGCTAAAAGCAATGTAGCAACAATTTGAGAGAATGAACGTGGTGTTTGGAGATATTAGAGATCGATTGGAGACACAAGACGAGGCCATAGCTAATTTAGAAAGGGGGCAATAAAGGAGAACTCCAAAATTGCGTGGTGGTGACAATAAGCTTGAAGATAACTTTAGGGTGTTCTATGGAGATCAATTAGAATTAGAAGATAATCCCTTCAATGTCCATAGGGATTGCTTTAGAGGGGTAGAGGTGGATGTTGATAGGACCCAAACCAGACCTTTTCTAGGCTCTTGTCTGGAGGATCTTGCCGAGCACTTCAACGGACTTCCTGAACCCGACTTGTCGGGTTGAAGAAATCCGAGAAGTGAACCCCTAACTTTCTTAGCCGGTTTACTCGTTTAAACTTAAAACTTTGGTTTTCTTTAAAACAGTTGGAAGTGATAAAATTTTTCGCGATTTCATTTCAAAACGATTTCATAAAAATTTTGGTAGCATAACGACTGCATTTTCAACAAATCCAAAATTTACCTATAAAGAAAATTACACTTCGACTATAATCTCAATTCCTCCCAACTTCTTTTTCCACAAATATGCATGATTTACCACATTTTCATCACACATAAGCATGAATCATGTTGAAATGTACATGTATATACATCATATGTAAAATGTATAATATTTACAAATATGCAATTCTCAAATACAAGGATCATAGTTATCACATAATATACATCCATATACACAAAAATTCACATCATCACATTCCATGAGTCGCCCAACTATATATATATACAAAACAAAATGTCGTCGTCTCGTCCGCAGTAGAACTCAATGGAATGTAAATAGGCTACACAACAAATAAACAAGTTAGTGCAACAGGACAATATAATATAATATGTACTAATATAGCAATTTACAAACTTGTTCAAATTTTACAAGTTCTTTCAAAAACTCCCATGTATACCCTTAACACATTCTAACCATCACGAGTGATTTAAAATAACGCCAACGTGAAGCTACTACTGTAACTCAACGATTACGATACGGAATTTACTGTATCGCACGTAGGGTGATAAATCTCATAACTGAGCAACTACAATGCGGAATTTTCTGCATCGCAATTGTAGTGCTAAACTCTGGGCGACTACGAGCGAAATTTCTTCATCGCTACGTAGTGCCAACTATGAAATAACCAACTACGTGCGGAATTGTCTACATCGCAACGTAGTGCTATACCTTTTAGTAGAACTGAGTAACTACGGACGGAATTTTCTACATTGTCTCGTGGTGCTAATTTCTCTATACTCTGAGTGACTACGGACGGAATTTTCTATATCCTCATGTAGCGCTAAATCTCATAAACTTTTAAGGCATATATATGGGTTTATAAACTAGATTTATTAAGTGCAAAAGCACAAAACTAACTAATTTTAGAACTTTTAAAACTCTATTGCTTTAACTCTTTTTAGGAACAACTTAGTATTGATTTAAGTCATTTTATGGATTCCATAAGAACCCATATACCCAAAACGTTGAACTTGATATTGAAAAATTGTTTTCATTCTCATTTAACATTTATATACAATATGTAACATTAGGAAATGAAATTTAATCATAAGTGATAATACACTTACCTCAAGCCGTACAAATCTGTGTCAAGTGTCTTGGCGAGCCTCTCGGACCTCGTGCGCTCGCTCGTCACCTACATAACAATTTCTTATTCATAAGAACAACACTTGACTAAACTAACAATGCACTTATTCACATTGTTGCTATACTTTAACTTTTTGACAATTCTATACTCTATAACTTTCCTAACTCAATTTTAACTCAACCGAGACTCTCAAATTCTGATTTCTTTGCAAAAGTTTCAGTTTTGAACCCCTAGGGATACCCCTACGCGATCCGTATAATTGTTAGAGGTTCGAAACGAAAAATCGAAATTTTAAACTTCATTGACAGTCCATAACAGAATGCATCACAGCCCCCTGTTTGGGGCTCCGTTTTTCTTCGTTCTTTTTCCTACGATTCACTTATCTCACATTCTAGTCACACGTCAAATTTTGTTGAAAAATTATATCATTTGCTATGTCAAATCTACGAAAAACGCCCTTTTTCGGGCACTTTTTATGCACTTTTTGTGCAATTTTTCGTGTCGAACGAGCGATGCTAGTTTTTCTTTCGTATCTAAGCTTCATTTACTTAATTATGATCAACTAAACTCATTCCATGCAATAAAAATTGCATTTACCTAGTAATTTCACTTCTCAACGCTCTAACGGCAATATTTTGTGCATAACTTACACAATTTTTATCGGATTCGATCCGTTCCAAAACCTATGGTTTTCTATGACTCCTAGGCATCATTTGAGGTGTAAAACATCCCCATATAGGTCAGACTTAGTCAAGTTTTCTCTAGCTCAAGATTTGAGCTCGGGATTGCAAAAATTATCAAAACTACTTCTATTGAGCTTTTAGCACTTCTACTTGCTTTTCTATGTTTTCGTAACCCTTTTCATGCTAAATTTTGAGTTCAAAACCATATAAACTCAAGACTATCTACTGCTCTTCAAGCCCTTAACACACACACAAACATAACTTTGTCATTCAAACACCCACAACTCACACAAAATTTCTGTCATCTACTTGAAGTGCATGAAAACAGAATTTATTCACTTAAATCAAGTCTATGGCAGCCCATATATACAACCCTAAGCTACCATTCTCATACAACAACATGTCATCTAAGATCCTCCAACAATCACTTAGGTTTTGACACCAATTTCAAGTGCAAAACCTCCAACACAATAAAGAAAATTCTGCACAACAGCTCACGGCTCAACTACCAGAAATTTTCAGGAAGTATAAGGAAGAAAGAGATGAAATCTCACTTAGTTCTTGGTTGAGGGAAGTGAGATGGACTTGGAAGAAGTCTTAGAGAAGTGATTTTGAGGTTTAGATGGGCTGGGATGGGCTTTCTTCTTCCACTTTTATGCTGGCCTTTCCTTCTCCTCTGCTGTCTCATGTTTCTGCTCTTTCCTGGACGGCAGCTGCTGTTCTGTTTTTGTGTTGCACGACCAGCCCTCTTTTTCTCTCAAAACATTCAGCTAAGTGTCATATATATACTACTAACACTTCCCTAAATTACATTCATGCCCCAACTTCTTTTAATTTCACGCCAAACCCCCTCTATTTTTTCTACTTCTCACAGCTACCCTTCTTAGAATTTTCTGGCAGCTTTGCTTCTCTTTTTGTTTTTCTTCTTCAATTTTGCTTCTAAGTCTTTTGTATATATATCTCATTAACATTTTATGGAATATCAAGCTTGCCCCTTTAATTTGTTTTGTCTATCACTCTTAGTAAATGTTTGGTTACTTACTTGTTAACTACTAATTCTATATGACACTTCCTATAGTTTTTTATTTTTGAATTTAAACGTGTCATCACTTGTCATCTGTTACTTGATTATGGACAAATATTTTATTCTTACTAATGTTTATTGTTGTAATTCTAGAATGAGCATTCGCTCATCGATGAATCGATTTAGATTAATACTAACTTGATTTATTACTTAACTTCACAATCTAGTTTGACTCGCTAGGAAATTAAGAATCGGAACTAGGGGTTTACAATTTCTTCCCCCCTTATAAAAATTTCGTCCTCGAAATTTTAAATTGCATACTTGACTCAAACAAGTGAGGATATTGGGCATGCATTTGCTCTTCAGGCTCCCAGGTAGCCTCTTCTGACCCGTGATTTCGCCACAACACTTTCACTAGCAGAATCACTTTATTACGCAGCACCTGGTCTCTATGATCTAGAATCTCCACTGGCTACTCCTCATGTAAACCCCTAGTCTCTATCTATAACCTCTTAGTGTTAAAAGATGGATTAGAGAGGTAAAATAAATCTCTACATTAGATTAATTGAATTTCATGGCGTTAGAGATTTATCAACTTAAGATCGACGACGAAATTCGTCAATTATAAAAATTAAGTAACATTACAATAGAATCAAGTTAGTGTTAAGCTAAATCGATTCATCGATTTTGTGAAAGTCATTCTAGAGTTTCACAACCACCAAATTAGCAAGAAAAAAGATCAATGAAGAGTAAAGTAATTCATCCATAGATAAGAGACAAGTTAAAGAAAATAAAATGTTGAGTGCACGATTAAAAAAAAATTTACATTAGTTGTTCGTAAGTAATGGACAACTATTAAGCGATTTAAATAAGAGATTGATGATAATAAAAAATAAATCAAAGGACAAGCTTGATGTTCCATAGAACATCAATAAGATATATAAACAAGACACTTAGAAGCCAAGTAGACAAGTGAAGAGTGCAAAGCTACCATAAAACTCAAAAACAAAAGTGATTCTCGTATAGAGTAGATGAGGAGGGAAAATGATGGTCAAACAAGTTAAACATGAGGCTTAAGTGCCATTTACATGAAGGCTAATCATATATAATGAACATTTAACAAGATTTCAACAAGAAAAGATGAAAATAGGTGAGAAATAAAGAAGAAAACAGCAGCTGCCAGAGAATAAACAAAACTGGACAGCAGTGAAAAGAAAAGAGAAATGGAGAGGAAGTTGTGTGAAATTTAAAAGAGGTGGGGCAAGAATGCAAATTAGAGAAGTGCAACTAGTATATAAGCAACACTTGGCTGAAAATTTTCAGCAAACCAAAGGCAATTTCGTGCATCCTCTCAGCTGAAACAGTGAAGCACCAGAAGAAGACAGCAAACAAGCACACTGCAGGGCAGAAATGGCAGCAAGGAAAAGTGGATGAAGACAGCCCCTTCCCAGCCCATCCAAGCCTCAAATCTTCTCTTTAAACCCTCTCCCAAGTCCCTCTCAACTCTCTAAGTCAAGAACCAAGTAAGAAATTGGCTTACTCTCCCTTTTCTTTGCTGAAATTTCCAGCAGTGTTGCTGAAATTTCTTTTGCAGAATTTTGTTGGATGTTGTTGGAGGTTTTGCACTAGAAATGGTGTCAAAACCTAAGTGATTATTATATAACCTTAGAAGATGTGTTTGTGGGTGTAAATGATGACTTAGGGTTTGATTTATGGGCTGTTATAGGCTCGAGAATCATAGAAACGAAAATTGATTTTCACACACACAAACTAGTTGATGAAAGTTTTGAGTGAATTGTTAGTGTTCAAATGAACAAGTGATGTTTATGTGTGTGTTATGACCATATTAGACAGTAAATAAGCTCTGAAATTTAGAGGTTTTGAACCCAAGTTTGAGCATAAAAATGATTAGAAAAGGATAGGGAAGCATGTAGGAATAAAGAGAAGCTCAAGAGAGCTAGTTTTGACAATATTAGTGATTCCCGTACTCAAATTTGAGCTAGAGGAGACCTGACCATATTTGGCTTATTTGGGGGTGTTATACACCTCAAATGATGCCTAGGAACCATAGAAAACCATAGGTTTTGGAACGGATCGAATCCGATAAAAATTGTGCAAGTTATGCACGAAATAGCGCCGTTAGAGCTCTGAAAAGTGAAAAGGCTATCCAAATGCAATTTTTATTGCATGGTTTGAGTTTGGTTCATCATTATAAGTTAAATGAAGCTTAGTTATGGAATAAAATCTAGCGTCGCTAACCCGAAACCAAGAGTTTGCAAAACGGGCACTTAATTGCGCCCGAAAGTGTCCAAAACGGACGTTTTCCTTAGATTTGACATAGCAAACGATAATATTTCTCAATGAAATTTGTTGTGTGACTAGAATGTGATGTAAGTGAGCCGTAGGAAAAAGAACGAAGGAAAGCGGAGCCCCGAGCAGCAGGTTACCATCTGTTCTGTCAAGGGCTGTCCACTTTAATTAAAATTGTGATTTTTTTCGTTTTAAGCCTCCGACAGGTAAACGGACTGTGTGGGGACATCCCTAGGGGTCCAAAACTAAAACTTTTCCACAAAAATCAGGATTTGAGAGTCTCGGTTGAATTAGAATCGACTTAAGAGATATATAGAAAAAAAAAATTGGGCATAGTTGGGAATTCTAGTGTATAGTTGAGAAATGGAGGTTTTTGTTAATAGTAATAAAGAGAACTTGTTGTGTAGGTGACGAGCGCGTGAGCGGCGTCCAGGAGCCTCGTCGAGACGTTTGACGCGGCCTTGAGGTAAGTGGTTCGCCACTTAAGATCTTTTCCAAATTCTTATAAATATTGATGTTTGGTAATGAATATGATAGTTAAGTTGTATGTAAAAAGAATGAAATGAGAAAAGTGTTTAGAGGTTTTAAAAATAAAGAGTTTTATGCTTTAGCGCTTGAAAAGTAAATTTTAAAACCCATGTATATTCCTTAAAATATAATGAGATTTAGCGCTACATGACGACGCAGTAAATTCCGTTCGTAGTCGCTCAGAATAGAGAAAAGTTAGCACTACGCGACGATGCAGTAAATTCCGTCCGTAGTTGCCCAGTTTCATAAAAAGTATAAGCGCTACGTAGCGATGCAGAAAATTCCGCACGTAGTTGGCTATTTTTATAGTTTGGCACTACTTGGCGATGCAGTAAATTCCGCTCGTAGTTGCCCAGAGTTTTAGCACTACAATTGCGATGCAGAAAATCCCGCATTGTAGTTGCTCAGTGATAAGCTTTAGCGCCCTACGTGCGATGCAGTAAATTCCGTAACGTAGTGGTTGAGATAACTTCGTAAGCTTCACGTTGGCGTTAGTTATAATCGCCCGTGATGGTCAGAATGTTTAAAGGATATACATGGGGGTTTTGAAAGAAATCATAAAACAAATGGTAAATTGTCATGTTAGTGTATGTGATATTATATCTTCGTTGCACTAACTTGTTTGTTTATTTTGTAGCTATTTATAGTTCATTGTGTGCCACCGCGGACGACAGGACATCATCATTTTGTTGTGTATATATAGGTGGGCGATTTATGACATGTGATGATGTAAAACTTTATGTATGAGATGGATATGTAATTGAAAAACACATATTCAGATTTTGAAATTGTATATTTGCAAATAGTCATGCATTTTATATATATGATGCATCTAGTTATATTTTACATAAGTTTGTATTTATAAATTGAGAATTGAGTGTTGATGTTGCATGTTTGTGGAAAAATGATGATAATTATTGCACGTTTGGGAATAAAGAAGTTGGGAGGAATTGAGGTTTTAGTCGAAGTGTAAATTTCTTGACAGGTAAATTTTGGTTTATCAAAAATGCAGCCGTTATGCTGCCGAAAATGTTATAAAAATATTTGAAACAAAAGTTGCGAAAAATTTTATCACTCCCAACTAGTTTAAAAGAAAACTGAAAGTTTGAGTTTAAACGAGTAAACCGGTTGAAGAAAGTTAGGGTTCGCTTCTCGGCCTCCAGACAAGAGCATAGATAAGGTTTGGGAAGGGTCCTGTCACCTCATAGTTTAAGTTCTCCTTTACTTGAACTGGTTGCTCTTTCAGAATATGTGAAGGATCAGCTACATACTTGCGAAGCATGGAGACGTGGAGCACATTGTGAATATTGGCTAACTCTGACGGTAGCTTCAATTGATAAGCCACTTCACCCACCTTGTCCACTATCTCATAGGGGCCTATGTATCGTGGGCTCAACTTTCCACGTTTTCCGAATCTCAAAATACCCTTCCAGGGTGAGACCCGTAGGAATACTTTATCACTCACTTCAAACTTTAAATCTTGTCTTTGATTGTCCGCATAGCTTTTCTGTCTGTCGCTTGTTATCTTCAACCGCTCTATTATCATATTTACTTTCTCGATTGTATCTTGGACAATCTCTGGCCCAAGACTAGTGTTCCATCACCTTGTAAGGTGAAGTTGCTTTGTTGCCCAGCCTCTATCTTGCTTCTCAGTTTCATCAAATATGGATCTTGAACTTATAGTTCTTTGACTCGGTCCACTAACACTGGACGAACATGGAAAGCTGCCAGTAGAGTACCTGACTCTGCTGCCTCCAAACTGACGCCTATAGCTCTCAACTCTATTAACATCGGCAGATACTCAGCTTTTAACCGAGCTAAGGAAGTAAAGGGTTTTCTGCTTAGTGCATCTGCCACTACGTTTGCTTTGCCTGGGTGATACTCTAGGGTGCAATCATAGTCTTTGATGAGCTCATCCACCTTCTCTGTCTCATGTTTAACTCCTTCTGTAAGAACAAATACTGCAGGCTTTTGTGATCTGTAAAGATCCTACAAGGTACTCCATAGAGGTAATGCCTCCAAATCCTCAAAGCGAACACTACAACTGCTAACTCTAAGTCGTGTGTTGGATAGTTTACTTCATACTTCTTTAACTGCCTGGAAGCATAAACTATCACCCTATCGTGCTGTATCAACACACAACCTAAACCTTGTCTGGAGGCATCATAATACACTGTAAACCCCTTACTTCCTAAGGGAAGTGTAAGCACTGGTGTAGTAGTCAATCTTTGCTTCAACTCATCAAAACGGTTCTGGCAGGCTTCTGACCAAACAAACTTCTCCTCTTTTCTGGTTAACCTGGTCAACAGAGTAGCAATCTTTGAAAACCCTTCCACGAACTTTCTGTAATATCCAGCTAAACCCAAGAAACTTCTAACTTCAGTCACGTTCGTAGGTGGCTTCCAATCTATAATAGCTTCTATCTTCTGGGGATCTACTGAAATACCCTTTGCTGATACCACATGACCCAAAAATGCCACACGATCTGACCAGAACTGGCACTTGCTAAACTTTGCATAAAGCTGATGCTCTCTCAGAGTCTGCAATACAATTCTCAAGTGCTCTGCATGCTCGTCTCTACTATTTGAATACACCAAAATGTCATCGATAAAGACTATTATGAACTTGTCCAGGTAGGGTCTGAAAACACGGTTTATCAAATCCATAAAAGCTTATGGGGCATTGGTTAAGCCAAATGGCATCACCAAGAACTCATAATGTCCATATCTAGTTCTGAAGGCTGTCTTGGGAACATCTTCCCTACGCACCTTCAACTGATGATACCCCGATCGTAGATCTATCTTCGAGAAGACTTTAGCTCCTTGTAACTGGTCGAACAAATCATTGATTCTTGGCAACGGATATTAATTCCGGATGGTTACTTTGTTGAGCTGCCTATAATCGATGCATAAACGGAGGCTTCCATCTTTCTTCTTAACAAACAACACCGGAGCTCCCCACGATGATGCACTCGTCTTAACGAAACCCTTGCTCAACAATTCTTTCATCTGTACCTTCAACTCATTTAGCTCTGCTGGTGCCATCCGATACGGCGCTATAAAAATGGGCTCTGTACCCGGTGCTAACTCAATCTCGAACTCAATTTCTCTATCCGATGGCAACCTTGGTAGGTCCTCCGGAAATACATTGAGGAACTCATTAACTACCGAAACTTCTGCCAATTGCAACTCACTACTGCCAGCTTCTATTGCATACACTAAGTACCCTTGGTATGCTTTACGGAGCATTTTGTTGGCTTGAATCAGACTTACCAAACTTGTAGAGAGTATTTTCCTCTCTCCACAAAAGATCACATCTGGTTCCCCAGGCTTGTTAAATTGAACTTTTTTCCTATAGCAATCCACGGTGGCACGATGCTTGGATAGCCAATCCATGCCCAAAATAACATCAAATTCATGAATGTCGAGCACTATCAGATCAGCCTCGAACTCATGACCTATTATAATCACTTTACTTCCCATGTAAACTCTATCCGCAATAAGCGAATCACCCGTGGGAAGTGACACTACCATGCTACACTCGGTCGGTCTCAACTCTATTCCGACTCTATCTATAAACTCTCGTGCAATAAAAGAATGGGTGGCTCCTGGGTCCACCAGTACATGAGCATCAGTATCAAATAAAGAAATGGTACCTGTGACCACATCTGGTGTGGCATCTGCCGCCTGCTGGGTCACTGTATATACTCTGGCAGCCTGACTGCGAGGTCTACCAGGCTGTGCTCTAGAGGGTATGCCTCTACCTAATCCGCCACCGGGCTGCCCTGCACTAGTAGCTCCTCCGGTCTGGGGGCCTCCCCTCTCGGGTCCACAGCTCCTACTAGTCGCCCCTAAACAACTGATCTGGCCTCAGATGGACTTGATGCCACTGCACTGGGACAATCTCACATGAAATGGCCCTTTTGGCCGCATCTAAAACACCCTGAACGGCCCATAAGACACTCCCCGGGATGTGTTTGACCGCACTTGCTGCAGGCAGGTATATCCTTCCAGCTGGGTCTTCTTCTGGATCCCCCAGATGACTGTACTGAGCTCTGACTTTGACTAGGCCGTGCCCTCTAGCTCTGTTTACGGCTCTCAGACCAAACGAATCTTTGTTCACTCTTGCCCACTTTACTCGGTCCTCCTTGTTGACTACCGCCCCAACTACGCTTCTGACTAAATTGTTGCTTTGGGTTGGGGACGGTTCGTGCACTCTGCTCAACTCTGGTGGCTGCCTCCACCAGCTGTCCATATCGAGTATGTGCTGAAGATGTCACAATGGTCCTGACTGCGGGGTTAAGGCCTGCTAAAAACCTGTTGACCTTCTGTTCTTCGTTCTCAGCAATGAAAGGAACTAGACGAACTAGCTCGAAAAATCTCTTTTCATACTCTGTCACTGTAGAACCCCCTGGTCTAACCTATAAAACTCCTCGATCTTAGCATCTTTGTAAACTTTTGGGAAAAACTTATCTGTAAACTCTTTCTTAAAGTCTTCCTAAGATATTTTAGTTGGATGTGCTCTCTGATCCGCCTTCCACCAATCTTTGGCTCGATCCTTTAACAGGAAAGTTGAAAAGGTAACCATTTGGTCCTCCGTGCATCCTATGACCTGAAATATGTCTTCGTTCATCTCTAGCCATGACAATGCTCTCTTGAGCTCCCCGGTCCCGTCATATGGCTTCGTGCCTAACTTGCGGGCGCGCTCTATCGTCACTCCTGTCTCCTGCGGCTGCTGAAGGGCTGCTGCTAGCATCTGGGCCATCTGCTCTATCTGCCCTGGAATAGGTCTTGGGGCAAGCTCTGATCAGACTGACTATGATGGCCCTGGGTGTGAAGAACTCGTTGGCACGTTGACGGACTCGTCAACATGCTCATCCTGCGGTAGGGGTGCCTCTGCGGCAGCCTGCCTCGTCCTGGGACGATCTCGCGCTGCATATCTCTATAATTTTCAAATAATCATAAACTCAAATTAGAACATTTATAAAGCATGAATCATTTCTGCACTCATGCAATGTTCACTTAAATTTCTCTATATCTTAGCTCATCTAAAGTATAAACGACATAAGCTAGCTCATGAAAATCTTTAAAAGATGCATGCACATTCATAACATGATCAATTCAAATAGTATAACTTATGCTCTAACTTATGCAATCAATGAAAGCATAACTTATATAATCTTTAAAAAGAGATGAATTCACATAATAACTTTGTGCCTCATGTATAACTAACGCACAGTTTGTGCGAAATAGCTCAAACTTTTCTCTTAAAATTTTTTCTCAACTTAACGAAAACTGGGCTTTGATACCAACTTGACAGAACCCAAACCAGACATTCTCTAGGCTCTTGTCTGGAGGATCCTGCCGAGCATTTCAACTGACTTCTTGAACCCGACTTGTCGGATTGAAGAAATCCGAGAAGCGAACCCCTAACTTTCTTAGCCGGTTTACTCGTTTAAACTAAAAACTTTGGTTTTCTTTAAAATAGTTAGGAGTGATAAAATTTTCACGATTTCATTTCAAAACGATTTCATAAAAATTTTGGCAACATAACGGCTGCATTTTCAACAAATCCAAAATTTCCCTGTAAAGAAAATTACACTTCAACTATAATCTCAATTCCTCCCAACTTCTTTATCCACAAACATGCATGATTTACCACATTTTGATCACACATAAGCATGACTCATGTTGAAATGTACATGTATATACATCATATGTAAAATGTAAAATATTTACAAATATGCAATTCTCAAATACAAGGATCATAGTTATCACATAATATACATCCATATACACAAAAATTCACATCATCACATTCCATAAGTCGCCCACCTATATATATACAAAACAAAATGTCGTCGTCTCGTCCGCAGTAGCACTCAATGGAATGTAAATAGGCTACACAACAAATAAACAAGTTAGTGCAACAGGGCAATATAATATAATATGTACTAATATAGCAATTTATAAACTTGTTCAAATTTTACAAGTTCTTTCAAAAACTCCCATGTATACCATTAACACATTCTAATCATCACGGGCGATTTAAAATAACGTCAACGTGAAGCTACTGCTGTAACTCAACCACTACGATACGGAATTTACTGCATCGCACGTAGGGTGATAAATCTCATAACTGAACAACTACAATACGGAATTTTTTGCATCGCAATTGTAGTGCTAAACTCTGGGCGACTACAAGCGGAATTTTCTGCATCGCTACGTAGTGCCAACTATGAAATAACCAACTACGTGCGGAATTGTCTACATCGTAACGTAGCGCTATACCTTATAATAGAACTGAACAACTACGGATGGAATTTTCTACATCGTCACGTAGCGCTAAATCTCATAAACTCTTAAGGCATATACATAGGTTTTTAAACTAGATTTATTAAGTGCAAAAGCACAAAACTAACTAATTTTAGAACTTTTAAAACTCTATTGCTTTAACTCTTTTTAGGAACAACTTAGTATTGATTTAAGTCACTTTATGGATTCCATAAGAACCCATATACCCAAAACGTTGAACTTGATATTGAAAATTTTTTTTCATTCTCATTTAACATTTATATACAATATGTAACACTAGGAAATGGAATTTAATCATAAGTGATAATACACTTACTTCGAGCTGCACAAATCCGTGTCAAGTGTCTCGGTGAGCCTCCTCGGACCTCATGCGCTCGTTCGTCACCTACATAAGAATTTCTTATTCATAAGAACAATACTTGACTAAACTAACAATGCACTTATTCACATTGTTGCTATACTTTAACTTTTTGACAATTCTGTACTCTAACTTTTTAACAATTCTATACTCTATAACTTTCCTAACTTGATTTTAACTCAATCGAGACTCTCAAATTCCGATTTCTTTGCAAAATTTTCAGTTTTGGAACCCTAGGGATACCCCCACGCAATCCATATAATTGTTAGAGGCTCGAAACGAAAAATCGAAATTTTAAACTTCATTGATAGCCCATAACAGAATGTATCACAGCCCCCAGCTTGGGGCTCCATTTTCCTTCGTTCTTTTTCCCACGGTTCACTTATCTCACATTCTGGTCACACGTTAAATTTTGTCAAAAAATTCTATCGTTTGCTATATCAAATCTACAAAAAATACCCTTTTTCGGGCACTTTTTATGCACTTTTTGTACACTTTTCCGTGTTGAAGGAGCGACGCTAGTTTTTCTTTCGTATCTAAGCTTCATTTACTTAATTATGATCAACTAAACTCATTCCATGCAATAAAAATTGAATTTACCTAGTAATTTCACTTCTCAACGCTCTAACGGTACTATTTTGCGCATAACTTACGTATTTTTTATCGGATTCGATCCGTTCCAAAACCTATGATTTTGTATAACTCCTAGGCATCATTTGAGGTGTAGAACATCCCCATATAGGTCAGACTTGGTCAGGTTTTCTCTAGCTCAAGATTTGAGCTCGGGATTGCAAAAATTGTCAAAACTACTTCTATTGAGCTTCTAACACTTCTACTTGCTTTTCTATGTTTTCCTAACCCTTTTCATGCTAAATGTTGAGTTCAAAACTATATAAACTCAAGGCTATCTACTGCTCTTCAAGCCCTTAACACACACAAAAACTGTAAACTCCTAGCTCCGACTTCTAAAGTCCCAACGTTAGAAATTTAGTTGGAGAGATAATATATAATTCTCTACGTTTAATTGATTTAATTTCATAGCCTCCGAAACATATTCATTTAGAATACGACGAAATTCGTCATATTAAAAAGTTTAGTAACGTCCCAATGAAAATCCAAGTTAGGAGATCCAAGATTTTAGTAAAGAATAATCGAATTAAAATTCGATTAAAAAGAGAGAATCAAGATTAATAAAATAAGCTTAGTTTTTTTAAAAAAATAATTCAAGCTTGATGATCGAAGGAAAATGTTAACGAAACGAGAATGTAAAACAAGTATAGATGGGCTAATATGAGAATCAAAGAAAGGAAATAAGAGTTAGATGAAATTAAAGAGAGTTGAGACAAGATGTAATTAAGAAGAGTTGATGACTATATAATCAAACATTAGCTGAAATTGTTTCAGCAAAAATAATGGGCAGCCGTGAGAGAGAACGAGAGAGTTCGAGATGGAGACAAAAGCTACTGCCGTGAACCAGAAGAGAAGGCCAGAAGAGAGAAGAGAAGCAACCAGCAAGCAAGAAGGAAGTAAGTGGCTGCTGGTCGAGCAAGGAGGCAGCAGCAACAGCCGTGGACGCGAGCAGAACCTCTCGCGCTACAGTGATGGTTGCGAGTTCGCGCAAGAACAGCTCGAGTGAGGGGGTTTCTGAGGCCGTGAACTGCAATATCTATACAGAGCAGCAAGAGAACGAGCTGAAGAAGGGGAGGTGAAGGTCTGGTCGTGCAAAACTCACGCAAGACAGCAAGCAAGACAGAACCGCACGCGAGCAGAAGACAGGCGCGACAGTAGAAATCGCGAGGAAGCTGGTCGGCCAAGAAAGAAGGGAGAAGAATCACCACCCAAGTTGCCTTCCAAGCCCTCAAACATCCTTCTTAGACTCCTCTCAACTCCCTAAGCTAAGAATCAAGTAAGATTTCAGCTTGATTGTTTTAATTTTCTGCTGAAACAGAACCAGAATGTGTTGACAGCTTGTTTGTGAAGTTGTTGTTGATTCATGTTGGAATATTGCTTTTATATCTTGTTAGAACCTCATGTGAGGGTTATGAAACCATAAGGGATGATTGTTGTGTGTAATTGATGCCATAAAAGATGTAAATGGGCTGTCATACCCTCCCTCAAAACCGAAAATGGTGTTTTATGCACACCAAGTGATTGAGAAAAGTCTTGAGTGAATTTTGAGCACTCTAATGACCGAGTTAGACCTATGTATGTATTAGAGACTTGAAGGGCAGTAGTTAGACATTGAAATTAAATGGTTTTGAAACCAATTTCAAGCCTCAAAGAGGTTAGAAAAGTTAGAGAAGTGTTTAGAATTGCAAAGACATTGTTATAGAAAAAAAAGGGGATTCCCGAGTTCAAATTTGAGCTAGAGGAGACCTGACCATATTTGACTTATTTGGGGGTGTTCTACACCTCAAATGATGCCTAGGAACCATAGAAACTATAGGTTTTGGAACGGATCGAATCCGATAAAAATTGTGCAAGTTATGCACAATATAGTGCCAGTTATGCACAATATAGTGCCATTAGAGCTCTGAGAAGTGAAACGATTAGCTTAATGCAATTTTTATGGCACGAAATGAGTTTAGTTAGTCATTATAAGTTAAATGAAGCTTAGTTATGGAATAAAATCTAGCGTCGCTAATCCGAAACCAAGAGTTTACAAAACGTGTATTAAATTGCACCCGAAAGTGTCCAAAACGGACATTTTCATTAGATTTCACATAGCAAACGATAATATTTCTCAATGAAATTTGTCGTGTGACTATAATGTGATATAAGTGAGCCATAGGAAAAAGAATGAAGGAAAACGGAGCCCCGAGCAGTAGGTTATCGCCTATTCTGTCAAGGGCAGTCAATTTTAAATAAAATTGTGATTTTTCATTTTAAGCCTCTAACAAGTAAACAGACTGTGTGGGGATATCCCTAGGGTTCCAAAACTAAAAATTTTTCACAAAAATCGGGATTTGAGAGTCTCGGTTAAATTAGAAACGAGTTAGGAGCTATATAGAGAGAATTGGGCATAGTTGGGAATTCCTAGCATATAGTTGAGAAATGGAGGTTTTGTTAATAGTAATGATGAGAACTTGTTGTGTAGGTGACGAGCGCGTGAGCGGCGTCCAGGAGCCTCGTCGAGACGCTTGACGCGGCCTTGAGGTAAGTGGTTGGCCACTTGACTTCTTTTTCAATTTCATGAAATCGCTTGATGTTTGAAATTAAATATGCTAGTAAGTAATCAAAGAAAATGAGAATACTTTCTTATATAAATGTCAAAGTATGAATGTATAGGTTTCTATGGATCCTATATGAGAATAGAAATTGATACCCAGTTGTTGTTAAAAAAGTATGAAATTAGAAAAGTATTTAGAGGTTTTGAAAATATAGAGTTTTGTGCTTTGGCACTAGAAAAATTGATAATAAAACCCATGTGTATACCCTATAAGTTAATGAGATTTAGCATTACGTGACGACGCAGAGAATTCCGTTCATACTCGCTCAGTTTATAGAAAAGTATAGCGCTACGTTGCGAGGCAGACAATTCCGCACGTAGTTGGTTAGTTGACAGTTAGCGCTACGAAGCGATGCAGTAAATTCCACTCGTAGTCGTCTAAAGATTTAACACTACATTTGCGATGCAGAGAATTCCGCATTGTAGTTGTTTAGTGAATAGTTTAGCGCCCTACGTACGATGCAGTAAATTCCGTAACATAGTGGTTGAGATGCATTAGTAAGCTTCACGTTGGCGTTAGTTTAAATCGCCCGTGATGGTTAGAACGAGTCAAGGGTATACATGGAGAGTTTTAAAGAAAATTTTAAGACTTGTAAATTATATGTTAGTATGTGTGATATGATATCTTATGATGTTATCGCACTAACTTGCTGTTCGTTTTGTAGCTTGTTTGTTTTCATTTCGCACCACTGCCGGACGAGACCGACTTTTGCTTATATATATATCTATAGGTGGGCAATCACGCAAGACGTTGGGATATATTTTGTATATGTATTTAATCGTGTATATTTTGAATTTGAATGATGTAGGGATTGTAAAAGTGATAAATATTTTTGCATTTATACATTTGGTGCACTTATGGATCTTATGAATTGTTTATGCTTATGAAACTGTGATGAATGATGCATGATTGAGAATAAAGAAGTTGGGAGGTTTACAGAAATAGTTGAAGTGTTGTTTTCTTGACAGGTAAAATTTTGGTTTATAAAAAACGCAGCCATTATGCTGGCAAAATTTTTATAAAATGAAATTGAAATAGAATCAAACAAAAGGTTTATCCCTCCCAACCAGTAACAGATAAAATCAAATCACTAAGTTTTAACGAGTAAACCGAATACAGAAAGATAAGGTTCGCTTCCCGGATGTCTTCGATCCGACGAGTCGGTTTCAAGGAATCCGTTGAAGTGCCCGGCAGGATCCTCTAGGCGAGAGCTTAAATAAGGTCTGGGAAGGGTCCTGTCAAGTTGGTATCAAAGCCTGGTTCTCGTTCAGTTAAGAGAAAGTTTTCAGAGAGAAAGTTTTGAAAGAAAAGTTAAGTTAGTTCGCAGAAATCATGCATCAGTAATGCATAAACTAAAGTATGAGTGTTATCGCTCGATTTGAGCATGTTATGACTATGCATAAGAGTTTAAATTAATATTGCATGAAATTATCATGTCAGACTTTATTGAGCTAGTTTGCTAAACTTGAATTTTGACTTTTGGCTATTAGTGTATTAAGTACATCTATAGTCATGCAGCGTAGAGATCGTCCAAGGACGAGACAAGCTGCCGTAGAGGCACCTACACCAGATAGAGAGCAGGTTGACGAGTCCATCAATGTGTCAGCTAGTTCCTCACACCTAGGGCCGTCATAGCCAGCAAGATCAGAGCCTGCCCCAGAACCTAATCCGGGGCAGATGGAGCATATGGCCCAGCTGCTAGCAGCAGTTCTTCGGCAATCGCGGGAGAAAGGAGCGACATCAGAGCGCGTCATCAGGTTAGGCGCTAAGCAATATGACGGGATCGGAGACCCCGAGATAGCATGGTCATGGCTAGTGACAAACGAAGAAATATTTCAGGTTATAGGCTGCACAGAGGATCAGATGGTCGTCTACTCAGCTTTCCTGTTGAAGGATCGAGCTAAAGATTGGTGGAAGGCGTATCAGAGAGCGCATCCAACTAGAGTATCATGGGAAGGCTTTAAGAAAGAGTTCCTAGATAAGTTTTTCCCAAATGTTTACAAAGATAAAAAGATTGAGGAATTTTACAGGTTAGACCAGAGGGACTCTACAGTGACCGAGTATGAAAAGAGATTCTCCGAGCTAGTTCATCTAGTTCCTCGCATTGCTGAGAATGAAGAACAGAAGATTAGCAGGTTTATGGCAGGCCTCAATCCTACGATCAGAACCATAGTAACATCCGCTACACATACTCGGTATGGACAGCTGGTAGAGGCAGCCACCAGAGTAGAGCAGAGCGCCCAGATCGCCTTGAAGTCAAAGGCGCAATTCAGTCAAAAGCAAAGCTGGATCGATAGCCATCAGGGAGAGTCCAGTAAAGTACCCAAGAGTGGTCAGCGCCCAGCATGGTCACAGAGTCGGCAGCAGGGCCAAAGACCTCCAACGAGTCAGAGCTCAGTTCAATCATCAGCAAGGCCCAAGAGCCAACAGAGCTGGAGGAGCCAACCATTGTGTGCTAGATGTGGCCGGTTACACCATGGTGAGTGCCTTCAGGGCAAGACAGGGTGCTTCAGGTGTGGACAGAAGGGCCACTTCATGAGAGACTGTCCCAGTGCAGTAGCTTCGAGCCCATCAGAGGCTAGATCAGCAGTTCAGGGGCAGACTAGTGGGAGCCATGGACCCAATAGGGGAGGCCCCCAGACTGGAGGAGCTACTAGTGCATGGCAGCCTGGTAGCGGAGCAGGTAGAGATATACCCCCCAGAGGACAGCCAGGTAGACCTCCCAGAGCACCGACAGGCAAACCTCGCAGTCAGGCCGCCAGAGTATATACAGTGACCTAGCAGGCGGCAAATGCTACACCAGATGTGGTCACAGGTACCATCTCTTTATTTGATACTGATGCTCATATATTGGTGGACCTAGAAGCCACCCATTCTTTTATTTCTCGAAAGTTCATAGATAGAGTCGGGATAGAGTTGAGTCCGACCAAGTGTAGCATGGTAGTGTCACTTCCCACAAGTGATTCGCTTATTGCGGATAGAGTCTACATGGGAAGTAAGGTGACTATAACAAGTCATGAGTTCGAGGCTAATCTAATAGTACTCGATATTCATGACTTTGACATCATTTTGGGCATGGATTGGTTATTCAAGCATCGTACGACTGTAGATTGCTATAGAAAAGAGGTCCAGTTTAGCAAGCCTGGAGAGCCAGATGTGGTCTTTTGTGGAGAGGGAAAAATACTCTCTACAAGTTTAGTAAGTGTGATTCGAGCAAACAAGATGCTCCGTAAAGCATGCCAAGGATACTTGGTGTATGCCATAGAAGCTGGCAGTACTGAGTTACAAATGATAGAAGTTCATGTGGTTAACGAGTTCTCTGATGTATTTCCCGAGGACCTTCCAGGACTACCTCCGGATAGAGAAATTGAGTTTGAGATTGAGCTAGCACCTAGCACAGAACCCATCTCTATAGCTCCATATCAGATGGCACCAGCTGAGCTAAAGGAATTGAAAGTGCAAAGGGAGGATGTTCCCAAGACAGCCTTCAGAACCAGATATGGGCATTATGAGTTCTTGGTGCAGCCATTCGGCTTAACCAATGCCCCAGCAGCCTTTATGGATCTGATGAACCGTGTCTTCAGACCATATCTAGACAAGTTTGTCATAGTCTTCATCGATGACATCCTGGTGTATTCAAGTAGTATAGAGGAACATGCAGAGCACTTGAGGATTGTATTGCAGATTCTAAGAGAGCATCAGCTGTATGCAAAGTTTAGCAAGTGCCAGTTTTGGCTAGATAGCGTGGCATTTCTGGGATATGTAGTATCAGCAAAGGGTATTTCAGTAGATCCCCAGAAGATAGAAGCTATTGTAGATTGGAAGCCACCCACGAGTGTAACAGAAGTCAGAAGCTTCTTGGGTTTAGCTGGGTATTACAGAAAATTTGTAAAAGGATTCTCCAAGATAGCTACTCCACTGACCAAGTTAACAAGAAAAGAAGAGAAGTTTATCTGGTCAGAAGTGTAAACTCCTAGCTCCGACTACTAAAGTCCCAACGTTAGAAATTAAGTTCGAGAGATAATATATAATTCTCAACGTTTAATTGATTTAATTTCATAGCCTCCAAAATTTATTCAATTAGAATACGACGAAATTCGTCGTATATAAAAGTTTAGTAGCATGTTAATAAAAAAAAAATTCAAGTTAGGATTTTAAAATAATGATCAATGATGATTCGAATTAAAATTCGAATCAAAAGAGAGAGTTAAGATCAATGAGTCAAGTTTGACAAATTAAAATAAATTCTAAACTAGACGCGCGATTAAATCAAATGAGAAACGAAATAAATACGGAAGAATCAAGAGGGGTGTTGCCATGAAAGAATAACAAGATCATGAGTTGAAATGGAAATAAAAAGAAGATGGGGCATGATGTAATTAAGAAGAGTTGATGACTATATAATCAACCATTAGCTGAAATTTTTTTCAGCAAAAACAAGTGCAGCTGTCGAGAGAAGAACCGAGAGAGTTCGAGAGAAAAAGAGTGAAGCTGCTGCGTGAAAGGAAGAAGGAAGATCAGCCAGCTGTGAGAACACCCAGGACCAGACCTTAACACGCAAGAGCAAGAGCAGAACAACAAGAAGTCGAGCAAGAAGGCAGCAACACAGAAGCAAGATCGCGAGCTGGACGCGAGCAGATCTGTCCGCGCGAGGAATTGACGCGAGTTCGGGCAGGATAGCTCGCGTGAGGGCAATCCAAGGCAGTAAAACTGTAGTACCTGGGCAGCAAAGGAAGAGGACGAGCAGAAGAAGGAGAGGTGCAGGTCTGGTCGAGCAGAAACAGAGCAGAAACACACCAGAACGCGAGCTGAATCGCGTGCGCATTCGTGAGCTGAATCGCTACGAGCTGGTCGGCCAGGGAAGAAAGAACCTCCCAACCAGCCTTCCATCCCCTCAATCCACCTCTTAGGGTCCCTAGTAAGTCATCCAAACTCTCCAAGCAAGCTCTAAGTGAGATTACAATTCATTTTTCTTTAACTTGCTGCTGAAACAAAACAGAAATTGTGACAGCTCTTGTTGTTGTTGTTGATTTAGTTGATAGATTGCTTTTAAATCTTGCTAAAACCTCATGTGAGTGTTATGGACTCATGAGAGATGATTGTTGTGTGTAATTGATGCCTTAAAATGATGTATAAGGGCTGTTATACCCACCCTAAAAAATAGAACCGAAAATGGTGGTTATTGCACACCAAGTGATTGAGAAAAGTCTTGAGTGAATTTTGAGCACTCTAATGACCAAGTGAGATTTAAGTATGTATTAGAAACTTGTAGGGCAGTAGTTAGACCTTAAAATTTGATGGTTTTGAAACCAATTTAAAGCCTCAAAGAGGTTAAAAAAATTTAGAGAAGTGTTTAGAGATTTCAAAGGCATTGTTATAGCCAAAAATGTGATTCCCGAGCTCAAATTTGAGCTAGAGGAGACCTGACCATATTTGGCTTATTTGGGGGTGTTCTACACCTCAAATGATGCCTAGAAACCATAGAAAACCATAGGTTTTGGAACGGATCGAATCCGATAAAAATTGTGCAAGTTATGCACAATATAGTGCCGTTAGAGCTCTGAGAAGTGAAACGGTTAGCTTAATGCAATTTTTATGATACGAAATGAGTTTAGTTAGTCATTATAAGTAAATGAAGCTTAGTTATGAAATAAAATCTAGCGTTGCTAACCCGAAACCAAGAGTTTGCAAAACAGGCACTTAATTGCGCCCGAAAGTGTCCAAAACGGATGTTTTCTTTAGATTTGACATAGCAAACGATAATATTTCTCAATGAAATTTGTCGTGTGACTAGAATGTGATGTAAGTGAGCCATAGGAAAAAGAACGAAGGAAAATGGAGCCCCGAGCAGCAGGTTATCGCCTGTTTTGTCAAGGGCTGTCCATTTTAAATAAAATTGTGATTTTTCGTTTTAAGCCTCCGATAAGTAAACGGACCGTGTGGGGATATCTCTAGGGGTCCAAAACTAAATCTTTTCCACAAAAATCGGGATTTAAGAGTCTCGGTTGATTTAGAAACGAGTTAAGAGCTATATAGAGAAAATTGGGTATAGTTGGGAATTCCTAACATATAGTTGAGAAATGGAGGTTTTTGTTAATAGTAATGGTGAAATCATGTTGTGTAGGTGACGAGCGCGTGAAGCGGCGTCCAGGAGCCTCGTCGAGACGCTTGACGCGGCCTTGAGGTAAGTGGTTCGCCACTTAATAGTTTTTTTAATTGTCATGCAAATTCTTGATGATGTTAAATGACTATAGTAGCTATGTAATAAAGGAAATCGGAAATAATATATAATGATATAGTTAAAAGTTAAGCGTATGGATTCCTATGTAATCCATATATTTCTAGAAAATGATTATGAGTTGTATGTAGAAAAAAAAATGAACTAACAAAGCTTTCAAGATTTTCAAATTAGTGAGTTTGTGCTTTTGCACTCAAAGAAAAGTAATATGAAAACTCATGTGTACACCTTAAAAGCTATGAGATTTAGCGTTACGTGACGATGCAGAGAATTCCGTCCGTAATCGCTCAGTTTATAGAAAAGTATAGCGCTACGTTGCGATGCAGACAATTCCGCACGTAGTTGGTTAGTTGACAGTTAGCGCTACGAAGCGATGCAGTAAATTCCGCTCGTAGTCGTCTAGAGATTTAGCACTACATTTGCGATGCAGAGAATTCCGCATTGTAGTTGTTCAGTGAATAATTTAGCGCCCTACGTATGATGCAGTAAATTCCGTAACGTAGTGGTTGAGATGCATTAGTAAGCTTCACATTGGCATTAGTTATAATCGTCTGTGATGGTTAGAATGAGTCAAGGATACACATGGAAGAGTTTTAAAGAAAATTTTAAGACTTGTAATTTTATATGTTAGTATGTGTGATATGATATCCTATGATGTTATCGCACTAACTTGTTGTTCGTTTTGTAGCTTGTTTGTTTTCATTACCCGCCACCGCCGGACGAGACCGATTTTTGCTTTGTATATATACATCTATAGGTGGGCAATCGCGCAAGACATTGGAATACATTTTTGTATATGAAATTAATTGTGTATATTTTGAATTTAAATGATGTAGGAATTGTACAAGTGATAACTATTCTTGCATTTATACATATGGTGCACTTATGAATCTTATGAATTGTTTATGCTTATGAAATTGTGATGAATGATGCATGATTGAGAATTAAAGAAGTTGGAAGACGTTCAGAAATAGTCGAAGTGTTGTTTTCCTTACAGGTGAAATTTTTGGTTTATCAAAAATGCAGCTTTTATGCTGCCGAAATTTTTATAAAACGAATTTGAAATAGAATCAAAGAAAATGTTTAACACTCCCAACCAATGACGATAAAAATTCAAATCACTAAGTTTTAACAAGTAAACCGGATACAGAAAGATAGGGTTCGCTTCCTGGATGTCTTCGATTCGACGAGTCGATTTCGAGGAATCCATTGAAGTGCCCAGCAGGATCCTCCAGACGAGAGCTTAGATAAGGTCTAGGAAGGGTCCTATCAAGAAGCCTATCAGAGCAGTTTCGATGAGTTAAAGCAAAGGCTGACTACAGCACCAGTGCTTACACTTCCCTCAAGAAGTGAAGGGTTTACAGTGTATTGCGATGCCTCTAGGCAAGGTTTGGGTTGTGTGTTGATGCAGCATGATAGAGTGATAGTTTATGCTTCAAGGCAATTAAAGAAGCATGAAATGAACTATCCAACACACGACTTAGAGTTAGCAGCTGTAGTGTTCGCTTTGAGAATATGGTGACACTATCTCTATGGAGTCCCTTGCAGGATCTTCACAGATCACAAAAGCCTACAATACTTGTTCACACAGAAAGACTTGAACATGAGACAGAAAAGGTGGATAGAGCTTATTAAAGACTATGACCGCACCATTGAATACCACCCAGGCAAGGCAAATGTAGTAGCAGATGCATTAAGCAAGAAACCCTCTAGCTTCGTAGCCCAGCTTACAGCAGAGTACTTACAGATGCTAGAAGAGTTGAGATCTATGAGGGTCAATTTAGAGACAGTAGAATCGGGCGCTCTAGTAGCAACTTTCCATGTTCGGCCAGTGTTGGTAGACAGAGTTAGAGACTTACAAGCTCATGATCAGTACTTGATGAAATTGAGAAGCAAGATAGAGACTGGACAACAGAGTAGCTTCACTTTGCGAAGTGATAGAACACTAGTGTTGGGCCAAAGATTATGCATGCCAGATGTAGCAGAATTGAAGAAAGAAATCATGGAAGAGGCATACTCCTCTACATATGCTATGCATCTAGGGAGTACGAAGATGTATCGGACTCTGAGAGACCACTACTGGTGGAAGGGTATGAAGAGAGAGATAGCAGAGTTCGTATCCAAGTGCCTAACCTGTCAACAGATTAAGATTGAGCATCAAAAACCCGCAGGTTTACTACAGCCTTTATCCATTCCTGAGTGGAAATGGGAAAGGATCACGATGGATTTCGTGACGGGACTTCCCAGAACACAGCGTGGACATGATGCCATTTGGGTTATCATGGATAGATTGACGAAGTCGGCCCACTTCATTGCTGTTAATAATACCTATTCTCTGGAAAGATATGCACAGTTATATGTAGACGAGATTGTGAGGCTGCATGGCCCATCAGTGTCCATTGTATCAGACAGAGATTCTCACTTCACTTCTCGATTTTGGCCGAAGCTACAAGATGCCATGGGCACCAGATTACATTTCAGTACTGCTTTTCACCCACAGACAGATGGCCAATCAGAGAGAACCATCCAGACTCTCAAAGATATGTTGAGAGCCTGTGTGATGGAATTCAAGGGGAGCTGGGATAATTACCTAGCATTGATAGAGTTTGCCTACAATAATAACTACCAGTCGATAATTGGTATGACACCTTATGAGGCATTGTATGGCAGAAAGTGCAGAACCCCGGTCTATTGGGACGAAGTGGGGGAGAGAAGATTAATTGGCCCAAAGATTGTCCAAGATACAACCGAGAAAGTAAATATGATCAGAGAGCGGTTGAAGATAGCAAGCGATAGACAGAAAAGCTATGCGGACAATCGAAGAAGAGACTTGAAGTTTGAAGTGGGTGATAGAGTATTCCTACAAGTCTCACCCTGGAAGGGTATTTTGAGATTCGGGAAGCGTGGAAAGTTGAGCCCTCGATACATAGGCCCTTATGAGATAATAGACAAAGTGGGTGAAGTGGCGTATCGATTGAGGCTACCATCAGAATTAGCCAACATCCATGACGTATTCCACGTCTCTATGTTACGCAAGTATATAGCTGATCCTTCTCACATTTTGCAAGGGCAACCAGTTCAGTTGAAGGAAAACTTGACCTACGAGGAGCATCCAGTAGAGATCCTGGATCGTAGAGATCAAGTATTGCGCAACAAAGTGATTCCGCTAGTGAAGGTGCTATGGCGAAATCACAAGTTAGAAGAGGCTACATAGGAGCCCGAAGCACAGATGCGTGCTCAATACCCTCAGTTATTTGAGTAAGGTACGCAATTTAAATTTCGAGGACGAAATTTTTATAAAGGGGGAAGAAATTGTAAACTCCTAGCTCCGACTTCTAAAGTCCCAACGTTAGAAATTCAGTTGGAGAGATAATATATAATTCTCTACGTTTAATTGATTTAATTTCATAGCCTCCGAAATTTATTCATTTACAATACGATGAAATTCGTCATATTAAAAAGTTTAGTAACGTCTCAATGAAAATCCAAGTTAGGAGATCCAAGATTTTAGTAAAGAATAATCGAATTAAAATTCGATTAAAAAGAGAGAATCAAGATTAATAAAATAAGCTTAGTTTCTTTTAAAAAATAATTCAAGCTTGACGATCAAAGGAAAATGTTAACGAAACGAGAATTTAAAACAAGTATAGATGGGCTAATATGAGAATCAAAGAAAGGAAATGAGAGTTAGATGAAATTAAAGAGAGTTGGGACAATATGTAATTAAGAAGAGTTGATGACTTTATAATCAAACATTAGCTGAAATTGTTTCAGCAAAAATAATGGGCAGCCGTGAGAGAGAACGAGAGAGTTCGAGAAGGAGATGGAAGCTACTGCCGTGAACCAGAAGAGAAGGCCAGAAGAGAGAAGAGAAGCAACCAGCAAGCAAGAAGGAAGTAAGTGGCTGCTGGTCGAGCAAGGAGGCAGCAGCAGCAGCCGTGGACGCGAGCAGAACCTCTCGCGCTACAGTGATGGTCGCGAGTTCGCGCAAAAACAGCTCGAGTGAGGGGGTTTCTGAGGCCGTGAACTGCAATATCTAGGCAGAGCAGCAAGAGAACGAGCTGAAGAAGGGGAGGTGAAGGTCTGGTCGTGCAAAACGCATGCAAGACAACAAGCAAGACAGAACCGCGCGCGAGCAGAAGACAGACGCGACAGTAGAAATCGCGAGGAAGCTGGTCGGCCAAGAAAGAAGGGAGAAGAATCACCACCCAAGTTGCCTTCCAAGCCCTCAAACATCCTTCTTAGACTCCTCTCAACTCCCTAAGCTAAGAATCAAGTAAGATTTCAGCTTGATTGTTTTTAATTTTCTGCTGAAACAGAACCAGAATGTGTTGACCGCTTGTTTGTGAAGTTGTTGTTGATTCATGTTGGAATATTGCTTTTATATCTTGTTAGAACCTCATGTGAGGGTTATGAAACCATAAGAGATGATTGTTGTGTGTAATTGATGCCATAAAAGATGTAAATGGGCTGTCATACCCTCCCTCAAAATAGAAACCGAAAATGGTGTTTTATGCACACCAAGTGATTGAGAAAAGTCTTGAGTGAATTTTGAGCACTCTAATGACCAAGTTAGACCTATGTATGTATTAGAGACTTGAAGGGCAGTAGTTAGACATTGAAATTAGATGGTTTTGAAACCAATTTCAAGCCTTAAAGAGGTTAGAAAAGTTAGAGAAGTGTTTAGAATTGCAAAGACATTGTTATAGAAAAAAAAGGGATTCCCGAGCTCAAATTTGAGCTAGAGGAGACCTGACCATATTTGGCTTATTTGGGGGTGTTCTACACCTCAAATGATGCCTAGGAACCATAGAAAACCATAGGTTTTGGAACGGATCGAATCCGATAAAAATTGTACAAGTTATGCACAATATAGTGCCATTAGAGCTTTGAGAAGTGAAACGGTTAGCTTAATGCAATTTTTATGACACGAAATGAGTTTAGTTAGTCATTATAAGTTAAATGAAGCTTAGTTATGGAATAAAATCTAGCGTCGCTAATCCGAAACCAAGAGTTTACAAAACGTGCATTAAATTGCACCCGAAAGTGTCCAAAACAGACATTTTCATTAGATTTCACATAGCAAACGATAATATTTCTCAATGAAATTTGTCGTGTGATTAGAATGTGATATAAGTGAGCCATAGGAAAAAGAACGAAGGAAAACGGAGCCCCGAGCAGCAGGTTATCGCCTATTCTGTCAAGGACTGTCCATTTTAAATAAAATTGTGATTTTTCGTTTTAAGCCTCTGACAAGTAAACGGACAGTGTGGGGATATCCCTAGGGATCCAAAACTAAAACTTCTTCACAAAAATCGAGATTTGAGGGTCTCAGTTGAATTAGAAACGAGTTATGAGCTACATAGAGAGAATTGGGCATAGTTGGGAATTCCTAGCATATAGTTGAGAAATGGAGGTTTTGTTAATAGTAATGATGAGAACTTGTTGTGTAGGTGAGGAGTGCGTGAGCGGTGTCCAGGAACCTCGTCGAGACGCTTGACGCGGCCTTTAGGTAAGTGGTTCGCCACTTGACTTCTTTTTCAGTTTCATGAAATCGCTTGATGTTTGAAATTAAATATGCTAGTAAGTAATCAAAGAAAATGAGAATACTTTCTTATATAAATGTCAAAGTATGAATGTACAGGTTCCTATGGATCCTATATGAGAATAGAAATTGATACCCAGTTGTTGTTAAAAGAGTATGAAATTAGAAAAGTATTTAGAGGTTTTGAAAATATAGAGTTTTGTGCTTTGGCACTAGAAAAATTGATAATAAAACCCATGTGTATAGTCTATAAGTTAATGAGATTTAGCATTACGTGACGACGCAGAGAATTCCGTCCGTACTCGCTCAGTTTATAGAAAAGTATAGCGCTACGTTGCGAGGTAGACAATTCCGCACGTAGTTGGTTAGTTGACAGTTAGCGCTACGAAGCGATGCAGTAAATTCCGCTCATAGTCGTCTAGAGATTTAACACTACATTTGCGATGCAGAGAATTCCGCATTGTAGTTGTTCAGTGAATAGTTTAGCGCCCTACGTACGATGCAGTAAATTCTGTAACGTAGTGGTTGAGATGCATTAGTAAGCTTCACGTTGGCGTTAGTTAAAATCGTCCGTGATGGTTAGAACGAGTCAAGGGTATACATGGAGAGTTTTAAAGAAAATTTTAAAGACTTGTAAATTATATGTTAGTATGTGTGATATGATATCTTATGATGTTATCGCACTAACTTGCTGTTCGTTTTGTAGCTTGTTTGTTTTCATTTCGCGCCACCGCCGGACGAGACCGACTTTTGCTTATATATATATCTATAGGTGGGCAATCGCGCAAGACGTTGGGATATATTTTGTATATGTATTTAATCGTGTATACTTTGAATTTGAATGATGTAGGGATTATAAAAGTGATAAATATTTTTGCATTTATACATTTGGTGCACTTATGGATCTTATGAATTGTTTATGCTTATGAAACTGTGATGAATGATGCATGATTGAGAATAAAGAAGTTGGGAGGTTTACAGAAATAGTTGAAGTATTGTTTTCTTGACAGGTAAAATTTTGGTTTATCAAAAACGCAGCCGTTATGCTGACGAAATTTTTATAAAATGAAATTGAAATAGAATCAAACAAAAGGTTTATCCCTCCCAACCAGTAACAGATAAAATCAAATCACTAATTTTTAACGAGTAAACCGAATACAGAAAGATAGGGTTCGCTTCCCAGATGTCTTCGATCCGACGAGTCGGTTTCAAGGAATCCGTTGAAGTGCCTGACAGGATCCTCCAGGCGAGAGCTTAGATAAGGTCTGGGAAGGATCCTGTCACAAACATAACTTTGTCATTCAAACACCCACAACTCACACAAAATTTCTGTCATATACTTGGAGTGCATGAAAACAAAATTTATTTTCACTTAAATCAAGTCTATGGCAGCCCATATATACAACTCTAAGCTACCATTCTCATACAACAACATGTCATCTAAGATCCTACAACAATCATTTAGGTTTTGACACCAATTTCAAGTGCAAAACCTCCAACACAAGAAAGAAAATTCTGCACAACAGCTCACAGCTCAACTACCAGAAATTTTTAGGAAGTATAAGGAAGAAAGAGATGAAATCTCACTTGGTTCTTGGTTGAGGAAAGTGAGATGGACTTGGAAGAGGTCTTAGAGAAGTGGTTTTGAGGTTTAGATGGGCTGGGATGGGCTTTCTTCTTCCACTTTTCTGCTGGCCTTTCCTTCTCATCTGCTGTCTCACGTTTCTGCTCTTTCTTGGACGGCAGCTGCTGTTCTGTTTTTGTGTTGCACGACCAACCCTTTTTTTCTCTCAAAACATTCAGCTAAGTGTCATATATATGCTACAAACACTTCCCTAAATTGCATTCATGCCCCATCTTCTTTTAATTTCACGCCAAACCCCCTCTATTCTTTCTACTTCTCACAGCTGCCCTTCTTTGAATTTTCTGGTAGCTTTGCTTCTCTTTTTGTTTTTCTTCTTCAATTTTGCTTCTAAGTCTTTTGTATATATATTTCATTAACATTTTATGGAATATCAATCTTGCCCCTTTGATTTGTTTTGTCTATCACTCTTAGTAAATGTTTGGTTACTTACTTGTTAACTACTAATTCTACATGACACTTCCTCTAGTTTTTTATTTTTGAATTTAAACGTGTCATCACTTGTCATCTATTACTTGATTATGGACAACTATTTTATTCTTACTAATGTTTATTGTTGTAATTCTAGAATGAGCATTCGCTCATCGATGAATCGATTTAGATTAATACTAACTTGATTTATTACTTAACTTCACAATCTAGTTTCACTCGCTAGGAAATTAAGAATCGGAACTAGGGGTTTACAGATGTGGAGGTAGAGGTAATGGTAATAGCGACAATAAAAATTATAGGATTGGGAACGAGAGAGGAAGATTGAATGATAGACAAGATAGGGATCTTAGTAGCATAAAGATGAAACTACAATATTTCCAAGGAAAGATGGATCCTGATGTGTACCTTAAGTGGGAGAAACGAGTGGAGTTAGTTTTTGAGTGCCATAACTTTGTTGAGAAGAAGAAAGTAAAGCTAGCATTGGTCAAGTTTGTGGATTATGTTGTGGTTTGGTGGGATCAGTTAGTGTTGAATAGAAGGAGAAATCAAGAACGTCTTATAAACACTTGGGATGATATGAAAGCTATTATGAAGAGGCGATTTATTCCTAGTTCGTATTATAGGGAACTATACCAATGATTGGCAAGCCTTACATAGGGTTCTAAGAGTGTAAAGGATTATTATAAGGAGATGAAGATAGCCATAGTTAGAGCCAACGTGTGTGAAGATAGAGAGGCTACTATAGCTCGATTCTTGCAAGGGTTGAACAAGGACATTACCAATATTATGAAGTTGCAATATTATGTCAAAGTGATGAGAATGGTTCATATGGCTATAAAGGTGGAAAGGCAACTCAAATGAAAAGGTACCATGTCAAAACTGCAGATACTTTTATACAATCTGAAATTTTCAGTGTCCATTGATATAATCACTACATATGATTAGACCCTCCATAAATAGTTTATAATTAGAGCTAGGTCATAATGTCCGTTATACCCCTCTAATTATATCTTGATCCTTAAGTACTATTGATTCTCTAATGAACAATATATTCATAACAACTTATGAATTTATCTTTCTATTTCTATATGAACAGAAAGTTGAGCATCTTATTGTTCAAGACTTGAATCAACCCTTAAGAGAACTATTTCTCTACTTCTCGCAAGAAGGAGTGGATTCCACTATTGTATAGAATGTTCCCAGCTACTTACTAAATCATATCCCCAAAGTACGAAGTTATTGATCGAGCATCTATATCGATCTCACACATGTAAATCAAAGGACATAACTCAACAAGCAAGAGTCCATAATACACTCAGGATTAAGATCAATTCATATATGATCATCTAGTCGATAAATATAAATCTCTAAGTTTAATGGATATTAGTTAGAGACTCATGTTTATCGTGGTCCAGTCCTATATAATCTTTATTATATAAGGTGTCTCCATTTCTATGTCACTACATGAATAGTCTCGGATAAAATTATTGTACCGAATACAAAATGGACCGCAACTGTAGATTTACCACAAACAAAGTACCCAGCTTCGTTTGCTTTCTACGGACTCTTTAGATTACTTCTCTCAAACTAAATCCGCTTGTATATAACACTTATATACTTAATTTGAAAATACATCAGTAATCAAGGATGTTTCTCATGACATATATAATTTTTGCAAAATATATAAATTGAATAAAATGAATACTTTATTATTATTTATTAAAACCGTTTACATAATAACAAGCTCTTAGGGCACAAAACCCAACAATCTCCCACTTTCCCTAGAGCAGATGGGACATATCTCGTAATCCTAGACGCTCTAGATGACCTTCAAACACTTTAGCTGTTAAGGTCTTGGTAAACGGATCAGCAAGGTTGTCTTGTGATGCAATCTTCATCACGTTCGCATTTCCTCTTTATACAATCTTACTAATAAGATTATATTTCCTCTCTATATGCTTCCCTCGTTTGTGGCTTCTTGGTTCTTTGGAATTAGCCACTGCACCACTATTATCACAATAAAGGGTGAGTGGTTTATCCATATCTGGAACAACTTCCAGATCAGTCAAGAATTTACGTAGCCATACCGCTTCTTTAGCTGCTTCACAAGCTGCTACATATTCAGCTTCCATAGTGGAGTCAGCAATGCAAGATTGCTTAACACTCCTCCATACAATGGCTCCACTACCGAGAGTAAATACTGATTCGGACGTGGATTTTCTAGAATCCTTATCCGATTGAAAATCAGAATCTGTATATCCTAATGGGATCAAATCCTCTCTAGAATACACTAGCATATAGTTTCTCATTCTCCGAAGATACTTAAGAATATGCTTTACAGCCACCCAGTGATCAAATCATGGATTAGATTGATAACGACTAACTATTCCCACCGAATAGCATATATCCGGTCTCGTGCATAACATAGCATACATGAGACTACCTACTACAGAGACATAGGGAATCCGTCTCATATCCTCAATTTCTTGAGGTGTCTTAGGACACTGTTCCTTAGACAAATGAACTCCATGACGAAAAGGTAAAAGCCATTTCTTAGAGTTCTGCATCGAAAATTGCATAAGAATCTTATCGATATACAATGTCTGAGATAGCGCTAACAGTTTGTTCTTACGATCTCGTATTATTTGGATCCCAAGGACATAACTAGCCTCTCCCAAATCTTTCATTTGGAATTGGCTAGCGAGCCAGCTCTTTACATCTGACAATACTCCTATATCATTCCCAATGAGTAAAATATCATAAACATAAAGTAAAAAGAAAAACCACTTTCTTATCGATAATCCTTTTGTATACACAAGGTTCATCAATATTTTGCTCAAAACCATAAGATTTGATCGAAGTATCAAACCTTATATTCCAAGATCGAGATGCTTGCTTAAGTCCATAAATGGACCTTTGCAACTTGCAAACCTTTTGCTCTTGATATTGGGACACGAATCCCTCTGGTTGTACCATATAGATACTTTCATCAAGACTACCATTTAAAAATGCAGTCTTGACGTCCATTTGCCAAATCTCATAGTTGAGACATGCGGCAATGGATAGAAGAATCTGAATGGACTTAAGCATAGCTATTGGCGAGAAAGTTTCCTCATAGTCAACTCCCTCTTTCTGGGTATAACCCTTTGCCACTAGTCTAGCTTTAAAGGTCTCTACCTTTCCATCCACTCCTCTCTTCCTCTTGTAGATCCACTTACAACCTATAGGTTTTATCCCATCTGGTTGATCCACAAGTTCCCAGACTGAGTTAGAGTACATAGACTCCATCTCGAGATTCATTGCTTTAAGCCATTCCTCCTTATCAGAATCCTCCATTGCATCTTGATATGTCAATGGATCATCTACACTCTCATCAGAGATAGCAATTTGTGCCTCTCCAATCTCTCTGTAGCGGACTGGTGGTCTAATAACCCTCCCACTATGACGAGATGGTAGATGATTCTGATGAGAATCTGTCTGACGTTCAAAAGTGGTATGAATTATGTCTTTGTCAACTACTGTTGTTGACGGGGTACTATTTGACCTAGGAAGTAACTCCTCAAGTACAACTTTACTTCGAGGTTTGTAATCTCTTATATAGTTCTCTTTAAGAAAAGTAGCGTTTGTCGATACAAACGCTTTGTTTTCTTCAGGACTATAAAAGAGTCCGCCTCTAGTTTCTTTTGGATAACCTACAAATAGGCAAACTTTTGAACGTGGTTCCAGCTTTCCAGTCTTGTTCTTCAGCACATGTGCTGGACACCCCCATATGCGAAAATGTCGTAAACTAGTTTTATGGCCTTTCCACAACTCTAAAGGCATCTTTAGAACTGACTTAGATGGTACGACATTCAAAATATACATTGCAGTTTGCAATGCATATCCCCAAAATGAACTAGGTAATGATGAGAAACTAAACATAGATCTCATCATGTCCAAAAGGGTTCGATTTCTCCTTTCTGCAACACCATTCTGCTGGGGTGTTCCAGGAGCAGTCAATTGGGATAGAATCCCATGCTCAAGCAAGTAATCTTCAAACTCTGTATCGAGATACTCGCCTCCACGATCTGATCGTAGAGATTTCAATGTTTTACCTAATTGATTTTTAACTTCAGCTTGAAATTCTTTGAACTTTTCAAAAGTTTCTGACTTTCGTTGCATTAGGTAAACATACCCATATCTTGAATAATCATCAATAAAAGTGACAAAATATTCATAACCGCCTCTAGCTTTAACATTCATAGGACCACAGACGTCCGAATGTATAAGCTCTAACGGTTCCTTAACTCTAAGCCATTTTCCAGTAAAAGGTCTTTTGGTCATTTTACCTTCTAGATATGATTCACAAACAGGTAAAGTACCGATCTTTAACTCATTTAAATGTCCGTTCTTTACAAGTCTGTTTAATCTATCAAGGTTAATATGACCAAGTCTTAGATGTCAAAGATATGTGTCATCATTTTAAGAAATCTTTTGTTGTTTTGTTTTTGGTTTTTCAACCTTAAACATTTCAGTATTAAGCAGTGGTTTATGCATTAGCGGTCTTAATACATATAAATCGTTTTATTGCATCCCTGAACAAATATTTAATCAATTTCTAGAAATAATAACAGATTTATTATAAAAAGAAACAGAATAATTAAATTCCAAAAGTTTAGATACAGAAATCAAATTTCTTTTAAAACCTAGAATAAAATAAACATTGTTCAATGCAATAAAACAATTATTATTAAAACTAAGTCTAACTTCTCCCACTACCTTTGCTGAAACGACTTCCCCAGTCCCGACTCGCATGTTGAACTCACCCTCATCAAGCTGCCTATATGAATCAATCAACTGCAAAGAAGAACAAACATGATTAGTGGCTCCTGAATCAATTATCCAAGGGGATGAATCATCCTCCACTAAACAAGATTCAATGACTAGTAAATCACATTTACCTTTCATCTTCTTCTCTTTGAGCTCCTTGAGATACTTAGGACAGTTCCTCTTCCAATGCCCATCAACACCACAATGGAAACATTTTCCTTTGGGCTTGGTGGCCTTGGAGCCCTTTTTGCTCTTAAATTGCATGAAACTCTTCAAAAGAGTCTCAAATATCATACTCACTTGGTTACACTCATCTATAGTCCCACCATGGCTTTCGGTTGTATTGAAGTGGGTCATCATTTTCAAGACATGCTCTTGAATAGATGTACCCTCCTTCATCCTAGCAGTCATAACAGCACGAACAACTTCATGCTGTTGCTGCTCAGAAGGTTGCCCAAACATGTCCTGCAATGACTCCAGCATCTGAGTTGCTGCCAGAAGGTTGCCCAAACATGTCCTGCAATGACTCCAGCATCTGAGTTGCTGTTGTCATTGTCTCGTGCTTGGTAGCAAGCACTTCAAACATCCCTGGTAACAAGTAGCAGCGAACCTTCTCATCAGCTGTGACCCATTTCTCATAGGTCTCACACACAGCATGTCCAGCATTTTCTGCTGGCTGGGGAGGACAAGGCTGACTTGTGACAAATTTAAGGTCTTCACAGACTAGGACTGCGTTCATGTTACTTTTCCATTTGACATAATTTTTCCCATTAAGCTTATCATCTTTAACTAAAATAGAAATCAACGGAGATACCATTGCTAAAAATAAATAAAATACAAGACATCTAATATTATTTTGCAAAAATCAATATCATGTGACTTTGACATAAAATTAAACGTGATGCATGATACACAAATAATGAATTAGAAAATATCCTAAAAATAATTACTATGCCACGATAATCTAACATTCCACAAATAAGTGTCGCCGTAGGGTAGGTCAAATATTTGTATGTTAGACTGAGACATTCTCAATTAAATAATATAACAAAATAACTCTTATTCCTATATTATTTAACTACCGTTTTTCGGTCAGGAAAATAATTAACAATTAATTATTTCCTTTATGAGTGTAACCCATCATTTCGGATTTCATTGACTTAACTCGAGAATTGTCGTCGTAGGGTAGGTCAATCCCAAGATACATCTAGGAATCCTATCCATTAGGAAGTCAACCTTGATCAACTTAAATGGACACCACCCGTAAGGGGACGATAACAAAGCCGTCTCGAGGCGCCTTTAAATTTCACGGTGTTGAACTAATGATGGAGACCGCGGGATATATTGTCATATATCCCTCTCCCACTCACTATTTTAGGATTAGGGTTTTCTATTAAAAAATCCTAGTAATCATCTTAGATTATTAACGGCTAAGAAGATAATCTAAATTACTAAAAATTTGTGAGTTATTAAAGTTCATAACTTATCAACACTTAATGAATTACCGAATTTTTAACACTTAAAAATCTAATTCAATTTATAAATCTAATCTAAATAATCAAAATTATAAAGACTAGATTTAGTATGAAGTTACCAGATTTTAACTAATTAAAATCTAATCCACATTATGAATGCCAATTATTGAAAACATATTTCTAATTTGAAACCTATGATTTTCCACTAAAATCAATTCAAATTATTTAAGAGGCATTCTATGTATTATTCTACTATTTATACTAATAAACAATTTAATAGTAAAATAAAATAATACATATGATGTATGTCATGTTATAATGTAGTGAGTAGGCCCTCTCTATTCTATATGACATATTTTATGCATGGCCATGTTATTAATAAATTATTCAATCATCGCATGATAAATAATTTAAATAAACAACATATGTATGACCGAGTTCTTTGGTTTTAACAACCTAAATCTAATTTAAAGATTACATAAATTAACCAAGGCATTCCTTGGCCTTCACTTGTAGTCTTCATAGTCTTCAAGGTCTTGATGAGCTTTGAAAATCTTCATGGGCTCTCTTGGGCTTAAAATTAAATCCAATTTAATAATCAAGAACATCCATCAAATGGATTGGGTTAGAAGCCCATTTCTTGATTTTTAAACCCAATAATTATAAAACACAAACTTAAGGGCTGCTAAATATATATATATTTTGCCGAGTGTCGCACATATACCAGTGCAATTTCTAAAGATGCACTGTGTGCAATGTCTAAACATGCACTGTGTGCAACAATTGCACATACAGTTTCATGTATATAAGATTAATGCATGTGCTGCGCCAACACTTTATTTTAAGCTGTTCAAAACAGCATTCTGCAGTGTTCAAAACAGAATTCTGCAGTGTTCAAAACAGCAAACAGCATTCTGCAGTGTTCAAAACAGCATTCTGCAATGTTCAAAACAGCAAACTGCATTCTGCAGTGTTCAAAACAGCATACTGCAGTGCCAAAACAGCACACTGCAGTATTGGACTGTTCAAAACAGCATACAGTGCAGTAGGTACACACACCAAAAACACGCACAACCTGTTTCCGCACTGCCCATCAAGACTGCACACCATACTGTTCATACAGCCTTTGCACGCTGCTGTCGAATCACATTCTAGTGCACATTAAACTGGTTCAAAACCAGCCCGCACAATCAATCAAACTCATACCATGCAATCCCCATTCATCAAACATGAATACAAAATATATCATATCATAATCAAATCAAATATTAACAGTGCCTACTCAATGACATACAAATCAATACAAAACATATTATTTTAAAATCACTGTTTTATTGGAACCTAGGCTCTGATACCAATTATAGGGAAAAAACAACAATTGTTTTTATAAAAATAAAGATTTGCAGAACATTAAGTTTTAAATTTTTTAAAAAAACTCAAGAACCCTAGATCCATAAAACAATGAAATAAAATAATAAAACTAAATAAAGATCGAATCTTGTACCTTTTGTATTGATCTCTGTGTATTGTTCACCACCTTGCCTTCCTTGATATGTCTCTACACCAAGAAACAAGTGAGTGGGCACAATTATATAAAATTGTGCTCACTTTCTATTGATTTCTTTTCTTAAAAGAATAAACAATATATGTAAGAGGTGAGAATAAGTTTTGATTTCAAAGAACGTAAAACAAAACCTAAATATAACTTCTGTTAAGAAAAGAAGACTATTTCTTTTCTATTTATAAGCAACCAATTAGGGTTTTAATTAATCAAAATTAATATTTAACCTCAAGTTTATTAAAACTAAACTTTTGCCCATATAACATAATTAATTCAAAATTAATTCATGTTATATTTTGTAATCATACTTGTGACCTATAATTAATTCATAATTAATTTATACCCGGTCACAACTAACAATTGAATTCAAGACCTCTTATAAAATTAATTAAATAATTATTAATTCATAATTAATAATTAACTAATTAATAATTTGAATAATCAATATTATTCAAATACCAAGTGAACACATATTTTACTACTTATGTAACAAATATAATTGGACGATCCAATTACAATATTCTATATACACGTTTCTTATAGTGAAATGAGCTATCAAGGGGACCCGATGGACCTACAGTTTAGAGCTCCAATAATATCGAAATTATTAATTAAACTCTTTAATTAAATAATTCATTATTATTAATCTTAGAGTTACTCCACTAAAAACCTAAGATTGCACTCTCAAAACTGCAGATGCTTTTATACAATCTGAAATTTTCAGTGTCCATTGATATAATCACTACATATGATTTGACCCTCCACAAATAGTTCATAATTAGAGTTAGGTTATAATGTCCGTTATACCCCTCTAATTATATCTTGATCCTTAAGTACCATTGATTCTCTAATGAACAATATATTCATAACAACTTATGAATTTATCTTTCTGTTTCTATATGAACAGAAAGTTGAGCGCTCTTATTGTTCAAGACTTGAATCAACCCTTAAGGGAACTATTTCTTTACTTCTCGCAAGAAGGAGTGGATTCCACTATTGTATAGAATATTCCCAGCTACTTACTAAATCATATCCCTAAAGTACGAAGTTATTGATTAAGCACCTATATCGATCTCACCCATGTAAATCAAAAGACATAACTCAACAAGCAGGAGTCCATAATACACTCAGGATTAAGATCAATTCATATATGATCATCTAGTCGATAAATATAAATCTCTAAGTTTAACGGATATTAGTTAAAGACTCATGTTTATCGTGGTCCAGTCCTATATAATCTTTATTATATAAGGTGCCTCAATTTCTCTGTCACTACATGAATAGTCTCGGATAAAATTATTGTATCGAATACAAAATAGACCGTAACTGTAGATTTACCACAAACAAAGTACCCAGCTTCGTTTGCTTTCTACGGACTCTTTAGATTACTTCTCTCAAACTAAATCCGCTTGTATATAACACTTATATACTTAATTTGAAAATACATCAGTAATGAAGGATGTTTCTCATGACATATAACTTTTGCAAAATATATAAATTGAATAAAATAAATACTTTATTATTATTTATTAAAACCGTTTACATAATTACAAGCTCTTAGGGCACAAAACCCAACACATGTCACTTGCATGCTTCCTTTCTCTCCCTTTTTCACGCCATATGTCACACATTTTACTTCAAATGCATGACACATGTCAAACATGCTCTCTTTTCATGCCACCTTACATGCATTCTTCCATACTTTTCAATTTCCTAAAATGCCCTTGTACATGTCTTTTACAATTAAATATAATTATGTCATTTTTAGTAATTTCTTGACACTAATTGTATTCTAAACCTTAATAAACCTCCATACCAATTCCTGTATCCAAAATCATCTTTGGACTATCCGAGAATTATACTAGAATTTAATTATATATCCAAATACTTTAAATTATTTTATTACTCCGTAAATAATGGCATATTTTATATAGTATATGTATGGTACTAGAATCGAAAGGGTATGTTACAAATTCACCCCTCTTATAAAATTTCGTCCTCGAAATTTAAAAGAGCTATCTATCCAAAAAGGTAGGGGTATTCATGGCACATTTGATTCTCATGCTCCCATGTAGCCTCTTCAACCTCATGATTTTTCCATGAGACCTTCACCAAGGGAATGACTTTATTGCGTAGGGTTTGTTCCATGTAATCTAGAAATTGGACTGGTTCTTCTTCATAAGTCAAATTCTTTCTTAGTTCCACAGGTTGATCTCTGAGTACATGGAAGGGATCGGGAATATACTTCCAAAGCATGGATACATGAAATACATTATGAATTCTAGCAAGTTATGGTGGCAACTTCAACCTTTATGCCACTGATCCAACTTTATCCATGATCTCATACGGCCTAATGTAGCACGAACCCAACTTACCACGTTTTTCAAATCTAAGCACACCTTTCCACAGGGAAATCTTGAGGAATACTCTATCACCAATCTCAAACTTAAGGTCCCTATAACAATTATCTGTGTAAGCCCTCACCCAGATTTATTATTTTATAGTATTAGAAATCTTCAAATTGAGTTACGGTCGAATCGTATGCCTCCAGTAGTGTTATTTGAGGTTTATTATATTTTTGTATCGCAAGTTGGATTTCATGTAGTTGACCTCGGTACGATTACAAAGTGATTAGGAGTGATTTATGTGTTAATCAAGCGAGGTGAGCTCACAGAATAAAGTAAAAGATATTTTAATTCAACCAAGAAGAAAAGAGATAAGTGACTTTGAAAAGTAGTGGCTATGGATGTGCCACATGTCATCTACTGACTGATTGAAGAAATAAGTGGACTAGAATGTGTCAAGTGGACTAATAGAATTTGTGATTATCCATATTTGGGCACTAGTGAGATTATTGAAAGTTTGAGGTAATTAAATGAAATTTTCTTGAGAGACTTTTTAGTAATTGAGTATTAGAATTTATATATATATATATGTTGGTTTTTGTCTCATTTGAGACATTTTGAATGTGAAAAAGAAAGAAAGAAAAGAGAGAGTCAGGTGAGAAGCCGAGAGAGTGACGTTGAGAGAGAGAGAGGGAGGAAGAGAAGGATCCGGTTTGAATTTCGCCGTGATTTCTTCACGAAAGTTGTTCCTTGTCATCTCCTCTAGTTAGCCCAATGAATTTGAAGTGAAGAGATTGCCTATTTGGTGAATTATTTCAGTTTAAAAATTGATGTTTTATATGAAACTCATGTCATCTTTTGTTTCTTTTTCGAATTAGAGTTTAGGGATGATAAGAGGAAGGTGTGAGGATGATTTTGGTGTGATTTGTGAGTGATTTTGTAAACCCCTAGTCTCGATCTATAACCTCCTAGTATTAAAAGATGGATTAGAGAGGTAAAATAAATCTCTACATTAGATTAATTGAATTTCATGGCGTTAGAGATTTATCAATTTAAGATTGACGACGAAATTCGTCAACTTCAAGTAACATTACAATAAAATCAAGTTAGTATTAAGCTAAATCGATTCATCGATTTCGTGAACGTCATTCTAGAGTTTCATGACAATCAAATTAGCAAGAAAAAGATCAATAAAGAGTAAAATAACTCATCCGCAAAGAAGAGACAAATTAAAGAAAATAAAATTTTGAGTGCACGATTAAGAAAATTTTTACATTAGTTGTTCGTAAGTAATGGACAACTATTAAGCGATTAAATAAGAGATTGATGATAATAAAAATAAATCAAGGGACAAGCTTGATATTCCATAGAACATTAATGAGATATATAAACAAGACACTTAGAAGCAAAATGGACAAGTGAAGAGTGCAAAGCTACCATAAAAATCAAAAACAAAAGTGATTCCCATATAGAGTAGAGGAGGAGAGAAAATGATGGTCAAACAAGTTAAAAATGAGACTTAAGTGCCATTTTTATGAAGGTTAATTATATATATTGAACACTTAGCAAGATTTCAGCAAGAAAAGATGAAAATAGGTGAGAAACAAAGAAGAAAACAGCAGCAAATAAAATTAGGCGAGAAACAACTCAAGGAAGGGCAGCTGTGAGAAGTAGAAAGAAATAGAGGGGTTTGGCATGAAATTAAAAAGAATTGGGGCATGATGTAATTATGAGAAATGTCATTAGTATATAAGTAACCCTTGCTGAAAATTTTTTCAACAAACACAACTCATTCAGTCGAGAGAAAAGGAGAACACGCTAGAAACTGTGAGAAGCTTCGAGAGAGAGAGAGAGAATAGCGAGCAGAACAGCCGTGAATCAAAGCCGAACCGAAGAGGATCAAGACCAGAGGTGAAAGGCAAGGAGAAAATGAGAAGAAGGCACGAAAAGAAGAAGAAAATAGCTGCTGGTCGTGCTCAAGAGGAAGCAACCAGCAACAACAGCAGAAGTAAAACTGAAAAACAGGACAGCTCTGCAGTGCTGGACGCCAAACCAGAAAAAAAGGAAGAAGAAGGCCCTTCTCCAGCCCATCTAAACCTCAAACCCTTCCTCTAAACCCTCTCTCAAGTCCCTCTCACTTCCCATAGGAAGGATCAAGTAAGAAATCATATTTCTCACCCTTTTCTTTGCTGAAAAGTCCACCAGTGTTGCTGAAAATTTTATGCAGAATTTTGATGCTTGTGTTGGACAAATTGCTCTTCAAACTTTGATAGAACCTTAGGTAATTGAAATAGAGACTTGAATGATAAATTGTTGGGTGTAATTGATGCCATAAAAGTGTACATATGGGCTGCTATATATTAATCAAAGTTGAAACAGAAAGTTTTGTTTCATGCACTTCAAGTGGATGATACAAAGCTTGAGTGAATTTTTAGTGTCCAAATGAACAAGTTATACTTGACAGGACCCTTCCCAGACCTTATCTAAGCTCTTGTCTAGAGGATCCTGTCGGACACTTCAACGGACTCATCGAAACCGACTCGTCGGATCGAAGACATCCGGGAAGCGAACCCTAACTTACTTCTCCGGTTTACTCGTTAAAACTTAGTGTTTTGATGTTTCTCTGTATCTGGTTGCGAGTGATAAACATTTTCTTTGATTCTATTTCAAATATATTTTTAGAATTTTCGGCAGCATAACGGCTGCATTTTTTATAAAACCGGAATTTCACCTGTGAATAAAAATAACTTCGACTATTTTTGAAAACCTCCCAACTTCTTTATCCACAATCATGCAACATTCATCACGATTTCCATAAGCATAAACAATAAACTTCAATGCAAATTATACATATATGAATCATATATATAGAATGCATGAATATATTTATATTTTACAAATTCAACATCATTGAAATCCAAAACTGAATAGGTTAAATACATGTACAAAAAAAATGTATTCTAGTATCTTGCGCGATTGCCCACCTATATATATATAAAGCAAAAGTCTTGATCTCGTCCGGCGGTGGCACGTAATGAAAACAAATGAGCTACAAAATAAACAAGGGGTTAGTGCAACAAGGATATATAATATCACATACACTAACATAAGAATTCATCATTTATTCAAGTTTTATAATTTCTTTAAATTCTTCCATGTGTATCCTTGACTTGTTCTAACCATCACGGGCGATTATAACTAACGCCAACGTGAAGCTTACTAATGTATCTCAACCGCTACGTTACGGAATTTACTGCATCGTATGTAGGGCGCTAAAACTCATCACTGAACAACTACAATGCGGGATTTTCTGCATGCAAATGTAGTGCTAAACTTTAGGCGACTACGAGCGGAATTCACTGCGTCGCTTCGTAGCACTGGCTAACAACTAATCGACTACGTGCGGAATTGTCTGCATCGCAACGTAGCGCTATACTTTTCTATAAACTGAGCGATTACGGATGGAATTCTCTGCGTCGTCACGTAACGCTAAATCTCATTAACTTATAAGATATACACATAAGTTTTCATAATCAATTTCTTTAAGTGCAAAAGCACAAACTCAATAGTTTTATATCTTCTAAAACCTTTCTCATTTTATTCTCTTTTCATGCAACTCGTATCACTTTCTAGTAACATATGGATTCCATAAGAATCCATACGCTTAAACTTTAACTACATAATTAAATATCATCTTCAATTTCATTCATTACTTAGCTACTACATTCATTTAACATAATCAAGAATTGGCATAACAATTTAAAAAGCTATTAAGTGGCGAATCACTTACCTCAAGGCCGCGTCGCTCCGCGTCAAGCGTCTCGACGAGGCTCCTAGACGCCGCTCACGCGCTCGTCACCTACACAACATGTTCTCATCATTGCTCACAACAAAACTCAATTCTTAATTACACTTTAGAAATTCTCAACTATTACTATTTTCCTCTACATAGCTCCTAACTTGTTTCTAATTCAACCGAGACTCTCAAATCCCAATTTTTGTATAAAATTTTTAGTTTTGGACCCCTAGGGATACCCCCACGTGGTCCGTTTACTTGATATAGGCCTAAAACGGAAAATCATATTTTTATTCAAATGGATAGCCCATAACAGAACAGACAATAACATACTGCTCGGGACTCCGTTTTCCTTTGTTCTTTTTCCTACGGTTCACTTATCTCACGTTCTAGTTACACGTCAAATTTCGTTGAAAAATATTATCGTTTGCTAAGTCAAATTTAAGGAAAACGTCCGTTTTGGACACTTTCGGGCGCGTTTTAATGCCCGTTTAGTAAACTTTGTGTTTCGGATTAGCAACGCTAGATTTTCTTCCACAACTAAGCTTCATTTAACTAATAATGACTAACTAAACTCATTTCATGCCATAAAAATTGTATTAAGCTAGCCGTTTCACTTCTCAGAGCTCTAACGGCACTATATTGTGCATAACTTGCACAATTTTTATCGGATTCGATCCGTTCCAAAACTTATGGTTTTCTATGGTTTCTAGGCATCATTTAAGGTGTAGAACACCCCCAAATAAGCCAAATATGGTCAGGTCTCCTCTAGCTCAAATTTGAGCTCGGGAATCACTAATCTTATTTAAACTACTCTTTTGAAGTTCTAAAAATTTTCTAACTCTTCTAACCCTTTTCTTGTGCTCAACTTGGGTTCTAAACCACTTAATTTCAAGGTCTAGCTACTGTCCTTTAAGTCTCTAATACATACATAACTCTAACTTGATCAATTAATTGCTCAAATTTCACTCACAACTTTTATCATCAACTTAGAGTGCATGTGTAACCATTTTCGATTTCTACTTTGAGGGAGGATATAACAACCCATTTACATCATTCTATGACAGCTATTACACTCAAAACTCATCATTGATGATTCTATAACAATCATATAAGGTTCTATTAAGGTTTGAAGAGCAATCATCCAACAAATCAACAACAATTAAAATCAAGAAGCTGTCATCACTGCTTTTCTATTTCAGCAGAAAAATAAAAGAGAAATAGGTTATAATCTTACTTATTTCTTAGCTTAGGGGGTTGAGAAGAGTCTTAGAAGGATGTTTGAGGGCTTGGAAGGCAACTTGGGTGGTGGTTCTTCTTCCTTCTTTCCTGGCCGAACAGCCTTGTCGCGGTTCTACTCGCGATTGTGCTCGCGAATCTGCTTACGACCAGCTCGCGTTTCTGCTCTGTTTCTCACGACCAGTAGCTGCTGGTGCTTCTTCTCCTTCGTGTCTCCCCCCTCTCCTCTTCCTTTGCTGCCCAGCTTGCTGCAGTTCACGACCAGGAGCTTCTTCCCTCGCGAACTGCTCTTACGCGAGCTGTCCTGCGCGTCTGGTTCTGCTTCTGCTTCCACGTCTGAACTGTTTTGGTTCAGCTGCTATCTCTTGCTCGACCAGCAGCTACCTTGCTCTCTTCTTGCTTACTGGTTGCTTCTCTTCTTCTCTTCTTGGCCTTCTCTTCTGGTTCACGCTGCTCTCTCTCTCTCTTTCTCGCGATTCTTCTCGGTTCTTCTCGGTTAATGACTGAATTGTTTGTGTTTTTGCTGAAACAAATTTAGCTAAGTGTTGGTATTTATACTAATCATCTCTTGTTATTTGCATTTTGCCCCAACTCTCTTTAATTTTACTTTCATCCCCTTTTCTTAAAGCTCTCTCACGGCAACACCCCTCTTGGTCTCCCGTGTCTCTTTCGTTTCTTATTTGATTTAATCGTTGTCTCATTAGAATTTATTTAATCGTCAAGCTTGTCTTATCGACCACTTGACGCTATCTTTTTAATTGAATTTTTTTATTCGAATTATCCTTTACCACTATTTTAAAATCCTAACTTGGATTTTATTAAAATGCTACTTAGATTTTCATAGCCGACGATTTTCATCGTACTCTTAATTTAATACTTTCTGAGGCCATGACTATCAACCTATTAAATGTAGAGAGTTATATTATCTCCCTAACTTAGCTTCTAACGTTGGGACTTTATAAGTCGAAGTTAGGGGTTTACAAGTTATGTTTGTGTGTGTGTTAAGGGCTTGAAGGGCAGTAGAGAGCCTTGAGTTTAGATGATTTTGAACTCAAAATTTGACATGAAAAAGCATAGGGGAGCATGTAGGAAGAAGAGAAGCTCAATAGAGCTAGTTTGCCAATTTTGTGAATCCCGAGCTTAAATTTGAGCTCTAGAAAACCTGACTATATCTGACCTATATGGGGGTGTTCTACACCTCCAATGATGCCTAGGAACCATAGAAAATCATAGGTTTTGAAACGAATCGAATCCGATAAAAATTGTGCAAGTTATGCACAAAATAGTGGCGTTAGAGCTCTGAGAAGTGAAATGGCTATCCTAATGCAATTTTTATTGCATGAAATGAGTTTGGTTGATCATTATTAGTTAAATGAGGCTTAACTATGAAAGAAAAACTAACGTCGCTAATTCGAAACGGAAAGTATACAAAACACGCACTAAAAGTGCTAGAAAATACCTGAAAAATGGGCGTTTTCCTTATATTTGACTTAGCAAACGATAATATTTTCCCAAGAAATTTTAGGCGTGACTAGAATGTGAGATAAGTGAACCGTAGAAAAAAGAACGAAGGAAAACAGAGCCCCGAGTAGCATGCTATCACCTGTTCTGTTATGGGCTGTAAGTTGAGAATTAAAAATGTAATTTTTCGTTTCAAGCCTCTAACAACTAAACGGACCGTGTGGGGTGATCCCTAGGGGTCTAAAACTAAAAATTTTACACAAAAATTGGGATTTGAGAGTCTCGGTTGAGTAGAAACAAGTTAGGAGCTATATAGGGAAAAATGACTATAGTTGAGAAATTCTAACTTATAGTTGAGAATTGAGTTTTGTTATTAGTAATTATGAGAAAATGTTGTGTAGGTGGAGAGCGAGACACCGAGGCTCCTGAGATTCATCGAGGCGCTTGACACGGCTTCGAGGTAAGTGGTTCGCCACTTATGCTTGTTTCCAATTCTTTGAAAATTCTTGATTTTTATCATAAACATTGTAACTAAGAAATAAATGATATTGGAAATGATGATTAATGTTAAGAGTAAAGTCTAAGCATATAGATTTTTATGGAATCTATATGGTACTAGAGATGAATACTAAATTGCTTTAGTAAAGGTGAAATGAGAAAGTGTAGTAGATTTCAAAACAAGAAAGTTTTGTGCTTATTGCACTTAAATAGCTAAGTATGAAAACCCATGTATATGCCTTAAAAGTTATGAGATTTAGCGTTACGTGACGACACAGATAATTCCGTCCGTAATCGCTCAGATTGTAGAAAAGTATAGCGCTACGTTGCAATGCAGATAATTCCGCACGTAGTTGGTTAGTTGATAGTTAGCGTTATGAAGCGATGCAGTAAATTCCGCTCGTAGTCGCCTAAAGTTTTAGCACTATACTTGTGATGCAGAAAATTCCGCATTGTAGTTGCTCAGTGATGAGATTTAGCGCCCTACGTACGATGCAGTAAATTCCGTAACGTAGTGCTTGAGATACATTAGTAAGCTTCACGTTAGCGTTAGCTATAATCGCCCGTGATTGATAGAATGAGTCAAGGATATACATGGGAGTTTTGAAAAAAATCTTAAAACTTGAATAATTGGTGCATCGTTATATTAGCATATGTGATATTATATATTATTGATGCGCTAACATGTTTGTTTATTTTGTAGCGTAATTATTTTCATTGAGTGCCACCGTCGGACAAGACGACGACCGTTTGATTGCATATATATATAGGTGGGCGCGTGGTGCAAGATATTTGTGAATGTTGTGTATATTGATTAAATATATCACCTTTTTGGGATACATTTGTATTAGGAATTGTATGTTGTAAATATTTGATGATTTGTCATGTTTACATATGGATATGAAATTACATATTGCATTATAAATTGTCTATGCCTATTTGTGACAAAAATGTGATAATGATTGTGGTTTGTGGATAAAGAAGTTGGGAGGAAATTGAGATATTGTCGAAGTGCAAATTTTCATTACAGGTAAATTTTGGTTTTATCAAAAATGCAGCTGTTATGCTGCCGAAAATTTTATAAAAAGTATTTGAAATAGAATCAAAGTAAAAGTTTATCACTCCCAACCAGTTATAGAAAAATCAAATCACTAAGTTTTAACGAGTAAACCGGAGAAGAAAGTTAAGGTTCGCTTCCCGGATGTCTTCGATCCGACGAGTCGGTTTCGATGAGTCCGTTGAAGTGCCTGGCAGGATCCTCCAGACAAGAGCCTAGGTAAGGTCTGGGAAGGGTCCTGTCAGATTTGATGGAAGAAAAATAGGTGAGAGAGAGAGAGGAAGTAACAACCAAAAATGGGTTTTTGTAGGATCCGATTTCGTTTTCGATTCTAAGGCATTAGATAGATGTTTTAGAGGTTAAAAAATAATCTTATAAAGTTAGATTTCAAAAACGAAAAGTTTAGGATCGATTTCGGAGCTAAACGGACGAGTTGAAGGGTGTTTTCCGAAACCCTTCGAAACGCGTTTGTTTAACATTCAAAACTGTTTATTTAATCATGGTTAGGTGTTAGAACACTAGAGGATTAATTGTTGAAGTTGTAGGACGTTTGAAGGGAAAAATGATTTTTACTAGTAAACGAAATCGAATGAATTTTGTTCCGAGCTTCCGACGATAAAATTGAGTATACTGAGGTATTCCTAGGAAAGAATAAGTATGATTCATGTAGAGAAAACGGATTTCGAAAACCCCGATAATAGAAATTGAGATCCGAAAGTTTAGACGTTAAAGGGTATTAATAGAGATAAATGAAATTTTTATTGATTTTGAATGTTACTTGAATGAGTTAAGTGACCCTCAATGGATATTTGATGTTTTAGGGTAAAAGCGGAGAGTTCCGGAGGCATTTGGAGGAGGATCGGATTCTATCTGAGGACGTATTGTGAGTGGAACTATGAGTTTTTAAAATTTATATTTTCTTAAAATTTAGTGTAAAGTTAAAAGAATTTATTGTAAATAGTTATTCATTTATTAATTGAATTTATATTATAATTCTAGCATAAAGATTTTAGTTTATTATTTATGTATATGAGAATGTGCTAAAACTAAAGATTTTAGGCTTACTGACAGGACCCTTCCCAGACCTTCTCTAGGCTTTTGTTTGGAGGATCCTGTTAGGCACTTCAACAGACTTATCGAACCCGACTTGTCGGATCGAAGAAATCCGAGAAGCGAACCCTAACGTTCTTAGCCGGTTTACTGATTTAAACCCAAAAAAATTGGTTTTCTTTAAAACAGTTGGGAGTGATAAATTTTTTCGTAATTTTATTTCAAAACAATTTTATTAAAATTTCGGCAGCATAACGGCTGCATTGTTTATAAATCCAAAATTTTCCTACAATTAAACAAACACTTCGACTATGATTTCATTTCCTCCCAACTTCTTTATCCACAACCAAGCATTATCATCACATTTTCCACAACATAAACATGTACTCATGCTAAATATACATATATACATCATATATATAACATGCATAAATATTTACCACATATAATTCCAAATACAAGTGTCATAGTTATCATATAATATACATCTATATGCATAATTTACACAATATGTTTTTGTGACTTGTCCCACCTATAGATGTATATGGAAAACAAAATGTCGTCGTCCCATCCAACAGTAGCACGCAACGGAAGATAATAGACTACATAGCAAATAAACTAGTTAGTGCAACAAGAGAATATAATATAATGTGCACTAATGAAATAATCTATAAACTTAGTTATTAATATTTCCAAATCCTAAAGTTTTCTTCCAAAATTCCCATGTATACCTTTAAAGTCTTCTAACCATCACGGGCGATTTTAACTAACGCTAACGTGAAGCTACTGCTGTATCTCAACCACTACGATACGAAATTTACTGCATCGCACATAGGGTGATATCTCTCATAACTAAGCAACTACAAAGCGAAATTTTCTGCATTGCAATTATAGTGCTAACTCTGGGCGACTACGAGCGGAATTTTCTGCATCGCTACATAGTGCCAACTATGAAATAACCAACTACGTGCAGAATTATCTGCATCGCAACGTAGCGCTATACTTTTCTATAATCTGAGTGATTACGGATGGAATTTTCTGCATCGTCACGTAGTGCTAAAACTCATATAATCTCAAGGTATATACATGGGTTTTAAAACTAAATTTATTTAGTGCCAAAACACAAAACGAATTAGTTTTGGAATTTCTAAAAACTTTCTCATTTCAACTCTTTCTAAAGCAACTTAACATTGATTTCAATTACTTTATGGATCCCACAAGAACCCATATACTCAAACTTTCACTTTAATGGTTAAAAATTATTTTTGTTTCTATTTAACATAGTAACAAAGGATGAAATATAATTGGAAGTAACCATAAGTGACAAAGCACTTACCTCGAAGCCGCGTCAAGTGCCTCCACTAGTCTCGGGGGCCTCAGTAGCTCGCTCTTCACCTACACAATACTTTCTCATTTAAAATACGCTACTAAATACTTTATAAACAACTCACAACTCAACTTTAACTTTGAAAATCAAAACGACGCGTTTTCTTAACTCTAACTTCCTCTAATCACTTCTAACTTAACCAAGGCTTCCTAATTCTGATTTCTTTGTAAAAGTTTCAGTTTTGGACCCTTAGGGATCACCCTACGCGGTTCGTATAATTGTTAGAGGCTTGAAACGAAAAATCAAAATTTTTCGCCTCAAAGACAGCCCATAACAGAATGCACTGTAGCATACTTCTTGGGGCTCCGTTTTCCTTCATTTTTTTTCCTACAACTCACTTATCTCACATTCTGGTCACACGTTAAATTTCGTCGAAAAATTCTATCGTTTGCTAGGTCAAATCTAAGAAAAACACCCTTTTTCGGGCACTTTTAGTTCACGTTTTGTGCACTTTTTCGTTTCGGACTAGCGACGCTAGTTTTTCTTTCGTATCTAAGCTTTATTTACCTAATTATAATCAACTAAACTCAATCCATGCAATAAAAATTGCATTCCCCTAGTTATTTCACTTCTTAAAGCTCTAACGGTACTATTTTGCGCCTAACTTGCGCAATTTTTATCGGATTCGATCTGTTCCAAAACCTATGGTTTTCTATGACTCCTAGGCATCATTTGAGGTGTAGAACACCCCCATATATGTCAGACTTGGTCAGGTTTTCTCTATCTCAAGATTTGAGCTCGGGATGCCCAAATTGCTCAAAACTACCTCTATTGATCTCTACATGCTTTTCTATGCTTTTCTAATCCTTTTCATGCCAAATTTTGAGTTCAAAACCAACTAAACTCAAGGCTATCTACTGCTCTTCAAGTCCTTAACACACACACAAACATTTCTTTGTCATTTAAACACTTAAAACTTACTCACACTTTTTGTCAAATAGTTGGAATGTGTGAAAACTGATTTTCGTTTCTATTGTGATCAAGTGTATGGCAGCCCATTTTTACAACCCTAAGCTACCATTTATACATCTCAACTTATCATTTAACTCTCTACAACGATCACTTAAAGTTCTACCATAATCTTGAGGGTAAAATACCCAACACAAGCATAAAAAATTCTGCACACTGTCAACAACTTTCTACTTCAAGATTTCAGCAATTAAAAAGAAAAGGAAGATGATATCTCACTTGCTTCTTGTTTAGAAGAGTGAGAGGGGCTTGGAAGAGGTCTTAGAGGAAGGGATTTGAGGCTTGAATGGGCTGGAATGGGCTTTCTTCTTCACTCTTTTCTGCTGGGTGTTTCTTTCCTCCACTGCTGTTCTATTTTTCTTTTCCTTTTCTCATGCCCGAATCTATTTTGCTCTTGCATATCACGGCTGCTGATGGTTGCTGCTCCTTTGCATGACTTCTTCTTCTCTTCTCTTAGCTGTTCACTTCTGCTCTTGATCTTCTTCGATTCTGCTCTGGTTCACGACTGAACTTTCTGCTTCTTCCTTCACGGCTGCAGCTGCTGTCTTCTTTCTTCTTTCACGTGATCTATTCTGTTTTTGTGTTACACAGCTGCTCTTCTATTTTGTTTCACACTCCATTCTTGTTGCACAGCTGAAATGCTTCTTGTTCTCTCAAAAAATCTGCTAAGTATCATATGTATAGGCTCAACCTTTTAATAATTGAAATTCTTGACCTCATCTCTTCCAATTCACACCATTTCCCTCTCTTGTTTGCTTAATTGCTACTACACCCTTCCTCTTTCATTTCTTTGAAAGTTTTGCTTCTATTTGATTTGTTGGACTATCACTAATACTTATTTAATCACTTAGTAATACTTTAATACTTATGGACATTTATGTAATAACATTCTAACTTTTGAATTTGCCCACATTGTCAATTATATATATATATATCTTAATTGTAAAAATATAACTTTCCTCTTATCTAACTTTATTTTCTTTAATATGATTATCGAATAGTCCTAAACGATTATTAATTCCCGAAATGTTCTGATTTGGATAATCGTTGACTAAATTTATTCTTTTAACTCCATCATCTAGTTTCTAACGCTAGGAAGTTATAAATCGAGACTAGGGGTTTACACTTACTGCCTTAAGTTTTAGAATATTTTAGTGTATTAAGAAAAAAAAAATTTAATAGCCTATGGTTTACCTTAGCCCAGTTTAGTACCCGGCTGAATGCCCTATGCGTGATACGGTAGATGAGAGGAAGTCAGTCAGTGAGATTTGAGTCTAGTCGACTCTTGTGTGAGCGAGGCATGAGTGATCCGTATACACGTATAAGGTAGTGTAGTCGGTTTGCAGCGTGGGCCCGCTTTTGGCTACTACACATGGTAGATTCCCACTTCTAGTGGTTAGCTAGATTTTATATGCTACCACGCCAGGAGTAGATATTCCCTGGTTACCATTTAGGCGAGCATTAGAAAAGATTTTAAGAGAAGATTTCAAAAAGTGGTTTGGAAAAGAATTTTAGAAAGGATTTTAGTTTTTAAAAAACTGTTTTTGGGAGAATATTTTATACATAAATGAGTTTTAGTTTATATAAATTATACCATTTACTGAGTTATACTCATATTTTTCTTTAAATGTTTTTCTTAAAAATTCTCCCACAGGTGCAGGAGCTAGTCGTCTAGCCGACGAGGTTCAGTCAGACATGCAGGCGGACGGATAGGATGACATCTACTACATGTATATATTTTGTTATTTTGATCATATATATGTTTATGTATATAGTTGTAAATATTTTAAAGAAATAGTGGATGCATTAGTTAAAAATGTTTTATTAAAGTTTTATGAAATTTAGTTTTCAGATTTTATTTACTTGTTTGTGGTTGTGTTGTGAGAAATGAGTCGGAGGCTCTGGAAGTTGAGAAATTGATTTCATAGAAGTATTTTTATAAACTGTTTTTGAAACTTGCAAGGTGGCATAGTTTAGAAAACAGACGGTATGCTGCTGAAATTTTTATTAAAAAGCAAAAATTTTTTATCACTGTCACCTTGTAAAAGAAGTTAAAATATCTAGCTAAATGATTTTCCGGTGCCCTGATAGGGTTCCTCCGGACTGAGTATAGGGTTCGTGGGAATTCTTTCGGGGTGCTACAAGGTCTTTCTCGGGTCCAGAGAAGGGATTCGGGAAGGGTCCCGTCAATCCGCATAACTCTTTTATTGGTCATTTGCTATCCTAAGTCTATCCCTGATAACTTTAATTTTATCTGAAGTAATATGGACAAGTTCGGCACCTATCGGTTTCCTCTCAGCTACCTCATCCCAACATATGAGAGTCCTGCACTTTCTTTCATAAAGTGCCTCATATAGGGTCATGCCGATACTAACCTAATAGCTATTATTATAAGCAAACTCCGTAAGTGATAGGTGTGTATCCCAACTTCCCTTGAATTCCATGACACATACTCTAAGCATATCTTCAAGTGTTTGGATTATCCTCTCAAACTGACCATCAGTCTGGGGATGAAAGACTATGCTAAAATTCAATTGTGTGCCTAAAGCTTTTTATAGACTAGGCCAAAACTTTGATGTGAACTTAGGATCACAGTCTGAGACTGTGGAAACAGACGTACCATGTAGTCTAACTATCTCATCTATGTATAACTTAGCTAATTTATTTAAGGGGTAATCAATTTTGATTGGCAGAAAATGGATGGACTTCATCAACCTATCCACTACAACCCATATAGCATCATATCCCTTTTGACTATATGGGAGTCTTATTACGAAATCCATGATAATCTTCTCCCATTTCCATTATAGGATAAGGAGGTGTTGTAACAATCTTGTAGGTTTCTGATGTTCTACCTTCACCTGTTGACAGGTTAATCATTAGGAAACAAAATCTATTATCTCTTTCTTCATCCCTTTCCACCAATAATGTTCCTTCGGAGTATGGTACATCTTTATGTTACCCGGATGCATGGTATAAGCTGATGAGTGAGTCTCTTCCATAATATCCTTTTTCAGAACTTCCACAGCCGGTGTGTATAAGCGTTGGCCTATCATCACTATACCATCATCCTTGATTACATAATCTGACTCATTCTCAATCTCCGTCCTCGACTTTACCAACTGGAGATCTTGTTTTTATCGTTCTCTGATCTAATCCACTACGATGGGACAAACATGAAAAGTAGCTAATAATGCCCTTAAGTCTACCATTTCTAACCTTACTCCCAGAGACCTCATTTCTACCAGAAGCGAAAAATTACTCAGTCTTCAACTGTGCTATTGAATCGGTAGGACTCCTGCTTAAGGCATCGACCACTTCATTGGCCTTTCCAGCGTGGTATTCTATCATACAGTCGTAATCTTTTAATAATTCTAACCATAGGAGTTGATGTCAATGTTCTCTTTAACTCCTCAAAACTTTGCTGACAAGCATCTAATCATTCAAACTTTTCTTCTTTTCTCGTCAGTCTGGTTAGTAAGGCTACTATTTTGGAAAACCTCTCAACAAACTTTCTGTAATAGCCTGCCAGCCTAAGGAAACTCCTGACTTCGATTACATTTATTGGCAGTCTCTGGTTTGTAATGGCTTTGATCTTCTAGGGATCCACACTGAGGCCTTCAGCTGAAACAACATGACTCAAGAAAGCAATTCTATCTAACCAAAACTGGCACTTACTAAACTCAGCATATAATTAGTGCTCTCATAGGGTATGTAATACTATCTTTAAGCTTCCATTATTCTTCTTAACAAACAAGACTGGAGCCCCCACACCCCCTCCTATGGGGAAGCGTTGGTTCTCACAAAACCCTTATTTAGTAACTCCTCCATTTGTACTTTTAACTCTTTCAACTCGGCCAGAAGCCATCCTATAAAGAGTAATCAAGATCGGCTCAATTCCCAAAGTCAAATCTATCTCAGGCTTTATCTTCCTATCTGGGGTAAACCCGTGAGATTCTTCGAAAATATATCTGGGAATTCTCTAACCACCGGGATATCTTCTAATTGACTTTTATCATCTTTCTCTTCAATCATATAAGTGAGATATCCCTGACACCTTTTACGAAGCATCTTACTAGCTATCAAAGTGGTCATAATACTGATGGCAAGTACTTTTCATATCCCACGGAACACCACCTCTGATTCCCCTGATCTGGCCAATCTGACCTCCTTCTTATAACAATCAACTGTGGCTCGATGATTAGACAACCAATCCATCCCTAAGATTACATCAAAATCCCAATATTCAATATAATCAGATTTGTAGGGAATTCATTGTTTTCTATCACTACCTTACTACCTAATATCACATTTTCAGCTAAAAGTGAGTCTCCGGCAGTGATGGAAACTATTATACTACAATTTAACGACTGTAACACAACATTCACCTTGGCAGAAAAATGTACAGACACAAAAGAATGTGTAGCTCTAGGGTCTACTAACACATATGCATCATGATTGAGGACAAAAATCATACCGATAACCACTTCTGGAGCAACGTCCATTTCCTATAAGCTAACGATGAATACTTGAGTCGTATACGAGGTCTACCTGGCTGACCTGTAGGAGGTACTCCTCTACTCCCTGAACCTCTAATTGGAGTTGTGGCACTTTGCCCTCTAGTCTATGAGCCTTTATCTCCTTGTCTCTGGCCAACATTAGCCTGTATCGATGCTGAGTGTCTAGTCTCTTAATTCGTGGTAGTGGCTAACTGTGGGCACTCAATTATATAATGGCCTTCCAACCTACAACGCTAATAAGTAGTGCTGCTACTACGACTTTCGCCCGTATGTCTCCTTTTGCATTGACTACACTTTAGTATCGAACTCCTCGCATTACAAGTGTAAACCCCTATTCTGGATATTTTATTCCCTAGTATTAGAAGTTAGAATATAGAAATGGTCAGTATTTATAATAAGAAAATCCAACAAAGGGTAAAATAGTATTTTTCTACAAATAAATAGATGAGTATCAAAGAAGAGCAAATTGGTCAATGATAAATTAAATAACTATTATATAAAAGTGAATGGAATAAAATTTTTGCATGAATTGTGCAAATTGATAAAAGTAGTAAGGATGATAATAAACCAATGCATAATTAAAAGACCATTTAGTCAAATTTCATATGATGGCATAAAATGTAAATAACTAACAAACTTCAATGGCACTTATATAAATGCAAGCCTATATATAGAAGTGTTGTCTTCCAACACTTAGGGAAATTTCAAAAAAAGAAATTGAGAGAGAGTTAAGAGGGGTGCACGACAACAAGGGAAAGAGGAAGGAGAAGAAATCCAAGCCAAATCCAACCATTTTCAAGCTTCCAATCAAGATTCTTAGTAGATTAAAGCAAGAATAACAAACTTTAAGCAAAAATATGGTAAGGTTTTCATGACTTTGTCTAGAAATAGTGATAGTTGAATCTATGTTTGTGTTGGTTAATTGAGTTAGTTTTTGATGTGTAAATTGATGTGAGTTTTTATCTAAATCAATAGTAGAACCATAAGAAGTTAAAAAGAGAAGTTGTATTGCAAGAAACCATGAAAGAATTAGAGTTAGGGTTTATATAGTAGAAACCCCAACTTGTGATTTAAACTAGTAAAGAGTTAAATAGGTTGCCTATTACTTATTTGATGAAATGTTTGAAAGAAGTATAACTTGAAAAATTGAAAAGAACAACATGTGATGCATGTGTGTGTGTCACGGCCAAAGGGAGGATATGTGAATGCTATTGTGTTTTAACCTCTTTGGGCTCTAAATCATGCATAATTAAAGTTAGAAAAGCATATAGGAGAGTTAGAATTGAAAAAGGAAACTAGATTGAATTGTTTGTGCATTTTGGTTTGATGAAGGGCAGTAGTTTAAGCATGTGTTTTGTTGGTGTTTATGATGTATTTAGGGTCCTAAAAACATGCAGGAGTGAGTAGGAATTAAAGTAATTACAATGGATGTACATAGGTGTATGAATAGCATACAAACTAGTAAAGGATAAAATGATAGTAGAGTGAAAGAATAGGTATTTGAAGGGGTTATAGAGACTTGCACTAATTGAGCTTAATTGGGGTTGTTTTAGACCTCAAAACATGCATAAATATCCTAGCAAACAATAGAAATTTGAAGGGAAATGTTTGGATAAAAATTGAGGAAGTATGGCTTAAATAGTGTTCCTATGTAGTCGTAAAGATGAGTTGAGAGTGAAAATGCATTCTTTGATGCATGAAATGAATGTATTCGATCATAATTGAGTAAAAGAACCTTAGATACGAAAGAAATGACATCATTGCATATGTGATGCAAAAATGTGCATAAAAAAGTGTCGAAAAATAGATGTTTTTCATAGGTTTCACCCCTCGATATTTAGAATTTTTCAAAACTATTTTATGGGTGACCTAAGTGAAAGATAGGGAGGTGATTCAAGCAAAATCGAAATGAAGAAAATTGCTAGGTTGGTCCCTAGCATAGGTTCGGGTTTAGGGGGTAAAAAATTGTGATTTTTCGTTTCAAGCTTCCCATAACCAATTTGACCATATCGAGGTGTTCCTAGATGAAAATAAAGAGGGTTCATAGAAAGAAACCTGAATTTTAGAGCTTTGGTCGAGTTAGAATTTAGATGAGAAGGTTATAGGAAAAAGGGTTTTCAATAAAATATTCTATGGAAACTATTGTTTAAAAGTTTTGAATCACTTGGTTTAGCAAAGTTTTGAGTAAGATTGTGTAATATAGGTGACGAGCAGGCGAGTGGAGCACGGGAGGCTCGTTGACGAGTATAGCTCGCTTAGTGAGGTAAGTGTCCTATCACTTGCAATTTATTTTATCTATAGTTTCAAAAATGATAAGTTAAAACTTTGAAAAACGATCCTTACATCGGATCTTGAAAAGAGTTTTTGAAAAGAAGTGGTTTTGAAAAGATTCGAGTAAAGATTTGTAGTTAATGATTTAGAAGGAAATCAATTTTCGTGCTAAATATACATAATAGCAAAGAGTTTTGAAAAATCATGTACATACCCTCTGCTTATATGAGATTTAACGCTATGTAGCGATGTAGAAAATTTCGTCCGTAGTTGCTCAGTTTTTTTCAGAGTATCTAGCGCTACATTGCGATGCAAAAAATCCCGCACGTAGTTGTTATAAGCATTGCATGCGATACAAAAAATTTCGCTCGCAGTCGCCAAAAGTTATGGTCTATGTATAGCACTACAATGACAATGTAGAAAATTCCACATTGTAGTTGCTCAGATTTGAGATTGTCTCACACTATGTTGACGATGTAGTAAATTCCACTCATAGTGGTCAAGATATCTCAACATCTTCATAGTTGGTGCCAGTCGGAAATCGCCACGTGATGGTTAAAGTACTTTAGGGGGTTATACATGGTGTTCTTAAAAAGAAATGTTTTCTAAACCAAAGATTGCGTATTTAATTAAGTTTATGAATCACTATATAATTATACTTCATATTACTTCATACAATGAACTAATGCCTTTACTTTTGCATAGTGTGTATATTCTAATAGGTGTCTCAATAGGTGATTTTGCATCAAGAAAACTATCATCGGACAATTTAGGTGGGAAACTCGACGGCTACATTGAATAAATAAATATCTTTTGTGATTGTAAATAATATAACTAAATAATTGCATGGTTGGAATATGGATATGTGAATAGTTGGAAATCAATGATATGATATGTATATACATACATTTTAAATACTTGCATATGATTTATATCCATTACCAAATGTTTGATAATCGAGATTGTATCATGTCAGTGATAGAAACGTTGGTTTGTGAAAAGTATTGTGAAAATGCATGTTTGTGGATAAACGAAGTTGGGTGAAAATTGAAAATAGTCGAAGTGTATTTTATTGCAGGTAAAAATTTTAGAAATTTTAAAAATACAGTCGTTATGCTGTCGAAATTTTTATAAAAGTATTCTTCAATTAAACGAGAAAAATTTACACCCATCCAAATTGTTTACAAAAGAAAAGAATACATTTAAATCGAATTAAGGAATCAGACAAGATTAAGGGGTTCGCTCCACGGATCTCTTTTATCCAACAAGTTGGGTTAAGAAAAGTCCATTGGAGTGCCCAGTGGGACCCTCCAGATAAGAGATTAGAGAGAGTCTATTTTAGGTCTTGTCAACAAGAGCTTCCGAGTGCCACAGGTAATCTAACTGACCCCTAATTGGATGATGCTCCTCAGTTCATCCTTCTGCCACCAAACCATTTAGACCTACTCGTTTTCTTTCTTGACCACCTTGGTAGGTCCTGATAGTCGTAGGTGGGGCTGATTCATAGAGGCGTTCATCGACCTAATCATGTGATCGGCCTCCCGATCTAATGGTGCATCGAGTGCTAGAGCCTCTCGAGTGGCTCTCCTAAGACCCCTATGGCTTCGTCGGTGCATGATGTTGTGATTTCAACAAAAATGAATTTATATAACACTTGAAATTTTTTGAAATCATATGCATGAAAAACAATGAATTTTTTTTTCTAGGTTATCTTGTTCACACAACAATGTAAAGATGCTTTATAAAATCATAACATGAAAAGAGACAACCCTCTTTTTAAACCGGGCTCTAAAATCAACAATTGACGCACCCCATCCCTTATAAGATGGCAGCCCACCCGGTAAGCCCACGGTGGCCTTTCAGTCGAGATCTACTCCGACTGAAAGGTTCTTGTGAAGTTAAACTTTTTACTTTTATTGAAAACCTTTTTATTTTAGCAACCCAGAAATCTGGAAACAATAGAAATTTTTGAAATTTTCATGCACCAAAATATTTCAATGAAATTATTTACATAACTAAGTTATGAAACCTCACTTAAAAATATTTACATATCATGCACAAAATATTTGCAAATTTTTCCAAAATACATCCGATTTTATACAAGTGTTATCATACCTATTTTCAAAAAGCATTTATAACAAATATGTATAAACATAAGCACATAACAGCACATGACATCATCCGACTACTCTGAGGTTAGAGTCCTTGCTACCGAAACACATGCACCTGCCCTTAGCGAGGTTTTGTTTATAAAACATAAAACTAAGAATGAGCTAAACGAGCTCAATAAGTGTCATGTTTTTCTATTCAAACTTCACTTTCAAAATTAAAACTCTCCAAAATTTTAAAACATTTCATAACCATCTCAATACTATAAAACTTAAATATATTTTCTGAAAACCTCATCTAAATCAAACACACGTATAAACATTCAATATAAACATAATTCATGTGTAATATAATTGGAATTTAATAACATATTGAAAAGCAAATTTTCTGATTTTGGAAAACTATTTTGAAGCATTGTTCAAAACTGAATTATAACATAACAGCCTGTATTATTTTATCTTTGCTGTAAACTATAAAAGGTGGTGGCAATACAATTTTTTGAAAAATCTCTGACAAGCCCCTCTTCCTTATATTACTAGATAGCTCATCTGGCAACCCCACAGTGGCATTCCAGTCGGGATCTGCACTGGTTGAAAGGTTCCCGTGAAACTAAGCTTCTTACTTACTCTGAAAACCCTTTTAAAACTCTTGAAAATTCTTTTCAAATGGAAACGGGTAGAAACTTTTTGCTTTTTAAAATAAATATTTGCAAAATAGGGTTTACGAAATTTCGACAGCATGACTGCTGCTTTTCTGAAAATTTCATCCTGTAAAACGAGAAATAAAACTTGTGTACTTCTAAAATCATGCAAATCTCAACTTCCCGGTGATGGGCCCCAAACTCTATAGGTACTACTGTGCAATGGGAAGCCTACCGGCAACCCTATAGTTGCCCTCCAGTCAATATCTGAATCCGAATGAAAGGTTCCCGTGAAGCTAAGTCGTTGACTTTTTCTAAAAACTCCTTTATAAATTCTTATATTGCGGAAGTGGTGGGAATTTTTATTATTATTATTATTTTTTTATGTTTTACCAAATCTTTTACAAAATAATTTTATAAAAAGTTTGACAGTATAAAGACTGTATTTCCGACTATGCCATCCTGCAAAAGTGTTCATAAAGAATTATACACTTCTAAAATAATCATTTTCTCTACTTTCGGGCCTCAGGCTATTTCAAAACACAATCCTAGCCACAGATTTTCTATTTCAAAACCACAAACATCTTAAAATCAACTCAATTTTTATAAAAATATCGTTTCACACATAAAATCCCAATCATTCTCATCAAATATTAACAAACAGATTTAAATATATATATATGTGTATACAAAATAAGCGACAAACTCATATACACAACATAAAATTCGAATAACTCATAAATTTATTTACAAACAAAATGTCTATACATATTATCAATTTCTTCAAAATCAAAACATGCATATTATGACTTCACAGAATCTTCATTCCTTCTGGCCCATCACTCAAGAGTAGGAGAATGTGCGCCCTGATTTCTTGTACTTGCACCTGGGGAGGTTTTTGGAAAACATAAAATGAAAGTATGAGCCTAAGAGCTCAGTGAGTGTTTATGGTTTCTATCTAAAACATTTCTTCTAAAATCTACCTCTCAGGGAAAAATATTTCTTTAGAAAAAGATTTTTATTTTAAAATAATTTTTATTTTGGAAACTATAAACTTTTAGAATCTTTCTTTTTGCATAAACTTTATAAAACTCAAAACAGAATGGCTTTCGAAATATTTCTAAAAAAATTTGTTTCTAAAAGCTTTTCCTTTTCTAAAATCTGAACCAATGGAAATCCCCAGAATATCTAATCACATGACGACAAAACTAGCATCACTGCATGTGACAAATCTAACGGCTATCTAGCGCTGTAATAACTAAGCCACGGGACGACTAACTAACATTGCTCACCGTCACCAATCGATATGAGACATCCCTCGACCATGCAGTGGAATGCTACATCGCAAACATGGAGAAAGACAATACCCCACACGTGTAGAAGGTGAAGCGACAGACTAAACTCTAACTTAGTTCCCCCAAAGTTAGCAAGACTCGCACTCCCAACAAACTTGGCATATACAATAGGGTATACCGGCCGAATTTAAATATGAATCTATAGCTAAATCTGTGAATTTGAGATTTGTGATTTGTGCTGGTGGGTACCATTGGCCTTTGAAAACATTTCTTTGTAATAATTCTAAATTTGATTTCTAATTTCAAAGGCATAAAACTATTAACTTTTGTATCAAAATTTTCTGAATCATAAAACTTCAAAAACTAATGAAATTGAACAATTTTACTTTTAATATCTAAAACATATCATCATTTATTATAAATTGATCTAGATAAATAATAAACATTTATAAAGCATCTCAATTTAAACTTAAATGCATAAAACATTTCAGGAAAAATTTTTACACTCACATGATTCGTTTATTTCTTTAGGCCACTCTTTTCTATTTCACCTTCAATTTCAGCATTCCGCTTCCACCTATTGTGTGTCTTCTAACTTTAGAATCCAATGTCTAATTCTAACCTAAATCATTTCGAACATAACACCATTTATGAAACATCATCCCCTAATTGGCCAAATCTTCCATGCATTCTAATCCAAATTCATCCATCTTATTTTTACATTGAATTTGATGCACAAGTTGCCCCTTTATTTCATTCTAACGTCTAATGAAATTTACACATTCGAATCCCATAATTTATTGACCTAAATTACACATATTCAAGCTCAACCTTTTCACTTCATTTCCACATAATTTTCATTACATATGCAACCCCTAACAGCCCTTATAAACAATCATAAAACAGCATGGACAAAATTGGGCAGCATGTATCTTAGTTTGAGTCCTTTTAGCTGAATGTTTCTCATCTTCATCACCATGATTTCATTTCATATTTTTAACATCATAATCATCATTCTAACTCATATTCAAGTAAGAAAAATAATCAAATTGAGTTTAAAAAAAGTTGGAACATAAATCATTAAGTTGGTCGTACTACACATGCATTTGTTCAAACATTTTATCTTTATCAATTCTTCACTTTCTTACACACTAGACCAGTCCATATTTCACACAAAATCAACAAATTTTCATTTACATCATCTCATCTTATCATAGCCAAATTACATACCATAATATGCACTAACATCTCATTAACATTTTCCACACTAAATCAATCCACAATCATAAATTCAAATTTGATAGAATTTCAACATCACTAATCACCATCAAACTAATTCAATTCATATTATTTCTTAACCAAATCACTTATCAAATATTTCTTGATGTTTTGCCTTGTTTCTCCACTTGATTTATGCCTTAAAACCTTAAATTTAACCATGGAAAACTCATCAATATCACAAGTTGTCCATGGACTGCATTGTGATAATTTTTCATTTAAAAACTTCAATCAAAACTCAATCTTACCTCTTGTTTTTAGGTTGATCCTACTTAGAATCTTCCTACACTTGTTCTTCAACCTTTGGTAGCTTGTTGGCCTTCAAAAATGATGGAAAACCAGCTTAGACGAACTGCTGTACTCTATTTTATTTTTCTTCTTCTTGGCCAAACAGACCTCTTCTTCCACTCTAGATTTTTATTCATTTTTCCACTATATATAGCCTTCATTTCTCTTGTGTAATTGCCCTTGATGTTTGTTACTTAATTACATGTCATGACATCATATTTCTTTGACCATTTTGCCCTTCTTTAATTGTATATTTCCATGGTATGCACACTAGTTTTAATGAAATTTCACCTACCATGCAATTAAATTATTCCATTCACTTCTGACTCTTTTTGGATGTCTTTTGATCATAGATTTCATCTTATATCATTGATAAATCATCATGTCGCCTTTCGAATTTGAATTCGTTTCCTATCTATTCGAAAATTCTACTAAAATCTGATTATATGATTTCGAAAAATTAATAACTTTATAAATTCTCAAATGAGAGCATTTTTGTGCATTCTATTTACATTAGTTATACAATTCATCTCTACAGTGTGAAATTCAAATGAGGGACATCACAAATTCTCCCCTCCTTAATAAAAATTTAGTCCTTGAAATTTTTACAATACTCTATTTATTGGAAAAAATGGGGGTACTCCTAACGCATTTGACCTTCATGCTCCCAAATGGCTTCTTCTATCTCGTGATTCCTCCACAAGACTTTCACTAAGGGAATAACCTTGTTGCACAGAACTTGTTCTCTGTGATCTAAAGTTTGCACTGATTCCTCCTCGTAAGTTAAGTTCTCCCTTAGCTCTATTCGTTGCTCTTTGAGCATGTGGAAATGATCTAGAATATACTTATGGAGCATGGACACGTGGAACATGTCATGAATCCTTTCTAGTTGTGGTGGAAGCTTCAACCTGTACGCTACGGATCCTACTCTTTCTATGATCTCATAAGGCCCAATATAGTACGAACTCAGCTTACCATGCTTTCTAAATCTAAGCACACCTTTCCAAAGGGATATTTGTAGAAATACATTATCACCAACTTCGAACTCAAGATCCCTACGGCGATTATCCGCATAACTTTTCTATTTATCGTTTGCTATCTTAAGCTTGTCTTTGATAACTTTAATCTTATCTGTGGTGATCTGGACAAGCTTGAGACCTATCAGTTTCCTCTCACCTACCTCGTCCCAACACACTGGAGTTTTGGACTTTCTTCTATAAAAAGCTTCATATAAGGCCATACCTATACTGGCCTGGTAACTGTTATTATATGCAAACTCTACCAATGGTAGGTGTGTATCCCAACTCCCCTTGAATTCTAAGACACACGCTTTGAGCATATCTTCGAGTGTCTAAATAGTTCTCTCTGATTGCCCATTTTTTTGAGGATGAAAGGTCGTGCTAAAGTTCAGTCGAGTACCCAAAGACTTCTGTAAATTGGGCCAAAACTTTTATGTAAATCTGGGATCCCAATCTGATACTACAGAAATCGGCGTACCATGAAGTCTGACTATCTCATCTATGTAGAGTTGTGCTAACTTGCTTAAGGGGTAATCGCTCCTGATTGATAATAAATGGACGGACTTTGTCAATCTATCTACTATTACCCATATAGCATCATGCCCCCTCTGACTGCGCAGAAGCCCTACAACAAAGTTCATAGTAATCTTCTCTCACTTCCATTCTAGGATAAAGAGTGGTTGCAATAATCCTACTAGTTTCTGATGTTCTGCCTTCACTTGTTGACAGATGAAGCATCGAGATACAAAAGTTGTGATCTCCTTCTTCATCCTTTTCCACCAATAGCGTTCTTTTAGGGTGTGGTACATCTTGGTGCTACTTGGATGCATCGCATATACTAAAGAATGAGTTTTTTCCATTATCTCCTTTTTCAAATCTTCTACATTCGGTACGCATAAGAGTTGACCCATCATTATTGTACCATCTTCCCTGACTGTGAAATCTGTTTTCTATCCCTCTTTTATTTCCTTTCTGAGTTTCATTAACTGAGGATCTTGTTTCTATAGCTTCCTTATCTGATCTACCAAAATGGTGTGAACTTGAAAAGTAGCTAGTAGTGCCCCTGAGTCTGCTACCTCTAACTTGACTCCTAGAGACCTCAGTTCCACCAGAAGTGGAAGATACACAACCTTCAGGTGTGCTAGGGAACTCATAGGTCTCCAACTTAAAGCATCTGCCATGACATTGGCTTTCCCGGGGTGGTATTCTATTATATAATCATAATCTTTTATTAATTCTAACCACCTCATTTGTCTCATATTTAGTTCCTTCTGGGTAAACAGATATTACGGACTCTGGTGATATGTGAAGATTTTACAAGGGACACCGTATAAGTAATGCCTCCAAATTCTCAATGCGAACACCACTACTGCGAGCTCCAAATCATGGGTAGGATAGTTTTGTTCATGCTTCTTTAGATGTTTGGAAATGTAGGCTACAACTCTATCATTCTATATCAGAGCACATCCTAAACCCTGTCTTGAGGTATCACTATAGATTGTGAATCCATATTTCCCTGTTGGTAACGTTAACACTGGTGCTAACGTCGGTCTCCTCTTCGACTCATTGAAACTCTATTGGTAGGCATTTGACCATTCAAATTTTTCTTCTTTCTAGGTCAATCTGGTCAGTGAGGCTGCTATTTTGAAAACCTCTCTACAAATTTCTGTAGTAACCCACCAATCCAAGGAATCTCTGGGCCTTTATGACATTAATGGGTGGTCTCCAGTTTGTGATTACTTCTATCTTCTGAGGATTCACACTCAATCCTTTAGCTGATATTACATGGCCCAAGAAAGCTACTTTATCCAACCATAATTGACACTTGCTGAACTTTGCATACAGTTGCTTTTACAGGGTCTGCAATACGATCTTGAGGTGTTCTGCATGTTTCTCATAACTGCCTGAATATACCAAGATATCATCAATAAACACTATCACGAACTTATCCAAATACTGTCTGAAGATCCTGTTCATCAAATCCATGAAAGCTGCTGGGGCATTAGTCAATTCGAATGACATGACTAGAAACTCATAATGCCCCGTAGCGTGTTCTGAAAGCTGTCTTTGGAATATCCTCTTTACGGAGCTTCAATTGAGGATACCCTAACCTCAGGTTGATCTTAGAATACACTCTGGATCCCTATAACTGGTCAAATAGGTCATCAATTCTTGGGAGCAGATATTGGTTCCATATGGTCACCCTATTCAACTTTCTGCAATCTATGCACAATCTTAAGCTCCCATCCTTCTTTTTAACGAACAAAACTGTAGCCCCCCATAGAGAATGACTTGGTCGCATGAACCCTTTATCCAATAGTTCTTCCATCTAGACTTTGAGTTCTTTCAACTTTACTGAGGCCATTTTGTACGGTGGAACAGATATCGGTTCAATTCTTGAAATCAGATCTATCTCGAATTTCATTTCTCGGTCTGAAGGCAAACTTGGAAAGTCTTTCGGGAACACATCTGGAAAGTCTCTAACTACTGGAATATCTTCCAACTTTGCTCCATCATCTCTTGCGTCCACTATGTAGGCTAAATATCCCTGGTATGACTTTTTTAGCATTTTGCTGGTCTTCATAGCTGTTATGATGCTGGAACAAAATGATTTCCGTACACCACGAAAAATTACATCGGACTCCTCTAATCTAGTAAATCTAACCTCTTTCTGGAAGCAATCTACAGTGGCGTGATGCATAGATAACCAATCCATCCCCAATATAACATCGAAGCCATGGATGTCCAATACAATCAGGTCTATTGGGAACTTTTGACCCTCTATTATTACTTAACTACCCTTAAAGACTTTATCTGCCCAAAGTGAATCCCCCGTAGGAATGGATACTATCAGACCACAATTTAGGGATTCCGATTTAGTTCTAACAGACTTAGCAAAATCTCTTAACACAAAAGAATGGGTAGCCCTAAGGTCAATTAAAACATAAACATCTCGATCAAAAACAGTAGCAGTACCTGCGACGACTTTCGGGGCGGCATCTGCCTCCTGTTGGGTCACCGCGAGTACTCTGGCTTGGGTAGGGGCTCTACCTAGTTGGCCTCTAGATGGTGCACCCATATCTACTACTCTACTGGGCTGACCTGAACTACTGGCCCCTATAGTCTAGGAGCCTCTCTGATCTTGTCCTCTACCCCTACTGGTTAGCCTTGGTGTTGCAGCCCTGGTGTCTGATCTGGAAGCTGAAGGTGCACTTAGGCAGTCCTTCATAAAATGACCTTCCTACCCACATATGTAACATCTAGTGCTACCCCACTAACACTCTCCTGGGTGTGTCTTCCCACATTTCTTGCATGTGGGGTAGCTCTTCCAACTTCCTTTGGTGTTTTTGGACCTGCTTAGAGGCTTTACGGAGCTTTGGCTGGACGGTGCTTTGTGAATAGATCTTCGGCTGTTGGATCCGATTGATTTGTCTCAGATTCGGGCTAATTTACTAGGGCCTCCTTAATTTCCTCCGGACCAACCATGTTTTTGAGTTGGTTTCTTTGGCTTCGGTATCGCTTCGATGCTCTTCTCTACTTTGATTACTGCCTCAACCAATTCTCCATACTGTGTATGGGCTGCTGATGCTATGCAAGCCCGAATTTTCTAATTCAGGCCCATTACAAATCTTTTCATCTTTTGTTCTTCATTTTTTGCGATCAATGGGACCATTCGAACTAACTTTGAAAACTTCTTTTCGTAATCTGTTACTGAAAGATTTTCCTATTTTAGCTTGAAAAATTCTTCAATCTTCGCATCTTGATAGCTCTTTTGATAAAATTTATCTATGAACTCCTTTTTAAACATAGCCCATGCCATTCCTTCTGGATTTCGCCTTTGCAATGTTTTCCACCAATCCTTAGCTCTTTCAGCAAGAAGGCAGAGAATGTCACCATCTGATTTTAGAGCATCCCATGACCTGAAAAATTTCTTCATTGGTTTCCAGCCACGATAATGCATGCTCTGGCTCACCGGTCCCATCATATGGTTTAGCGCCCAATTTACAAGCACATTCTATTGAAACACTAGTCTCCTGTGGTTGGTGAATCTCCGCTGCTAAAATCTGAGTCATCTGTTCGACATTTACATTTCCTACTCTGGGCTTGGTGGGCTGTGAGGTTCCTACTTGAGTCTGATCTACTGAAACATTAATGGACTCATCTACGCACTCTTTCTGCAATGTAGGTGCTTCAGCGGTGGCTCTCCTCGTGTGTGGGGGCTTCTACGATGTATGATTCTGTGAAATCTAATCATGAATAAAATTATGAAATGTGTGAAATTAATGATGAAAATGAAATGTTTAAAAAATTCATGCAACTACAAAAAATTCAAATTGAAAACGAACATCTAGCAAACTTTTACTTAAATTCACATAAAACTCTCACTCAGATACCAAACAGACAGGCCCCAAACTCTATTGCTATTACTGTACACAAGGAAGCCTACCGGTAACCCCATGGTAGCCTTTCAGTCGATATTTGAATCCAACTGAAAAGTTCTCATGAAGCTAAGTCGTTGACTTTTTCTAAAAACTCCTTTATAAAATTCTTATAGTACGGAAGTTGTGGGAATTTTTTTTTTTTTTTTTTTTTTTTTACACATTTTATCAAATTTTTTACAAAACGATTTTTACAAAATTTTTGGCAACATAACAACTGTATTTCTTACTATGTCACCCTACAAAAGTGTTTACAAAGAATTGTACACTTTTAAAATCATCATTTTCTCCACTTCGAGCCTCAGGCTATTTCAAAACACAATCCTAGCAACAAATTTTCTAATTCAGAACCACAAACATCTTAAAATAAACTCAATTTTTATAAAAATATCATTTCACACATAAAATCCCAATCATTCTCATCAAATATTAACAAACAGATTTAAATATATATATATGTGTATACAAAATAAGCGACAAACTCATATACACAACATAAAATTCGAATAACTCATAAATTTATTTACAAACAAAATGTCTATACATATTATCAATTTCTTCAAAATCAAAACATGCATATTATGACTTCACAGAATCTTCATTCCTTCTGGCCCATCACTCAAGAGTAGGAGAATGTGCACCCTGATTTCCTATACCTGCACCCGGGGAGGTTTTTGGAAAACATAAAATGAAAGTATGAGCCAAAGAGCTCAGTGAGTGTTTATGGTTTCTATCTAAAACATTTCTTCTAAAATCTATCTCTCGAGAAAAAATATTTCTTTAGAAAAAGATTTTTATTCTAAAATAATTTTCATTTCAGAAACTATAAACTTTTAGAATCTTTCTTTTTCCATAAACTTTATAAAACTCAAAACATAATGGCTTTCAAAATCTTTTTGAAAAATTTTCTTCCTAAAATCTTATTTTTAAAAGCTTTTCTTTTTCTAAAATCTGAACCAACGAAAATCCCTAAAATATCTAATCACATGGCGACAAAACTAGCGCCGCTCCATGTGACAAATCTAACGGCTATCTAGTGCTGCAATATCTAAGTCACGTGACGACTAACTAGCGCCGCTCACCGTGACCAATCTATTGGAGACATATTTCAACCACGCAGTGGAATGCTACATCGCAAACATGGAGAGAGACAATACCCCACACATGTAGAGGGCGACATGGCAGGCTTGACTCTGACTCAGTCCCCCCAAGGTTAGTAGAACTCTTCCTCCCAACAAACTTGCCATACACGATGAGATATACCGTCCGAGTCTAAATCTGAATCTGTATCTGAATTTGTGAATCTAAGATCTGTGATCTGTGCTAGTAGGTATACCATTGGCCTTTGAAAACATTTCTTTCTAATAATTCTGAATTCAATTTCTACTTTCGAAGGCATAAAATTATAAACTTTTGTATCAAAAATTTTTGAATCATAAAACTTCAAAAACTAATGAAATGGGACAATCTTACTGTTAATATCTAAAACATATCATCGTTTATTATAAATTGATCTAAATAAATAATAAACATTTATAAAGCATCTCAATTTAAACTAAAACGCATAAAACATTTTAGGAAAAAGTTTTACACTCACATGGTTCATTTATTTCTCTAGGTCGCTCTTCTCTATTTCGCCTTCGATTTCCGCATTCCGCTTCCACCTATTGTGTGCATTCTAACTTTAGAATCCAATGTCTAATTCTAACCTAAATTATTTCAAACATAACACAATTTATGAAACATCATCATCCCCTATTTGGTCGAATCTTGCATGCATTCTAATCCAAATTCATCCATCTTATTTTTACATTGAATTTGATACACATGCTGCCCTTTTATTTTATTCTCACCTCCAATGAAATTTATGCATTCAAATCCCATCATTTCTTGACCTAAATTACACATATTCAAGCTCAACCTTTTCACTTCATTTCCACATAATTTTCATTACATATGCACCCCTAATAGCCCTTATAAATTGTCATAAAACATCATGGACAGAATTGGATAGCATATATCCTAGTTTGAGTCCTTTTGGTCGAATGCTTCTCATCTTCTTCACCATGATTTCATTTCATATTTTTAACATCATAATCATCATTCTAACTCATATTCAAGTAAGAAAAATCATCAAATTGAATTTAAAACAAGTTGGAACATAAATCATTAAGTTGGCTGAATTACAGATGTATTTGTTCAAACATTTTATCTTCATCAATTCTTCACTTTCTTACACACTAGACCAGTCCATATTTCACAACAAATCAACAAATTTTCATTTACATCATCTCATCTTATCATAGCCAAATTACATACCATAATATGCACTAACATCTCATTAATTTTTTCCACACTAAATCAGTCCACAATCATAAATTCAAATTTGATAGAATTTCGACATCACTAATCACCGTCAAACTAATTCAATTCATATTATTTCTCAGTCAAATCACTTACCAAATGTTCCTTGATGTTTTGTCTTGCTTCTCCACTTGATTTATACCTCAAAACCTTAAACTTAACCATGGAAAACTCACTAATATCACAAGCTGTCCATGGACTGCATTGTGACAGCTTTTCACTTAAAAACTTCAATCAAAACTCAATCTCACCTCTTGTTTTTAGGTTGATCTTGCTTAGGAACCTTCCTAGACTTATTCTTCAACCTTTGGTAGCTTGTTGGCCTTCAAAAATGGTGGAGAACCAACTTAGACGGACTACTACATTCTGTTCGATTTTCTTCTTCTTGGTCGACCAAACCTCTTCTTCCACTCTAGATTTTTCTTCATCTTTCCACTATATATAGCCTTCATTTCTCTTGTATAATTGCCCTTGATGTTTGTTACTTAATTACATACCATGCCATCACATTTCTTTGACCATTTTGCCATCTTTTAATTGTATATTTCCATGGTATGCACACTAGTTTTAATGAAATTTCACCTACCATGCAATTAAATTATTCCATTTACTTCTGGCTTTTTTTGGATGTCTTTTGATCATAGATTTCATCTCATATCATTGATAAATCATCATGTCACCTTTTAGATTCGAATTCATTTTCAATTCATTCGGAAATTCTACTACAATCTAATTATATGATTTTGAAAAATTAATAACTTTATAAATTCTCAAATGAGGGCATTTTTGTACATTCTATTTACATTAGTTATACAGTTCATCTCTACAGTATGAAATTTGAACGAGGGACATCACACTGGGCCTCAAGCCCTCATTCAATTTCACAACCAATCACAAATATGATTTCCATTCAAAAGATAATTCAAAATTCATTGAACTTAAATAAAACATGGTACACATATAGTTTTAAAAACTCAATATCAAAACATAATATATATGTCTCTCAAAATAAAGTTTACAAAACATGCACTATGTCTCAAGAGTTATATAAGTACATGATATTTCAAAAACAACAAACTAGTGCAGTAGCATCGCGTCTTCAGCCCTCTTGCATGCTCGTCGAAGCTCCTGCTGATCTCTGGCTCGCACCTGCAGCCGGGGAGGGTTTTTATAAAAACATGAAAAGAGTGGTGAGTATTAACTCAATGAGTGGGTAACCTTTAAAACTAAGCTATTTGCTTTTAAAAATATAACTCCTCCCAAAATAATTTGGAAAAACTAATAATTTATTTCTAACCAATAGAATTGTAAATCTGGTATATCAATTTTAATATCATAAATTGTAAAGTTTTCTCGTTTTCTGAATCTCACGTCTAATAACCTGCTTCTCTTTCTAGAACTTACCTTATATGGTAACCCAAGGAAACTCGTCCTCACGCGACTGTACATCTACACGTCACGGAACTAGGACTAAGGAATGCTACTTATGTAGTCGCATGGATGCAGGAACTCTAGGGTCATGATTTCCCCCTGAAACTCTTCAACATGCTTAAAACTTTCTTGTCTTTCTCTTTCTCTTAGCTTGAAAGCATATTGATCTTAGCTTGTAAACTTTCGTTTCTCTAGTATACGGTTTATACTGAAATACTTTATTTCTAAGGCAAAAAACCTAAATATTTATAAGGCAAAAGCCTAAAGCATTTGAAATATTCTTAACATGTATTTTTTATGCATGTATTTCATTCGAACTTTCAACTTACTATGCTTTTAAAATACTTACGTTTATAACATAAATTTACGAAAACTATACATGCATTATGATAAAAATAATAACATGCTATAAGCTTGCTCGATAAAGTATAATAACTTGAATGCTAACAAGATATCACATTTAAGGATATTCAATTAATAAAATTCATAAAAACTTTATAAAAATTCGCACTCAGAACTTGCTTCCTAATTCAATAACCACTCTTCTGTGTCATCTGTTAGCTCGTCGTTTCACCTACACTTAAATACAAGCGCAATTTTCGCTTAGAATGTACACATGCATAACACATATACTTCTAACTACTCAAGGGTATCGAAATACCTTTTTCTGAGTTGTAACAATTCTAATTACATGCATATGCATTCCATTCGAATTTCGCAACATTCAAGCATGTAAAACCCATCAATTCAAGCCTAAATTTCATACTAACACATTAAACGAAATTTTGCATCACCTTGGCTTATGTTGGCCGAATATCCATCAATTTTACATCATCAATCCTATTCGATTTTTCTCATCGCAAACACATTCAAACACACATAATATGGTGTAAATTCAATTCAATCCATCAAAAATTACATTGGTGCAACTTTGAAAAATATTTCATCACGAAATGATTTTCTGACATCCAAAGCAATTCCTTTCAATTTCAAGTTAATTATATCAACAATATAACTTATAAACTCATTCAAATCATCCAAAAATAATTGCATAACACTTTAATACACTTATAAACAATTCATGGCAGTTTGCAACCTCAAAACTTGCTTCAAACTTTAACATCACATTTCCATTTTCTAACATATCAACATGCATGAAAATACCTAAATAAATCAAACTCAACTTGGGCTATTTATTTCTTCTCTTGGTAGAACCTATATGCACACACAATACACCAATTTTTCTTCACATCTACACTTACATACTCATCAAAAATCACAATACATCTATGACAAACAACCAAGCTCAATTTGGAAGCCATCTTAGCCGAACACATGCATACACAATTCTAACATTTCTTTTCAAGCTTTTACACTTGCAAACACATCCAAATAATATAATTTCTCATGTCAAAACCAACAAACAAAATTTGAATCACACCAATGACAACATTAACTCATCATTTTCACACAAGTAAAATCATGAAAATTTGAACCCAGCTCTTCAAATGGACATGCAATGGGTGAACCTTCCTCCTAACCTTGCATGCAACTCATTCTTGGCATGAAAACCACTCAAACATCACTCCAAACCAACATGCAAAGCGACTGCCCTCCTTGGTTCTTCTTGACCGAGAGCTTTCTTTAATCCAAATGGCTTGCATGAGTTAAAAACACTCAAAATCAACTTAACAATTCACAAGGACAGCAAGCTTACCTTTGTCAGACTTGAAATATTACCAAAAATGCTCACAAAACTTCAAAATAACATACAGCCCTCAACTTCCTCTCTTGGCCGTGACACACCCCTTTTTTTTCCACCTTGGCCGAATGGCCTCTTCCTTCTTCTTTTTTGATTTTTTTTCTTCCAAGTGGTTTGCATATGTTAGAAAAACACTTAAAATGACTTAAGAATGGTCAAGGGTAGCAACTTACCTTGGTTCTCTCTTCCTTGACCGTGAACCTCCCTTCGACCATGAGTTTTCCTCTTTTTTTCTCTTTAGACCGAAAGCTCTAACTCTCTCCTCTCTTACAAAGAAGAAAAATGGGTTTCTTTGGTTTGTTAAGTGTTTGGTCGATTACAACACATTCCTTTCTTTCCAATTCATTTATATATCCTTCACATTATCATGCCATTTGTCACCAAGTTCAATCAATTGCGAACACTTGTCATCCATACAATTAGTCTTTCCTTCCATTTGGTCCACATGTCACTAATGCATGCCTTCATCTTTCCACATGTCATCCATGCATGCCACACATTCTCTCTTCCATGTATCTCATGCCACCTTGCACTCCACTCATACTTTTTGTTTCCCAAAATGCCCTTGCACTTGTCTTTTACAATTAAATATATTCATGCCCTTTTTGGTAATTTTTTTTGTCACTTGTTATGCCCATTTTCTGGTTCGGCCCAAATGGGCCAGTGCACGACTCATTTAGCTTGAACAGAAGCAGGGGCTCAGAAAGCCCAAAGACGAGACCAGCAACTGCGAGCCCAGCCCGCAAGGTCGCCCAAATCGCGAAGTCAGCAACAGTTCTCCAACATGACTTCCTGCCACTGCTTTCAGTTCGAGGAGCCCGCGAGGTCGCGAGCTCGCGTCCACCTCCAGGCCGCCTTCTCTTTCCTCCAGGGCGCACCCCCTGTCTGACCCAAAGTTTTCCTCAGAAGGTACCATGCATGGCAAGATGTCAGAGCTACCTAACTCCCATCATTTCCCGCCGAAAAAACCGCCTACACAATTACCCAGTAGCATTTAATGAATTGAAGACCTCTGCAGGTATAATTAATGCAGACTTGTGCAGGGAGGAAATCATCATTACCTTTACAATTAATGCAGCATGGCAATGTCAGGATTAGTTGAAACTAGCCGTTGCCTATAACGTGTAGACCTTTCCTTTGTATTATTTTATTGTGGGCTCCCTTCCTCTATAAAGAGGGGAGACATTTTCACTGTACAGACAAGCTTAACACACTAGAGAACTGTCACTCTGCCGGAATTATTCCAGAGTGGCCGTGGACGTAGGTGCAGTCACCGAACCACGTCAAAATCCTTGTGTATCTTCTCTTTCTCTCTCTCCCTTTTTAATTGCTTACTAACCACCTTATTGAATCCGACCAACAATCAAGACCGACATTCCTTCACCTGAGTTAATCACCACCAACCTAGCATTTCATTAATAGCATCATTTACTGTCTTTCAACCAGTACAATCGATCCTAATTACCAAGTTCGCCGTCTGGGCCCCAGAATCTCTGGTTGACCGTTTCCGGACGTCAACATCACTAAATTTTATTCTAACTCTTAATAAATCTTTATGCCAATTTCGAATTCAAAAATAATTTTCTGTCCATTCGAAAATTTTATTATAATTAAATCAACAATCCAGAAACTCTATGAAAATCTTGATGAGCCCCGAACTCTATAGCTACTACTGTACACTGGAAAGCCCATCGGTAACTCTACGGTAGCCCTCTAGTTGATATCTAAATCCGATTGGAAAGTTCCCATAAAGTTAAGTCGTTGACTTTTTCTAAAAACTCATTTATAAATTCTTATATTGCGGAAGTGGTGGGAAATTTTTTGCGTTTTTTCAAATATTTTACAAAATGATTTTATATAAATTTTGATAGTATAACAGTTGTATTTCCAACTATGCCACCCTACAAAAATCATTCATAGAAAATAAGCACTTCAAAAATCATCATTTTCTCAACTTCCGAGTCTCAGGCCACTTCAAAGCACAAACCTAGCCACAAATTGTCTAATGCAATAAAATCACTTCAAGAAAATTCAAAACATAATTTCATGCATTCCATGCAAAAATATCTTCACAAAATTTAACTTTCATTTCAAACACACCACAAACTTGGAAATAGATTTATTTACAAATCATATGCTACAACATCAAAATTAAACAATTTCATAAAACTCTTTACAAGTAAAATTTATAATTACAAATCTCAACACTTTAATTTCTACAAAGTATGCATCAAATAGAGTCATAGAATTATCTTCTCTTCTAGCCCACCTAATCGCATGTAAAAGACCGAACGCCCTGCTCACCTGTACCTATACCCGGGGAGGTTTTTGGAAAACATAAAATAAAGTAGGGTGAGCCACAAGAGCAGTGAGTGCTTAGGGTTTTTATCTAAAACATTTCTTCTAAAATCTACCCCCCGGGGAACACATTTTTAGAAAAGAATTTTATTCTAAGATAATTTTCTTTTCAGAAACTACAAGTTTTTAAAATCTTTTCTTTTAGTGTAAACTTTATAAAACTTAAATCATAATAACTTTCAAAATCTTTCTGAAAATTTTCTTTTTAAAATCTCATTTCTAAAAACTTTTCTTTTTTAAAGTCTAAACCAATGGAAATCCCCAGAAATCTAATCACATGGTGACTAAACTAGCGCCACTCCATATGACAAATCTAACGGCTAGCGCCACAATATTTAAGCCACGTGATGATTATCTAGCGCCACTTACCGTGACCAATCTATCTGAGACATCCCCCAACCACACAATGAAATGCTACATTGTAAACATGGAGGGAGACAATACCCCACACGTGTAGAGGGCAACTCGACAGACTCGACTCGGACTCTATCCCCCCGAAATTAGTAGGACTCGCCCTCCTAAGAAACTTGTCATACACAATGGGGTATACCGGTCGGGTCTAAATCTGAATCTGTATCTGAATCTATGAATCTAAGATCTATGATCTGTGCTGATAGCTATACCATTGGCCTTTGAAAACATTTCTTTCTAATAATTCTGAATTTGATTTCTAATTTCAAAGGTATAAAATTATAAACTTTTGCATCAAAATTTTCTAAATCATAAATCTTCATAAACTAATGAAATCGAATAATTTTACTTTTAATATCTAAAACATATCATCGTTTATTATAAATTGATCTAGATAAATAATAAACATTTATAAAGCATCTCAATTTAAACTAGAATACATAAAACGTTCCAGGAAAAAATTTTACACTCACATGATTCGTTTATTTCTCTAGGTTGCTCTTCTCTATTTTGCCTTCGATTTCCGCATTCCGTTTTCACCTATTGTGTGCATTCTAACTTTAGAATTCAATGTCTAATTCTAACCTGAATTATTTCAAACATAACACTCCACAAAACTTCATAAAGTCACTCTAATATCATCACAAATATAACACTTTACTAAATTGACACAAAGTCATTCCACTATCACTACATGTTACCTATTGCATTCTAACACATTTCATCACACATAAACTTCATGAAAATTCATCAAAACACAACACAATTTATGAAATACCGTCATCCCCTAATTTGCTGAATCTTGTATGCATTCTAATCCAAATTCATCCATCTCATTTTTACCTTGAATTTGATGCACAAGCTACCCCTTTATTTCATTCTAACCTCTAATAAGATTTACACATTCAAATCCCATCATTTCTTGACCTAAATTACACATATCCAAGCTCAACCCTTCCACTTTATTTCCACATCATTTTCATTACATATGAAGCCCCTAACAGCCCTTATAAACTGTCATAAAACATCGTGGATAAATTTTGACAACATGCATCCTAGTTTGAGTCCTTTTGGCCAAATGCTTCTCATCTTCATCTCCATGATTTCATTTCATATTTTTAACATCATAATCATCATTCTAATTCATATTCAAGTAAGAAAAATCATCAAATTGAATTTAAAACAAGTTGGAACATAAATCATTAAGTTGGCCAAACTATATATGACAGGACCCAACCCAGACTCTCTCTAATCTCTTATCTGGATGGTCCTGCCAGACACTCCAACGGACTTCTCGTAATCCGACTTGTCGGAATGGAGAGACCCACGGAGTGAACCCCTTAATCTTACTTGATTTCCTTAACGTAATTCAATTGTATCCTTTACTTTTGAAAATAAGTTGGGTGGATAAAATTTTTTTCTCAATTCCATTTAAAACAATTTTATAAAAATTTCGGCAGCATAACAGCTGCATTTTTAAGGTTTCCAAAATTTTTACTTGCAATAAAACACACTTCGACTATATTTCCATTTCCTCCCAACTTCTTTAATCCACAAACAAGCATTGTCACCACACTTTTCACAATCAATAGGCATGAAATTATAATTGAATGTATAAGTATATATATCATACATGGCAATTCATAACTAATCATAATAACATTTACAAATATACACTTCAAAATGCAAGATGCTATGGTTATAATATAATACAAGGGTTTTTCCATGATTAGTATGTTCAACCATGTGCATGATTTATACAACATATTTGGCGACTCGCCCACCTACAGATATATATGAAAATCTCTCCGTCCCACCGTCCTACGACAGCACCCAAATGGTATGTATAAGCTACACAACAAGTAAACATGTTAGTGCCACAAAATAATGTAATATAATTATACACTAGTGTAACAACTTATAAACTTATTTAACTTTAGAAATTTCGAAATTTTAAAGTTTTCTTTCTAAAACCCCATGTATAGCCTTAAGATACTCTAACCATCACAGGCAATTCTGCTAACGCCAACATGAAGCTATTAAGGTATCTCCACTATCACGATACGAAATTTACTGCATCGCAACGTAAGGTGAAAAATCTCGTATTTGAGCAACTATAATGCGAAATTTTCTACATCGCAATTGTAGTTCTATAACTCAAGGTGACTATGAGCGGAATGTACTGCATCGCCACGTAGTGTCAGACTATAAAACTAACCGACTATGTGTGGAATTGTCTGCGTCGCAACATAGCGCTATACATTCTAGGAGTATTGAGCAACTACGGATGTAATTTTCTGCGTCGTTATGTAGTGCTAATTACTCTATGGGCTGATCTACTACAGACGGAATTTCCTGCATCATCACATAGCGCTAAATCTCATATGATTTAAGGCATATACATGAGTTTCCAAAACTAAATTCATTAAGTGCAAAAACACAAAACTACTTAATTTTTGAAACTCTAAAAAATTTCTAGATTTCATGTAAGATCTTTTACTCAACTCAAACTCATATTTTAAAATTCATTTTATAAAACTTGAAAGCAAGACAAGTTATAATTAGAATTGAAATGAAAGTATAGATAATATAAGCGATGTAACACTTACCTTGGTTTCCAAGTTTGCTAGAAAACTCTACGGAAGCTCCTTTGCTCCGCTAGCTTGTGTGTCACCTGCACCACATTTTCTTATTTAAATACGCTACAACGTGCTACATAAACTACACACATTGCTTTTAACTTTACAAATGTTTTACAATACACTTTTGATTACAACTTTCTCTATTAGATTCTAACTTAACCAAGACTTCCTAATTCCAATTTCTTTACAAAAGTTTCAATTATACATCCTTAGAAACACCCCCACGCAATCTTTATAATTTTCAGAGGCTCGTAACGAAAAATCAAAATTTTGGACCCCCTACAACAGAACACTGGGCACAGCCAATTCTACGAGCTGTTTCGCTTCCGTTTTCACTTGGACCATTTTCTTATCTCTCACTTAGGTTCCCCGTAAAATGGTTTTGAAAAACTCTAATATTAAGGGGTGAAACCTAGGAAAAACGCCTATTTTTCTATACTTTTTTATGCACGTTTTCGCATTGAACAAGCAACAATGTTATTTCTTTTGTATCTAAGGTTATTTTACCTAATTGTGATAAATTATATTCATTCCAAGCATTGAAGAATGTATTTACATTGACATTTCACTTTACGACCCTTTAAACGCACTATTTTGACCATAACTTGCGTAATTTTTATCGGAATCGTTCCCTTTCAAATTCTATGGTTTGCTATGACTCCTAGGTATCTTGCTATTCTTCATGGCTATGAGACACACACATACACATCAAAGAGTAGTGCTTTTCAATACTACATATCAATCTCTCTCAATCATTTTATCAAACAACTTATCTACAATTTGTTTGACATTTTAGTGTTTTAAATCACACTTTAAAGTTTGTTAACCATGAACCTTAGCCTACCATTCACTCACAATAACATGCCATCTAAGCTCCCATATCACCTACTTAGGGTTCTACACTTGTTTGAAGTGTAGAACACCCATCACAACTCACTATAATCACATAACTATCACCATACCCATACCACCCTAACTAGCATCAAAAGTGTGAAAGAAGAGAATATCTTACTTTGATTCTTGCTTAGAGTAGTTAGTTTAGCTTGAAAACTTCCTAAGGTTGTGATTTAAGGTTGGAAAGGTTGATAAAAGCTCTCCTTTTCTCCCTTGATCTCTTTGTCGTCCACTCCTTGCTCTCTCCCTCTCTTATTTTTTCTTTTTTCACGCCACTCTCTCTCACTCTCTAATTCTCACGGCTGCTTCTTTCTTGCTTTCATCAATTTTATTGTAAGTGTTACTTATATATACAAGTAACATTTCCCAAAATGACAAGTTTTTCCCTTTGACTCACTTGACCATCACTCATATTTTAATTTAATCCACTTAGTGATTGACTACTAATTCTAGATAATAAATCTTATAATTCTCATTTTTGAACTTAACCATATTACCCCTTATAATTTATCTCTTATTTATAAATGACTATTTTACCCCTCTTTAACTTTTTCTTATTAAGACAATTATCGTATAATCTTACAACGATCATTAACTCTTCAATGTCCCAATTTAGATTAACGTTGACTAGATTTATTATTTTAATTTCATAATCTAGCTTCTAACACTATGAAGTTAAATTCGAGACTAAGGGTTTACAATTTCTTCTCCCCTTAAAAAAATTTCATCCTCGAAATTTTAAACTGTTTACCTGATTCAAACAAGTGAGGATGTTAGGCACGCATTTGTTTTTCAGGCTTCCAAGTAGCCTCTTTTGACCCGTGATTTCGCCATAACACCTTCACTAGCGGAATCACCTTATTATGCAGCACTTGATCTCTACTATCTAAAATTTCTATTGGCTGCTCCTTGTAGGTAAAGTTTTCCTTCAACTACACTGGTTGTTCTTTCAGAATATGCAAAGGATCGACGATATACTTGTGAAGCATAGAGTCGTGAAACATGTCATGAATGTTTGCAAGCTCATGTGGCAGTTTCAATCGATAGGCTACTTCACCCACTCTTTCCACGATTTCGTAGGGCCCAATATATCGTGGGCTCAACTTCCCACGCTTTCCAAATCTCAAGATACCCTTTCAGAGTGAGATCCGTAGGAATACTCTATTACCCACTTTGAACTCTAGATCTCGTCTTCGATTGTCTGCATAGCTTTTCTGTCTGTCGTTTGCTATCTTCAACCGTTCTCTAATCACACTTATCTTCTTGGTTGTAGCTTGGACAATCTCTAGGCCAATCAACCTTCTTTCACCTACTTCATCCCAGTAGACTGAGGTTCTGCACTTCCTGCCATACAACGCCTCATATGATGTCATGCCAATACTGGCCTGATAGCTATTGTTGTAGGCAAACTCTATCAACGTTAGGTAATTATCCCAACTCCCTTTGAACTCTATTACACATGCTCTCAACATGTCTTCAAGAGTTTGGATGGTTCTCTCTGATTGGCCATCTGTCTGCAGGTGAAAAATTATACCGAAGCTCAATCTGGTGCCCATGGCTTCTTGTAGCTTCGACCAGAATTGAGAAGTAAAACGAGGATCTCTGTTTGATACAATAGACACTGGTGCACCATATAATCTTACGATCTCATCTATATATAGCTGAGCTAACCTTTCTAAGGAGTATGTATTCTTGATGGCTACGAAGTGAACAGACTTTGTCAATCTATCAACTATTACCCAAAAGGCGTCATGTTCACTCTGAGTCTGTGGCAATCCCACCACGAAGTCCATCGTAATTCTTTCTTATTTCCATTCTGGAATGGATAGAGGCTGTAATAAACCTGCGGGTTTCTTATGCTCAATTTTAATTTGCTGGCAGGTTAAGCACTTAGATACGAACTCTGCTATCTCCCTCTTCATGCCTCTCCATCAATAGTGGTCCTTCAAAGTCCGATATATCTTTGTACTCCCTGGATGCATAGCATATGCCGAGGAATGGGCTTCTTCCATGATTTCTTTCTTCAATTCTTTGACATCTGGCACACACAGTCTCTGTTCCAAGATTAATGTTCCATCACCTCTCAAGATAAAGTTGCTTTGCTGCCTCGCCTCTATCTTGCTTCTCAGCTTCATCAAGTACGGATCCTGAGTTTGCAACTCTCGGACCTGGTCCACCAATACGGGACGAACATGAAAAGCTGCTAGTAGAGTACTTGACTCTGCCGTCTCCAAATTGACTCTCATTGATCTCAACTCTATTAACATCGGCAGGTACTCGACTTTTAACCGAGCTAAAGAACTAGTGGGCTTTCTGCTTAATGCATCTGCCACCACGTTCGCTTTACTTGGGTGGTACTCAATGGTGTAGTCATAATCCTTGATGAGTTCGATCCACCTTTTTTGTCTCATATTCAGCTCTTTCTGTGAGAACAGATACTGCATGCTTTTATAATCTGTAAAGATCCTGCATGGTGCTCCATAGAGGTAATGCCTCCAAATCCTCAAAGCGAACACTACAACTGCTAACTCCAAGTCGTGTGTTGGATAGTTTACTTCATGCTTCTTTAACTGTCTCAAAGCATAAGCTATCACCCTATCGTGCTGCATCAACACACAACCTAAACCTTGCTTTGAGGCATCATAATACACTATAAATCCCTCACTTCCTGAGGGAAGCGTAAGCACTTATGCCGTAGTCAACCTTTGTTTCAACTCATCGAAACTGCTCTAACAAGCCTCTGACCAAACGAACTTCTCTTCTTTTCTTGTTAACCTAGTCAACGAAGTAGCAATCTTCGAGAACCCTTCCACGAACTTTCTGTAATAGCCAGCTAAGCCTAAGAAACTTCTAACTTCTGTCACGTTCGTGGGTGGCTTCCAATCTACAATGGCCTCTATCTTTTGGGGATCTACTGATATACCCTCTACGGATACCACATGTCCCAGGAATGCTACTTGATCTAGCCAAAACTGACACTTGCTGAATTTCGCATATAGCTGATGCTCTCTCAGAGTCTGTAACACAATCCTTAAATGCTCAGCATGCTCCTCTCTACTACCTAAATACATCAAAATGTCATGGATGAAAACTATCACGAACTTGTCCAGGTAGGGTCTGAAAACTCGGTTTATTAAATCCATAAAAGTTGTTGGGGCATTCGTCAAACCAAACGGCATCACTAAGAATTCATAATGCCCATAACGAGTCCTGAAAGCCGTCTTAGGAACATCTTCCCTACGTACTTTCAACTAATGATAACCTGACCTTAGATCTATCTTCGAGAAAACCTTTGCTCCTTGCAGCTAATCGAGCAGATCATTAATTCTTGGCAAGGGGTACTGATTCCGAATGGTAACTTTATTGAGCTGCCTGTAGTCGATGCACAAACGGAGGCTTCTGTCTTTCTTCTTAACAAACAATACCGGAGCTCCCCATGGTGATGTGCTCGTCTTAACAAAGTCTTTGCTCAACAATTCTTCCATCTGAACTTTCAACCCTTTTAGCTCTACTAGCGCCATCCGATATGGCGCTATCGAATGGGCTCTGTACCAAGTGCTAACTCAATTTTGAACTCTATCTCTCTGTCTCGGGGAAACCCTAGTAGGTCCTTGGGAAAACATCGGGGAACTCATTAACTATGAGAACTTCCGCCAATTGCAACTCACTGCTACCAGCTTCTATTGCATAAACCAAATACCCCTGACATGCTTTACGGAGCATTTTGTTGGCTTGAATTACACTCACCAAACTTGTAGAGAGTATTTTCCTCTCTTCACAAAAGATTACATCTGGTTCCCCAGGCTTACTGAACTGGACCTCTTTCCTATAGCAGTCTACGGCAACGCGATGTGTCGACAACCAGTCCATGCCCAAAATAATGTCAAAATCATGGATATCGAGCACTATCAAATCAGCCTCGAACTCATGACCTGCTATAATTACTTTACTTCCCATATAAACTCTATCCGCGATAAGCGAATTGCCCCCGGGAAGTGACACTACCATGCTACACTCGGTCGGTCTCAACTCTATCCCGACTTTATCTACGAACTCCCGTGAGATAAAAGAATGGGTGGCTCCTGGGTCCACCAGTACATGAGCATCAGAATCAAATAAAGAAATGGTACCTGTGACCACCTCTGGTGTGCATCTGCCGCCTGTTGTGTCACCGTGTATACTCTCGCGGCCTAGCTACGGGGTCTACCAGGCGGTGCTCGCGGTGGTAGGCTCCTGCTAGGTCCACCGCTAGGCGGCTCTGGGCCTGTGGCTCCTCTGGTCTGGGGGCCTCCTCTATCTGGTCCACGACCCTCACTGGTGTGTCCCTAAACTGTGGATCTGGCCTCGGCTAGGCTCGACGTGACTACACTAGGACAGTCTCACATGAAGTGACCCTCCTGTCCACACCTGAAGCATCTGATCCTGCCCTAGAGGCACTCACCGGGGTGTGATCGGCCACATCTGCTGCAAACAAGTCGGCTCTTCCAACTCTACTGACTCCTGAACCCTGCGAAAGACTGAACAGAACTCTGGCTCGTCTGGGGTCTTTGACTCTGTTGCCGACTCTCTGACCAGGCTGGCCTCTGACCGCTCTTGGCTACTTTACTGGTTCCTCCTTGCTGGCTACCTGTCCAACTGTGCTTCTGCTCGAATTTTCTTGGCTGAGGGGCGGGCTCGACACTCCGCTCAACTCTGGTAGCGGCCTCTACTAACTCCTCATATCGAGAATGTCCTGCGGAGGTCACATATGTCCTGATCCGTGGACTCAAACCAGCAGTGAACCTGTTCACTTTCTGCTCTTCATTTTCTGCAATGTACGGAACCAGGTGGACAAACTCTGAGAATTTCTTCTCGTACTCGGTCACTATAAGGGTCCCCTGTTCAAATCTAAAGAATTCTTCAATCTTTGCATCCTTGTAGCTCTTTGGGAAAAACTTGTTTGTAAATTCTTTCTTGAACTTGAGCCATGAGACTCCATCTGGGTGTGCTCTCTGATGTGCTCTCCACCAATCTTTTGCTCGATCTTTTAACAGGAAAGCGGAGAAAGTAACCATCTGATCCTTTAAACACCCTATGACTTGGAATATTTCCTCATTCGTTTCCAGCCATGATAGTGCTCTCTCGGGCTCCCTTGTCCCATCATACGGCTTGGCGCCCAGCTTGCGGGCGCGCTCAATAGATATGCTGGTCTCCCGCGGTTGTTGAAGTGCCGCTGCCAGCATCTAGGTCATCTGCTCCATCTGCCTTAGACTAGGTCCTAAAGCAGGCTCTGCTCCAGACGGTCTTGACAGCTCCGGATGGGAAGAACTGGTCAGCACATTGAAAAACTCATCAACATACTCCTCCTATGGGGTAGGTGCCTCTGCGACTGCCTGTCTCATCCTAGGACGGATACGTCGATGCATAGCTCTATGTGCACTAATAGACACAAGAATTAAGAATCCAATTATCATAATACTAATTCAACATGAATTAGCATTATAATTTCATGCAATACTTAAACTCAAATCTCATGATATTATGCTTAACCTATGCATTCTAAGAATGCATCACTTATGTAATCTCAAGGAGACTCAATGCACACAATAATTTCATGCATGCCTTACGCATAAGCTTATGCATAACGAACTTATTTTAATGCACAAAATAGTACTAAACTTTCTTTAAACTTTCTTTTAAAACTCAATCTCAAATCTTTTGAAACCCAGCTCTGATACCAACTTAACAAGACCTAATCCAGACTTTCTCTAATCTCTTATCTGGATGGTCCCGTCGGATACTCCAACGAATTTCTCATAATCCGACTTGTCAAAATGGAGAGACCTGCGGAGCAAACCCCTTAATCTTACCCGATATCCTTAACTTAATTCAATTGTATCTTTTACTTTTGAAAATAAGTTGGGTGGATAAACTTTTTTTCTCAATTTCGTTTAAAACAATTTTATAAAAATTTGGGCAACATAACGACAGCATTTTTAAGGTTTCCAAAATTTTTACCTACAACAAAACACACTTCGACTATATTTCCATTTCCTCCCAACTTCTTTAATCCACAAATATACATTGTCACCACACTTTCCACAATCAATAGGCATGAAATTATAATTGAATATATAAGTATATAAATCATACATGGCAATTCATAACTAATCACAATAACATTTACAAATATACACTTCAAAATGCAAGATGCTATGGTTATAATATAATACAAGTGTTTTTCCATGATTAGTATGTTCAACCCATGTGCATGATTTATACAATATATTTTGCGACTCGCCCACCTACAGATATATATATGAAAATCTCTCCGTCCCACCATCCGACGACAGCACCCAATTGGTATGTATAAGTTACACAACAAGTAAACATGTTAGTGCCACAAAATAATGTAATATAATTATACACTAGTGTAACAACTTATAAACTTATTTAATCTTAGAAATTTTAAAATTTTAAAGTTTTCTTTCTAAAACCCCATGTATAGCCTTAAGATACTCTAACCATCACGGGCAATTCTGCTAACGCCAATGTGAAGTTACTAAGGTATCTCGACCACTACGATACGGAATTTACTGCATCGCAACGTAGGGTGAAAAATCTCGTATTTGAGCAACTACAATGTGAAATTTTCTGCATCGCAATTGTAGTGCTATAACTCTAGGCGACTATGAGCGGAATGTACTGCATCGCCACGTAGTGCCAGACTGTAAAACTAACCGACTACGTGCGGAATTGTCTATATCGCAATGTAGCGCTATACATTCTAGGAGTACTGAGCAATTATAGACGAAATTTTCTGCATAGTCACGTAGTGCTAATTACTCTATGGGCTGAACGACAACAGACGGAATTTCCTGTATCGTCATGTAGCGCTAAATCTCATATGATTTAAGGCATATACATGGGTTTCAAAAACTAAATTCATTAAGTGCGAAAGCACAAAACTACTTAATTTTTGAAACTCTAAAAAATTTCTAGATTCTGTGTATAAGATCTTTTACTCAACTCAAACTCATATTTTACAATTCATTTTATAAAACTTGAAAGCAAGACAAGTTATAATTAGAATTGAAATGAAAGTATAGATAATGTAAGCGATGTAACACTTACCTCGGTTTTCAAGTTTGCTAGAAAACTCTACGAAAGCTGCTTTGCTCCGCTAGCTTGTGCGTCACCTGCACCACCTGTTCTTATTTAAAATACGCTACAACGTGCTACATAAACTACACACATTGCTTTTAACTTTATAAATGCTTTACAATGCACTTTTAACTACAATTTTCTCTATTAGATTCTAACTTAACTAAGGCTTCCTAATTCCAATTTCTTTGCAAAATTTTCAGTTATACATCCCTATGAACACCCCTGCGTAGTCCGTATAATTTTCAGAGGTCCGGAACGAAAAGTCAAAATTTTGGACCCCCTATAATAGAACACTGTGCACAGCCAATTCTACGAGTTGTTTCGCTTCCGTTTTTGCTTGGACCATCATTTTATCTCTCACATAGGCCCTCCGTAAAATGGTTTTGAAAAACTCTAATATTAAGGGGTGAAACCTAAGAAAAACGCCTATTTTTCTATACTTTTTTATGCACGTTTTCGCATCGAACAAGCGACAATGTTATTTCTTTCGTATTTAAGGTTATTTTACCTAATTGTGATCAATTATATTCATTCCAAGCATTGAAGAATGCATTTACATTGACATTTCACTTTACGACCCTCTAAACGCACTATTTTGACCATAACTTGCGTAATTTTTATCGAAATCGTTCCCTTTCAAATTCTATGGTTTGCTATGACTCCTAGGTATGATTTGAGGTCTAGAACAACCCCAAATAAGTTAAATTAGTGAAGGTCATCACTGTCTCTTTATTGGGCCCGGGATTCTCCAATTTGCTCAAAACTACTCCTTTGACAATTCTATCACTTCTATATGCTTTCCTAACCTTTCATATGCTTAGATTTAGGTTCAAATTAATCAAAACTCAAAGGTATCTTATTGTTCTTCATGGCTATGACACACACACATACACATCAAAGAGTAGTGCTTTTCAATACTACATGTCAATCTCTCTCAATCATTTTATCAAACAACTTATCTACAACTTGTTTGACATTTTAGTGCTTTAAATCACACTTTAAAGTTTGTTAACCATGAACCCTAGCTTACAATTCGCCCATAGTAACACACCATCTAAGCTCTCATATCACCTATTTAGGGTTCTACACTTGTTTGAACTGTAGAACACCCATCACAACTCACTATAATCACATAGCTATCACCATACCCATACCACCCCAACTAACATCAAAAGTGTGAAAGAAAAGAATATCTTACTTTGATTCTTGCTTGGAGTAGTTAGTTTAGCTTGAAGACCTCCTAAGGTTGTGATTTGAGGTTGGAAAGGTTGATAAAAGCTCTCATCTTCTCCCTTGATCTCTTTGCCATCCACTCCTTGCTCTACCCTCTCTTATTTTTTTCTTTTTTCATGCCACTCTCTCTCACTCTCTAATTCTCACGACTGATCCTTTGCTTTCATCAATTTTCTTCTAAGTGTTACTTATATATATAAGTAATATTTTCCAAAATGACAAGCTTGTCCCTTTGACTCACTTTGACAGGACCCTTCCCAGACCTTATCTAAACTCTCGTCTGGAGGATCCGGTCGGGCACTTCAACGGATTCCTCGAAACCGACTCGTCGGATCGAAGACATCCGGGAAGCGAACCCTATCTTTCTGTATCCGGTTTACTCGTTAAAACTTAGTGATTTGATTTTATCTGTTACTGGTTGGGAGGGATAAACCTTTTCTTTGATTCTATTTCAAATTCATGTTATAAAAATTTCGGCAGCATAACGGCTGCGTTTTTGATAAACCAAAATTTAACCTGTAAGGAAAATGACACTTCGACTATTTCTGAACACCTCCCAACTTCTTTATTCTCAATTATGCATCAATCATCACCATTTCATAAGCATAAACAATGAATTCAAATTCAACATGTACATATATGAACTATATATATAGAATGCATGATTATATTTACAACTTACAAATTCAACATCAATGTAATTCAAAAGTTAATAGGTTAAATACATATACAAAAATGTATATACACGTCTTGCGCTATTGCCCACCTACCAATGTATGTACAAACAAAAGATCTCGATCTCGTCCGACGATGGCACGCAATAAAAACAAACAAGCTACAAAACGAACAACAAGTTAGTGCGATAACATCATAGGATATCATATCACACATACTAACATACAAATTTCAAGTCTTAAAATTTTCTTTAAAACTCTTCCATGTGTATCCTTGACTCATTCTAACCATCACGGGCGATTATAACTCACGCCAACGTGAAGCTTACTAATGCATCTCAACCACTACGTTACGGAATTTACTGCATCGTACGTAGGGCGCTAAACTCATCACTGAACAACTACAATGCGGAATTCTCTGCATCGCAAATGTAGTGCTAAATCTCTCAACGACTACGAGCGGAATTTACTGCATCGCGTCGTAGCGCTAACTGTCAACTAACCAACTACGTGCGGAATTGTCTGCATCGCAACGTAGCGCTATACTTTTCTATAAACTGAGCGATTACGGACGGAATTCTCTGCATCGTCACGTAACGCTAAATCTCATAGCTTTTAAGGTGTACTCATGGGTTTTTATAATACATTTCTTTAAGTGCAAAAGCACAAATGTCACTAGTTTAAAAATTTTGAACACTTTCTTTATTCCATTTTCTTTACAAGTAACTCATTATCACTTTCTAGTAGCATATGAATTCCATAAGAATCCATATGCTTAAACTTTAACTACATCATTATATGTATTATTTCATTCATTCTTTAGCTACTGTATTCCTTTAACATATTCAATAAATGGTATAATAATTTACAAAGCTATTAAGTGGCGAACCACTTACCTCGAGGCCGCGTCAAGCGTCTCGACGAGGCTCCTGGACGCCGCTCACGTGCTCGTCACCTACACAACATGATCTCATCATTACTAGTGATAATTTGAAAAGTTGAGAATCTCAACTTCAAGGTTAATAATCTCAACTAAGACCCATTTTTCTCTATATAATCTCCTAACTTGTTTCTAACTCAACCGAAACTCTCTAACTTCGATTTCTTTGTAAAAGTTTTACTTCTAGACCCCTAGGATCATCCCCATATGTTTCGTTTGGTCTCAAAAAGCTTAAAACAAAAAGTCAACTTTTTAATTATACGGTTGACCACGAAAAACAGAATTGAAACCAGCCATGGTTTCACCTCCGTTCCTTTTTCTAGCGTCTCCTTATCACATAACTAAGTCACCCGGAAAATTTCGTCGAGAAACTCCATCGTTTGCTATGTCAAATCTAAGGAAAACGTTCGTTTTGGACACTTTCGGGCGCAATTAAGTGCCCGTTTTGCAAACTCTTGGTTTCGGGTTAGCGACGCTAGATTTTCTTCCATAACTAAACTTCATTTAACTAATAATGACTAACCAAACTCATTTCGTGCCATAAAAATTGCATTAAGCTAACCGTTTCACTTCTCAGAGCTCTAACGGTACTATTTTGTGCATAACTTGCACAATTTTTATCGGATTCGATCCGTTCCAAAACCTATGGTTTTCTATGGTTCCTAGGCATCATTTGAGGTGTAAAACACCCCCATATAGGTCAGTTTTGGTCAGGTCTTCTATAACTCAAAAATTCCACTCGGGATTGCAAAATTGTCAAATTTGCTCTATTGATCTCTACATGCCTCTCTATGCTTTTCTATGTTTTTTCATGCCAAATTTTGAGTTCAAAACCATATAAACTCAAGGCTATCTACTGCTCTTCAAATCCTCAACACTCACATAAACACAACTTTGTCATCCAAAGCTCTCAAACTCACTCACACTTTTTGTCAATCACTTGGTGTGCATAAAACACCAATCTCGGTTTTTATTTTGAGGGAGGGTGTAACAGCCCATTTACATCAATTTAAGGCATCAATTACATCCAAAACTCATCCTTGATGATTCTATAACAATCTCCTAAGGTTCTAACAAGATTTACAAGCAATCTAATCACATAAACCAACAAAAATCCTGTAGAAATTTCTCAGCAGCACTGCTGAAATTTTCAGCAAGAAAAGATTAAGAACTTGATTTTCTTACTTGGTTCTTTGTTTGGAGAGTTGAGAGAGACTTGGGAGAAGGTTCAAAGAAGGATTTGGAGGCTTGAATGGGCTGGAAAGGGTTTGATTTCCTCAAGTTTCCTTTGCTGCTCGTCCAGCCTCTGTGTTCTGTCTCGGTTCTGTTCTTCTTCCACGACCAGCCCTGCTCTATTTTATTTCTTGTTCAGCTGCTGATTGCTTTTGGTTTGTTGCTCCTTTACATGACTTCTTCCTCTCTTCTCCTGGTCGAGCACTTTAGTTCTCCTTCTCTTCGGTTCTGCTCTTATCCTTGTGTGCTGAAATCTGTTGCTGGGGCTGGTAGCTTCGGTTCTGCTTCTTGATTTCACATCTGAACTGTTCTGGTTTGAGTTTAGTTTAGCTGCTGCCTTGCTTCTTCTTGTCACGCCTTCTTCTTCTCACGGCATCATCTTCACTCGACCTCTCTCTCTCTCGATTCTTCCACTAGTTTCTTCCTCTCGGCTGTGACTGATCTGTTTGTGTTTTTGCTGAAACAATTTCAGCTTAAGGTTGATATTTATAGTAATCAACTCTTCATAATTACATCTTGCCCCAACTATTATTTAATTTCATTCTCATCTCCTTTTCTTGATGCTCTCTCACGGCAACACCCCTCGATATTCTTCTGTATTTATTTCGTTTCTCATTTGATTTAATCGCGCGTCTAGTTTAGAATTTATTTTAATTTGTCAAACTTGACCCATTGATCTTAACTCTCTTTTTTTATTTGAATTTTAATTCGAATCCTCATTGATCATTATTTTAAAATCCTAACTTGGATTTTTATTAACACGTTACTAAACTTTTATATACGACGAATTTCGTCGTATTCTAATTGAATAAATTTTGGAGGCTATGAAATTAAATCAATTAAACGTTGAGAGTTATATATTATCTCTCGAACTTAATTTCTAATGTTGGGACTTTAGTAGTCGGAGCTAGGAGTTTACACACTTGACCATCACTTATATTTTAATTTAATCCAATTAGTGATTGACTACTAATTCTAAATAATAAATCTTATAATTCTCATTTTTTAACTTAATCGTATTACCCCTTATAATTTATCTCTTATTTATAAAGGACTATTTTACCCCTCTTTAACTTTTTTTTATTAAGACAATTATTGTATAATTATACAACGATCATTAACTCTTCAATGTCCTAGTTTAGATTAACGCTGACTAGATTTATCATTTTAACTTCATAATCTAGCTTCTAACACTAGGAAATTAAAAATCGAGACCAAGGGTTTACAATGCATTTGCTCAAACATTTTATCTTCATTAATTCTTCACTTTCTTGCACATTAGACTAGTCCATATTTCACACCAAATCAACCAATTTTCATTTACATCATCTCACCTATCATAGCCAAATTACATACCAACAACATATCATCAAACTTGTCACACAAGAATTCAACCACAACTACAATCAAATTTCCAACAGGATTTTTAATCACTTAATCACCGTCAAACCAATTCAATTCACATTATTTCTTAACCAAATCACTTACCAAATGTTCCTTGATAGTTTGCCTTTCTTCTCCACTTGATTTATGCCTCAAAACCTTGAATTTAAACATGGAAAAGTCATCCACATCACAAGCTGTCCATGGACTGCATTGTGACAGCTTTTCACTTAAAAACTTCAATCAAAACTCAATCTTACCTCTTGTTTTTAGGTTGATTTTGCTTAGGAACCTTCTTAGACTTGTTCTTCACCTTTTTATAGCTTGATTACCCTTCAAAAATGGTGGAAAAATGGCTTGATGCAGCTGCTGCCCTCTGGTCTGTTTTCCCCTACAGTTTCTGCTTTATTTTTCTTTTGTAGGCAGCCTCTTGTCTCACATTTCAAACAGCTTCATCTCTTATATAGACTTTAATGACCTTAACAAATTGCCTTTAAAGTTTGTTACATAATTACATGCCTTGCCATCAAATTTCTTTGATCATTTTGCCCTCCTTTAATTGTATATTTTCATGGTATGCACTCATTTTTATGAAAATTCACCATTCATGCAAATAAATTATTCCATTCACTTCTAGCTCTTTTTGAATGTCTTTTAATTATAAATTTCATCCCATATCACCTATCAATCATCATGTCACCTTTCATATTCGAATTTGTTTCCGATCCGTTCAGAAATTCTACTAAAATCCAATTACTATTTCGAAAAATTAATAACTTTATTAATTCTCAAATGAGGGTATTTCTATACATTCTATTTACATGGCTTATACATCTCTTATCTACAGTAGAGAATTCGAATGAGGGACATCACAAATCCGATTACGCATCCGAAAATTCTATAAAAATCTGATTATGCGTTCGGGTCCAGGAATTATATTAATATTCGATCCGGGAATTTCCAGTCTCTCCAGGGATCATACTAGAATTCGATTTATACTTTCGAATACTTTAAATTACCTTAATACTCCATAAATAATTGGAAGGACATTTTTGTCCAATAAACTTTAGATCACTTATAACCCATTCAAACGGACTTATTTTCGGTCCGTTTCAGTTTTCCTCAACTCTAATACTAATTTCGAAACTTTTGCTTTATGAGGTCCGCTTTCCCAAAATTACTATTCACACGGACAATTTTCGTTTGAAAATACTATTCACTCGTAAACTGAAAACTCTATTTCAGAAATTATGATTTCAGGGTCTATTTTTTAAAAATCACTATTCACTCAAAAATACTATTCATATGAAAATACTATTCATCGAAAAAATAAATTATTATACATAAAATAAAGTTTTGGGTTTTACAATCTCTCTGTGAAATAAGCCAATCACTAACGTCTGAATACCATATGACACCCAAGGTATATGGTAGAGGGGAATTTTGCATCGCTTAAGCCATATATCTAGTTCTACGTAGCGAAATCCTATATAACTATTAGGAGCTAGCCATTATATACCTCTATACGTGCATGGGCGACACACTATATTGGACTAACTGACATAGTCCTTCCTGCTATCAGTGACAAATACCCTTGACACTGCCATGCATGTTTTAGGGTACTCTGACCGGTAACATCTATTTGAGATACCTCTGAGACATACCATAGACTTATAAAAATATTTTCATACATTCTATTTTTCATCATATAATCCATAATTCACATAAACTTTCTAAAATTTATACAGGAGATTTTCAAGTTGAATTTATTTACTTTCAAATCAATTTTCAACATTTCAATGTTTAAATTTATATATAACACATAAATTCATAGTGAGTAGGAAAATAATTACATCAAAACATTTTGAAATTGACAGTCACCATTTCCAAGCTCACGATAATTCACAATTTCAAGTTCTTTCGCCTCCATGTTACCTACGTATTTTCGCATTCTATTTTAGGTAACGTCACAACCAAAGTTATTCATACACACACTTCCATAGACATGCATCAACACACAAACGCTTTGCTACACAAGGATTTCGAAATACCCTTTTTCAAGTCATACCACCCAAATTATTCACATATACTTTTCGTTCAAATTTCTTAACGTCTAAACATGTATAACACCACAATTGAAGTCCAAATTTCACATCAATGCATAAAACACATTTTTAGATCATTCTAACTCATCTTGGTCGAATCTTGGCCACGTTTTACACCATCAATCCCATCAAATTTTTCTAATCATAATCACACTTAAACACATGTATAAGGGTGTAAAAATGAAGTCAAATCCATAAAACTCACATTTTGCGCAATAAAACAAAGTTTGGATGCGAGGTGTGAAGGGACCTGACTCGGATTTCGCCTTTAAGAACCCAAGAGAAGCCCTCACGGCACCCTAATGAAAGTTCTTGCAGTCTTCATACCGGTGACTGACTCTAAAGGACTTCGTGGAATGAACCTATGATACATTTCCATTTTGTAATTATTTAAAAATTAGGGTACAAAAAAATTATGGCAGCCAACAGCTGTTTTCCGATATTTTTGATATTTTTAAATCACCTAAAATCAATTTATAAACACTTCAAAAGTAACATACATTCTTCTCCACTTCTAATTTGGACCTCAGGTCCACTTCACGATCAAAACGTAACCACAATAAAAAATATTTCAATCAAAAACTATTTCAAATTTTAAAAATATTTTATCATGCATATAATCAAAAGTATTTACATTATGCATATTGTTTCAAATTGTTGCTAAAAGCATAAAAATACATTATTTTAATAATTTATGCTATAAACATTTTCTTTAGATGAATATGTAAAGATGTTTATAAACTAACATCTTTAATAAAACTTATTTCAAATTCAAGATACTTTAACATTCATAAAGCACTTTAAAGCATGCTAAAAAAGCATTTAACATTTATAAAATACTTTTACGTTCACTTTGCCCCCAATTGACTATAATAACCTTCAATAATTCTCTCTTGATTCCTTTGCTTCCTTCTCATCTACAAGGCACATTCTAATTTAGAATTCTATCATCCTAATTATATGAATCAATGCCAATTACCCCTTATTTACCCGAATTGAATTTAAAGCATTATGTACATCCAAATTCACATACTTGGCATAAACTTATACCAACATCATGGCATTCTTTTCTTTTCATTTTCTTTGTGCAAACTTGCTTAACTACATGCATAATCTCATATAAACACATCAAAGTGATTGAATTTCTACTTTAAACACCAAAATGCCATCTTAACCAAAATTGCACATAATGGCATCCAACCTAATGCCATCTTGACCACAATTGCACATATACGATACGAAACCCACAAATAATTGAATCAATAATCCCAAGAAAGTTTAATTCAGGAACAAATAAAATAAAATAAAAAGAAGATACCTTGACCCAATGATTAGTGAACCATGAACCAAGATAATATAGACGCCACTCCCAAAACAAGCAAAGAATGTGGGAGATAAGTCAAGTTAAAAACTCAAGAATTAAACCTTGATAGATTCTTAAAGTTCTTCGAGAATAAAGAGAGAAACTGAAATTTTATATCAAAAATGTCTAATTCCGTTTGTGCAACTTACATAGCCTTTTATAGGCAAAATAAATGAAACCCTAGCTTCTAACTCTTGCATGGATACCCTAGTCCCTTAATACACCCCTACTTGGGCTTAAAATAGCTAAGTTTGGATTTAAAATAATTAAATTTGATAGCCTAGTATATAAACTAATGACCCAATATGTAATAAAACAAATTAAAGTCCAATGTTATCAAAGTTCGATATCTAACAAACTAATTAAACAAACTAACTCAATCAAAACTAGCCACAATCAAATTAGGCCCAAATTAATACAAACAAATGAAACTAGCCCAATTTGCCTTCAAATAGCCACCCAAGCCTTCAATATTTATGATCTTGGACTTGATCTTAAGCTTGGATCATGTTTTGAAGCCTTGGTGTCTTTTCCATATCGTCCAATCCTTGTTGCATAAGACACACGATCCAAATCTTTTGAATCAGCCCATTTGACGCCTCCTTTATCCTCTTAACTCTAGCCCTTGTAATAGGCCCTTCATTGATGCTCAAAGGATCACTATGCTTGCTTCTTTGATTTCCATCATTCTCTCTCTCCTCAAAACGATTTGTCCTCAAATCTACACCTGCATCGAAATCAAATGAAGAAAGATCAGAAATATTAAAGGTAGCACTAATATTATACTCACCTGGCAAGTCTATTTTGTATGTATTATCGTTAATGCGTTCAAGCACTTGGAATGGACCATCTCCACGTGACTGTAACTTAGATTTTCGTTGCTCAGGAAACCTCTCCTTGCACATATGTACCCAAACCCAATCTCTTGGTTTAAACACAACTTTCTTCCACCCTTTGTTAGCTTGTGTAGCATATTGCTCGGTCCTCCTCTCAATATGTTGCCTAACTTTTGCATGTAGTTAGCTAACAAAGTCAGCTTTCTTCTTCCCATCCAAGTTTGCTCTTTCCTCCATAGACAAAGGTATCAAATCCATTGGAGTAAGTAGATTGAATCCATACACAACTTCGAATGGCGAGCAACCAGTAGTCGAATGCATGCTTCTATTGTACGCAAACTCTACATGTGACAAACAATCTTTCCAATTCTTCAATTTCTTTTGGATGATGGAATGCAGCAAAGTACCCAAAGTTCTGTTAACCACCTCCGTTTGTCCATCGATTTGTGGATGGCAAGTAGTAGAAAATAACAGCTTTGTTCCTAACTTTCCCCATAAAGTCCTCCAAAAATGGCTTAAGAACTTTGCATCTTGATCCGAAACAATACTCTTTGGCACTCCATAAAGTCGAACAATCTTCTTGAGGAATAAATCAACAATGTATATGGCATCATCGGTCTTGTGACATGGTATGAAGTGAGCCATTTTCGAAAACCTGTCAACCATAACAAACACCGAATCTCTACTCTTTTTGGATCTAGGTAAACCCAATACAAAATCCATAGAAATATCATTTCAAGGTTCACAAGGTATAGGTAAAGGTGTATACAAACCATGCGGTAAAGCCCTAGACTTCAACCGTCTATATGTTATGCACTTATCACAAACTCTCTCAACATCTCTCTTCATGTGTAGCCAAAAGAAATGCTTGTCTAGCACATTTAAAGTTTTCTTAACACCAAAATGTGCCACTAGTCCACCCCTATGTGCTTCCTTGACTAACAACTTTCTGATAGACTTTTGAGGAATACATAGTCTATTCTCCCTAAACAAAAATCCCTCATGCCGATAAAATTTACCAAAAGTAGTGTTCTCACAGGTAACATACACAGAAGCAAAACCAAGATCATTCACATACAATTCCTTGATATGTTCAAAACCCAATAATCTTGCATTCAAAGTAGAAATCAATGTATACCTACGAGATAAAGCATTAGTTACAATATTTTCCTTTCCTTGTTTTTACTTGATCATATAAGGAAATGTTTCTTTGAACTCTACCCATTTAGCATGCCTCCTACTCAACTTATTTTGTCCTTTCAAGAACTTCAAGGACTCAGGATCAGTATGGATTACCAATCCCTTAGGCCACATATAATGTTGCCAAGTTTCTAAGGTCCTAACTAAAGCATACAACTCCTTATCATATGTAGGATAATTTAATGATGCTTCACTTAATTTCTCACTAAAATAAGCTATAAGACGCCTATCTTGCATAAGAACAGCCCTTATACTCATCCTCGATACATCACATTTTATCTCAAATGTCTTAAAGAAATCAGACAATGCAAGCAATGGTGCAGAACACAATGTATCCTTAATCAAATCAAATGCATGTTGTTGCTCACTACCCCATTTGAAACCCACACTCTTTTTCACAACCTCAATTAGTGGTGTAGTGATGGTGCTTAAATCTTTAATAAATCTTCTATAAAACTAGCTAACCCATGAAAACTACGTACCTCACTAACATTCCTAGGTATAGACCACTCCCTAATAGCCTTAACCTTTTCTTCATCTACTTCTATCCTTTTTGACGAAACAACATAGCCCAAAAACACGATCTTTTCAATGCAAAAGGAACATTTTTTTCAAATTAGCATACAACTTTTCTTTCTTTAACACATCAAGCACACAATGCAAATGCCTAACATATTCATCTATGCTCTTGTTGTACACTAATATTTCATCAAAGTAGACCACAACAAATTTTCCAATGAAGGAGCGCAAAACATGATTCATTAGCCTAATAAAAGTACTAGGTGCATTAGTTAAACCAAAAGACATTATTAACCACTCGTATAAACCATATTTAGTTTTAAAAGCAGTTTTCCACTCATCTCCTTCTTTCATTCTAATTTGATGATATCCATTTTTCAAATCAATTTTAGAAAACACACAAGATCCATGCTACTCATCCAACATGTCATTTAATCTAGGTATAGGATGTTGATACTTAACTATAATTTTATTGATAGCTCTACAATCAACACACATACACCAAGTCTCATCCTTCTTTGGCACAAGTAGAATCGATACAACACATGGACTCATGCTCTCTCTCACATACCCCTTCTTTAACAACTCCTCAACCTGCTTTTGAAGCTCCTTTGTCACCTCGAGATTGCTCCTATAAGCTGGATAGTTTGGAATTAAAGCCCTAGGGATGAAGTCAATTTGATGCTCTATTCCCCTCCTCCTCTTTGGTAGCAATCCATCCGACATCTCCTTAAGGAATATATCCTTAAATTCTTGCAAAACAATTGTAACAACACTAGGCAAAGAAACACCAATGTCAGAGTTAGAAAAATAAGTGTCTTTGTATAAAAATACAAACATAAGCTGCTTGGCTAGAAAAGCAGCTCTTACATCACTCTCCTTTACATAAACACTCATTTTATTTTTCTCACTTTTTGTTCTCTCATTCTCTCCTTTGCACTCAACCTTCCCACTTTTCTATTGCTCACACTCTAATGTTTGGTCACTCTTTCTCTCAACCTTACTAATGTTTGAACTCTTGACCTCTCCTTTTTTTTCACTCTCTTTCTTTTGCTCAGTTGCTCTTATTCTCACATGATCTTCATACACCTGTTAAGGTGTTAAAGACACAAGAGTGATAATTCGTCTATACATGGTAAAAGAATATCTATTCTTAAACCCATCACGTGTCACTTTCCTATATGCCATGGATGTCCTAAAAGTAAGTGACTCGTGTGTATAGGTACAACATACATAACACCTTATCCTTGTACCTACCAATAGCAAAGGATACTAGCACCTGTTTTGTCACCTTAACTTCTCCACAATCATTCAACCATTGTAATTTGTATGGTTTGGGATGCTCAGAAGTAGGTAAGTTCAGTTTCTCTACTAATTTAGTGCTAGCAACATTAGTGCAATTGTCCCCATCAATGATCATACTGCAAACCCTATCCTTCATATGACATCTAGTATAAAAATATTCTCACGTTGCACCTCATCACCTTCCTTCACCTATACACTCAAAGCATGCCTAACCACTAACAATCTCCCATTTATAGGATATGCAATGACGGGCCCTACTTCTACTCTCCAGACGACTCGCTCGGCACCCCACGGTAACCCTCCAGACGGGATCCCCTCCAGCTGAAAGATTCCCATGAAACTAAGCCTTTTTAAAACTAAACTTAGAAAACTCATTTCGGAAACTCTTTTTACAAAACATGTCAGCGGAATAAGGTGGAAATTTTTTCGATTTAAAAATTACATTTATGAAAAGCATTTCTGTAAGAATTTTGACAACACGACGGCTATTTTTCTGAAAAATGTCACCTTATGAAATCGAAATCGAAACATGTATACTTTGTATAATAATCATTTTCTCAACTACAGGACCTCAGGCCCGTTTTCCACAAATCATATACATTCTCAATATAAACATCGATTTCGAATTAAATTTATATTTATGAAACATGGCATGCATGATCGCATATATACATAAAACTCAACTATGAAATTTATATTTACATATAGTTTAAAAACATCCATAAGTTCAAAACTAAGTATCATACATGAAAGCAAAAAGATATCACAGCTACGCCCGATGATACGTCTCACTACTCCTAGTGAGAGGTCCCTACTGTCTAGTCACCTGCACCTGTACCTGACCTTGCGGGATTTTTATTTTAAAGAAACAAAAAACTAGGGTGAGTATAAATCACTCAATATGTAGCATTAGTTCATATTCAAAACATTACCAGAATGTCCTCCTTAAAAACATTTTTAAATCTCATTTCATAAACAAAATCATGTTGTACAATATAATTGCATCTATATATCGAGAACCCGAAACTTTTCAATGCAGGAATATTCATTAATATTTCTCATATGTATCGTAACTAACAAAAATGTTGTAATAACTTGAAAAGCCAATATTTAATTCACCAATCACATTTTCATGCTTTTTAATTACTGAAATGCAAGTTAACGTGTAATCTCTTATTCAATTTCTCATTTCATACTTGTAATCTATTAGTGATGGCGATTTTCTTTTTGAAAAGCATTTTTATTAAAAAAGACATACCATTCACTATTACTTTTGAATCATACGGTACTAACACACTAATGCATGGCAAAGCGGAATCCCACATCGTCTCAGGCCATGTCGTATGGCCGAGCGAAATCCTACATCGTCTTAGGCCATACGTATCCGGTATCACGTAGCAGAATCATCCCTCGCTACAGAACGGAATCCTACATCGTCTTAGGTAGTAAGCTAGCTTAATCGTATCCTATAAGGAGCGGAATCCCACATCATCTCCCAGGCAGAATCCCACATTGCCTTTGGGTACTCTACCGATACCAGAAATCACATAAAATATATATATGTACCATATGCTATAAATCATCTCAAATCACAAGTTTCACACTTCAAAACTTTAGTAATTCATGCAAGTTGGTAAAACTCATCTTTCATATATATATAAAAAAAAAATTAGTCAATCTACAATCATTAACAACATTGATATATATATTAGCACACATATGTAATGTGAATAAAAATAATCTCATCTCAAAATATTTTTGTTAGAACGCTCACCTAAATTTCCTAACTGGCTAACTTTTTCTAACAACGGGAAACCCTCTTTATCTGTCTCCAAAAATCCTTTAGAAATTGTCTAAAATGCTACCAAATGGAATTTAGGAGTTTTGTATTTGTTCTAATTCTTCAAGAACATCACCAAATCCACATGCATGCTCTCGGTCACCACATATACACTTTTGCCGTGACATGCAATGGAATCTTGAGGGAGATTGATGTTTGACCGAGAGAGATTTGTGAGGTTTGAGCTTCGGTTTTGAGAGAAGAACAAGAAAGTGAGAGCTTTGAGTGGCTTTGGCTTTTAAGAGAGAAAATGAGAAGATGAGAAAATGAGATATATCTTGACTTTGCTGTGAATGACTAAGGACAATCTAAAAATTTTTTGCTTTGCTTTATACTTATATAAGAGATAGAATTTAATAATTATTTAAATCTTACTTTTGAGACACTTGTCATAAGGATTTCATGAATGTGTTCCAAGTGTCCTCCATGCATTGATTCCGTTTACCAAGTGTCTTGCATGCTAACTTGCCCATGGCACTTGTCTCACGCATTCTCCCAAGCTCCCATAATCTCTTTTCGTATCCGGAATCCTATCGGGTCCATTTGGAAATTTTATTGAAATCCAATTTAAAATCGAAAAACTACGTTAGTATTCGATTTATCATTCGGGTTCGTTCGTTTTAATAAAATTTTGGGTTTGAAAGTCATAAATCGTCCCCGAGCCCTTCCAAACATTTCTATGAAAATTTGATTATTCAATCGAGTTCGAATACTTGATCCACTTTAAGAATCCGAACTTAAGGATAGTCTTTAGGGGTTTACCTGGATTCCGGGAAGACATGTTACAAATTCTCCCCCCCTTAAGAAATTTCGTCCTTGAAATTTGAGTAGTTCATCTACCGAAAAAGGTGGGGGTATTGTTGTCGCATCTGATTCTCATGCTCCCAAGTAGTCTCTTCAACGTCATGATTTCTCCATAAGACCTTCACTAAGGGGATGACCTTGGTGCACAGGACCTGTTCCATGCGATCTAGAATCTGTACTGGCTCCTCTTCATAGGTTAGGTTCTCCCTTAGTTCCACAGGCTGCTCTTCAAGTACATGGGAGGGATCAGGTATATATTTTCGAAGCATAGATACGTGAAAGACATCATGGATCCTAGCTAGTGCGGTGGCAATTTCAACATGTATGCCACAGATCCAATCCTATTCGTGATCTCATACGGCCCAATATAGCGCAGACTCAGTTTACCATGCTTTCTGAATCTAAGTACGCCTTTCTATGGGGAGATCTTCAGAAACACCCTGTCACCAACCTAAAACTCAAGGTCCTTACAACGTTTATCTGCATAACTTTTCTGTCTATCACTTGCTACGTTCAGTCTATCTCTGATAACCTTGATTTTCTCTGAAGTAACTTGGACAAGCTCAGGACCAGTTAATTTTCTCTCACCTACCTCGTTCCAACATACTGGAGTTCTGCTGTAAGCCCTTTTTTTGTAATTTTATATTTCTTAATAGTAGTGATTGACTTATAGGGTAAGCATACTAAATTTCATAAAATTTACCCTTATAAGTGGCATTAAAATTGTTAGTGGAAACTTTAGAAATTAAATAGATCAAATAGTATGTCAATAACTAATAAAGGGCAAAATGGTCTTTTGTACATATAAGAGCTCTATATAAAAGAGTGTTAGCTTTCATGACTTAGTGAAATTAGAAGCAAAAATAGAGAGTGAGAGGGAGAGAGTGGACGACAAGAGAGGATCAAAGGGGGAAGTGAAGGCCAAAGCAACCCTAAGTAAATTTGAGGCTCCAAATCAAGAAAGTGGGTAGGATCAAGCTAGAAGATCAAGGGTTAAGCAAGTTTAAGGTAAGTTTTCATCATTTTTTTTTTAGAAATGATGATAGTTGAGTCGTATGAGATGTTAGTGATTGGGTTTGTTGTTTATGATGAATTTGATGTGGGTTTTGATCTAAATTAAGACTAGAGCCCTAAACTACTAAAAGGAAGCTTAGCTTAGGTGGAATTACATAAGAGATTCAAAGTTAGGGTTTATGGGAGCAAAATCCTAAAGATTGATTTAAGATTGTTTTCAACAAATTGATTTCATACCAAGTATTTGATGAAATGTCTAAGTGAAATACAATGTAAGATTCTTGAAAATTTAAAGAAATCATGTGTTGTGTGTGTTAGTGTAGTTTACGGTCACTAAAAGGGTTATGTAATTCCATTGAGTTTTGATGAAATTGAGCTTGAATTCATAAATGTTAGAAGCTAGAATACCATATAGAAATGTTGGAATTGAAAAAAAAAAAAAAAAAAAAGAGAGAGAAGTGAATAGAGACTATGTGTAGTTTCGGGTTAGATGAAGGGCAAGAGATCATGCATGTGTTTCGTTGATTTTTATGACATATTTAGAGTCCTAAAAACATGCATGAATGAGTAGGGATCAAGATAATTAATATGGATGCATATGAGTGCAAAATGACATACAATCTAGTAGAGATTAAAATAATAGTAAAATGAAAAAATAGGTACTTGAAAGGGGTATAGAGACCTGCACTATTTGAACTTACTTGGGGTTGTTTTAGATCTCAAAACATGCATAAATGTCATAGAAAATCATAGAAATTTGAAGGGAAAGGTTTGGATAAAAATTGAGAAAGTTATGACTTAAATAGTATACATATGTAGTCGTAAAAATGAGTTGAGAGTGAAAATGCATTCTTTGATGTATGAAATGAATGTATTCGATCATAATTGAGTAAAAGATCCTTAGATATGAAAGAAATGATATCATTACATGTGTGATGCAAAAATGTGCATAAAAAAGTGTCGAAAAATAGATGTTTTTCGTAGGTTTTACCCCTCGATACTTAAAATTTTTCGAAACCGTTTTACGGAGGACCTAAGTAAGAGATAAGAAGATGATCCAAGTGAAAATGGAAGTAAAACAATCCGCAAAACGGGCTGTGAACAATATTCTGCTTTAGAGGGTTCGAAAATTTTGACTTTTCGTTCCCGGCCTCTGAAAATTATACGAACTGCGTGAGGATGTTCCTAAGGGTGCATAAGTTAAACTTTTGCAAAGAAATCGTAATTAAAAAGTCTCGGTCAAATTAGAACCTAATAGAGAAATTTGTAGTCAAAAGAGCATTGTAAAGAGTTTTTAAGGTTAAAAGCAATGTGTGTAGTTTTGTGTAACACATTGTAGTGTATTTTAAATAAGAACGTGTTGTGTAGGTGACGAGCAGGCTAGCGAAGCTCGGGAGGCTCGTTGACAAGTATAGCTCGTTGGTGAGGTAAGTGTCTTACCACTTGCATCTATTCCGATTTTAAATTTAAATTATGAATTATATAATCAAACGAATTCAAAAACGATTTTCAAATCCTAAATATGAGTTTTGAGTATGTGATATCTTTATGAGATTCAAAAAGGGAAGGAATCCAAAACTAAGTTGATTCTAAAATATTTGAATCGAGAAAATTTTTAAGAGTTTGAAAAGTTAAAGGTTTTGTGCTTATGCACTTAGTGAAACAATTTCAAAGCTCATGTATATATCCTCAGTTTAATTAAGATTTAGCGCTATACGATGATGCAAAAAATTCTGTCCATAGTTGCTCAGTTTTCAGAATATCTAGCACTACATGTATGATGCAGAAAATTAGGTACGTAGATGCTAAGATATAGAAAGATTCTAGTGCTGAGTTGCGATGCAGAAAATTTCGCACGTAATCGTTTAGATCTACAATTTTAGCACTACGTTACGATGCAGTAAATTCCGCTCATAGTCGCCTAGAGTTATAGCATTACAATTACGATGTAGAAAATTTCGCTTTGTAGATGCTCAGATTTGAGACTGTTTCACACTACGTTTGCGATGCAGTAAGTTCCGCTTCGTAGTGGTCGAAATATCTCAGTAGCTTCACGTTTGGCATTAGTCGAAAACCATCACATGATGATTTGAGTATACTAGAGGTATACATGGAGTTTTCAGAAAGAAACATTTTAAAAAGATTGAAAAAGATTTTGATATTCGAGCGAAGTTATGAATTCCGTTGTAGTTACATCTTGATATTATTTTCATATATGGAACTAACATATTTATTCTTGTGTAGCTTATATATTGTATTAGGTGCTCGTACAGGTGTTTTTGCATTTAGAAAATCTCATCGGATATTTTAGGTGGGCGTCGTATAGATGTATTGCTTAAACGCCAAACACATTTTTGTTGTTGTAATTAACGTGATTAGATGATTGCTTGTTTGACTTATGAACATTCAGAAATTTGTAAATTCATATTTTGCTATATGCATATAGTTGAAACATTTACACATGATACATATCTATTACTTGATATATCTATGTATATATAATATATATATTGTTCCGTATACGTAGTATCTAAAATGTTTATAAAGTGTATGTTGCGGAAATTACATACTTGTGAAAATGTGTGTTATAAATTTGAATAAGAAAATACATGTTTGTGGCCAAAAGAAGTTGGGTCGTGATTTGAAATAGTACGTAGTGTGTTTCTTTTACAGGAAAAATTTTAGAAACCTTAAAAATATAATCGTTATGCTATCGAAATTTTGGTAAAATTGTTTTAAATCGAATTGCGAAAAATTGACACACCACGCAAACTGTTTACAAGTTAAAAGAATACATTTAAATCGAATTAAGGAATCGGGCAAGATTAAGAGGTTCGCTCCGCGGATCTTCTTTTATCCGACAAGTTGAGTTAAGAGAAGTCTGCTGAAGTGCCCGACATGACCCTCCAACTAAGAGATTAGAGAGAGTCTGGTTCGGGTCTTATCATCTGCACTTTCTCCCGTATAGTGCCTTATAAGGTGCCATCCTGATACTGGCTTGATAGCTGTTATTATAAGCGAACTCCATAAGAGATACATGAATATCCCAACTCCCTTGAATTCCATAACACACGCTCTCAGCATATCCTCAAGTGTCTGAATCATCCTCTCTGACTAACCATCTGTTTGAGGATGAAATGCTATGTTGAAATTCAATCGTGTGCCTAGAGCTTTCTGAAGACTGGGCCAAAACTTGGATGTAAATCTCGGATCACGGTTTGATACGGTGGAGACTAGCGTACCATGAAGTCTGACTATCTCGTCTACATAAAGCTGGGACAATCTGTTCAGAGGATAATCACTCCTGACTGGTAGAAAATGAGCGGACTTTGTCAATCTGTCTACAATCACCCAAATGGCATCATGCCCTCTCTGGCTATGTGAAAGTCCTACCACGAAATCCATAGTAATCCTCTCCCACTTCCATTCCGGGATAGAGAGAAGTTGTAACAATCTTGTAGGTCTCTGATGCTCTGCCTTCACCTGCTGACAGGTTAAACGTTTAGATACGAAGTCTGCTATTTCTTTCTTCATTCCTCTCCACCAATAGTGCTTTTTCAAGGTGTGGTACATCTTTGTACTACCCGGATGCATAGCATAAGCTGAGGAGTGAGCTTTCTCCAAAATCTCCTTTTTCAAATCTCCCACATCTGGTACATATAACCTCCAACCCATCATCACTATACCATCATCTCTTATCACAAAACCAGATCTCTACCCATTCTCAACTTCCTTTTTCAGCTTTACTAACTGGGGATCCTACTTCTATTGCTCCCTGATCTGATCCACCGAGATGGGGCGAACATAAAATGTAGCCAACAATGCCCTAGAGTCTGCTATTTCTAAATGTACTCCCAGAGAACTCATTTCCACCAGAAGTGGAAGATACCCTGTCTTCAGCTATGCTAATGTGCTAGTAGGTCTCCTACTAAAAGCATCTACCACCACATTGGCTTTTCTCGGGTGGTACTCTATTGTACAATCATAGTCTTTGATCAGTTCTAACTACCTCCTCTGTCTCAAATTCAACTATTTCTACGTGAATAGTTACTGCAGACTTTTGTGATCTGTAAGGATTCGACAAGGAACACCATACAAGTAATGCCTCCAAATCCTCAATGCGAATACTATAGCTGCAAGCTCCAGATCATAGGTAGGGTAGTTCTGTTCATGCTTCTTCAACTGTTTGGAAGTACATGCGATAACTCTGTCATTCTGCATCAGGACACACCCTAAACCCCATCTTGAGGCACCACTATAAACTGTAAAGCCATCTGTTCCTGTAGGTAATGTAAGCACGAGAGCTGACGTCAACCTTCTTTTCAATTCATCAAAGCTCTGCTGGTAATCGTCTGACCATACAAACTTTTCATCTTTTCTCAACAGTCTAGTCAGTGGGGTTGCTATTTTAGAAAACCTCTCAACGAACTTTCTATAATACCCTGCCAATCCAAGGAAGCTCCTGACTTCAGTCACATTGGTAGGCTGTTTCCAGTTTATAATTGCTTCAATTTTCTAGGGATCCACACTAATTCCTTCAGTTGAAATCACATGACCTAAGAAAGTTACCCTATCCGGCCAGAACTGGCACTTACTCAATTTTGCATATAACTAGTGCTCTCGTAGGGTCTCTAGTACTATCTTGAGATGGTTCACATGCTCCTCCTGATTGCTTGAATACACAAGAATATCATCAATGAACACAATCACAAATTTATCTAGGTAGGCTTGGAAGACCATCTTCACAGGTCCATAAATACTGTTAGGGCATTCGTCAACCCGAAGGGCATGACCAGGAACTTATAATGCCCATATCACGTCCTGAAAGCAGTCTTCGAAACATCTTCATTTCGAATTTTCAGCTAATGGTACCTAGATCTCAAATCAATCTTTGAATACACTCTAGATCCCTACAACTGATCAAACAAATCGTTAATCCTTGGGAGCAGATACTGATTCCGAATGGTTGCTTTGTTTAATTACCTGTAGTCGATACACAACCTCAAGCTCCCATCTTTCTTCTTTACAAGTAGAATTGGAGCCCCCCAAGGTGATAGGACCTAAACCAGACTCTCTCTAATCTCTTATTTGGAGGGTCCCACCGGGCACTCCAACGAACTTCTCATAATCCGACTTGTCGGATTGGAGAGATCTGCGAAGCGAACCCCCTAATCTTACCCGATTCCTTAACTCAAATTAATTGTACTATTTTCTTTTGTAAATAATTTGGGTGGATAAAAATTTTTCCGCAATTTCATTTTAAAACAGGTTTATAAAAATTTCGGCAGCATAACGCCTGCATTTTTCAGGTTTCCAAAATTTTTTACCTGCAATAAAATACACTTCGACTATTTTCCATTTCCACTCAACTTCGTTTATCTACAAACATGCATTTTCACCACACTTTTTCACAATCAATATGCATGAATTTGTAGTAGGATGTATATAAATATATGTCAAACATGAAAATTCACAACCACTTACAACAACATTTACAATATATACAAATCCAAAATCCAAGCTACCAAAATCATGGTATAATACATATTACACACGCCTTAGGAATTACACGACCATACATATATCGAATATGCATAGATGCATTAAGTGATAAATGGGGATCATGTGCAAGTGTTCAAGTATATATACATATCCAAAAATCGTACTACAATTCCCAATCATGAATTCATTTAGAATTATTATTTACAAAGCCAAAACTATAAACTCCTAACTCCGACTTCTAAAGTCCCAATGTTAGAAAATAAGTTAGAGAGATAATAAATAACTCTCTCTACGTTTAATTGATTTAATTTCATAGCCTCCGAAATTTATTCATTTAGAATACGACGAAATTCGTCATATTAAAAAGTTTAGTAATGTCCCAATGAAAATCCAAGTTAGGAAATCTAAGATTTTAATAAAGGATAATTGAATTAAAATTCGATTAAAAGAGAGAGCCAAGATTAATAAAACAAGTTTAGCGTTTTTTTAAAATAAATTCTAGCGAAACGAAAATTAATCGAATGGAAGCGAAATAGACAAGGGAGAATAATGAGGGGTAATCGTGAAAGAGCACCAAGAAGATGATGGGTGAAATGAAATTGAGGAGATAGTGGGGAAAGATGTAATTAATAGAAGCTTGACTAATATATAAACAAGACTTGAGCTAATTTTTTTCAGCAATTTCAGCCTTCCATCGAGAGAAACCGAGAGGATTCGAGAGAAAGAAAAACCAGGGTGAAGCTACTACCGTGAGAGGCGAACCAGAAGGGAGAAGAGAAGCAGACCAGAAGGGAAAGGCTGGAGGTAAGGAAGAAGAAGACAGCAGCAGCAACCAAAGCAGACTCCAGCGCACCAGTAGCTCGCGCGACAGTGCAGGTCGCGAGTTCGGGCAGCTTGCGTGAGGAGGATTCAGAGGCCATGAACTGCAGCAAACTGGGCAGCAAAGGAAGAGAAGAGGGAGGGGACACGAAGGGGAAGGAGCACCAGCTGCTGGTCGAGCAGAAATAGAGCATAAACGGACCAGAACGCGAGCTGAATCACGAGCACACCAGCAAGCAGAATCGCGACGAGCTGGTCGGCCAGGGAAGAAAGAACCTCCCAACCAGCCTTCCATCCCCTCAATCCACCTCTTAAGGTCCCTAGTAAGTCATCCAAACTCTCCAAGCAAGCTCTAAGTGAGATTACAATTCATTTTTCTTTAACTTGCTGCTGAAACCAAAACAGAAATTGATGACAACTATTGTTGTTGTTGTTGTTGTTGATTAGGTTGATAGATTGCTTTTAAATCTTGTTAGAACCTTATGAGATTGTTATAGAATCATCAATGAGGAGTTTTGGGTGTAATTGATGCCTTAAAATGATGTATAAGGGCTGTCATACCCACCCTCAAAATAGAAACAAAAAATGGTTCTATATGCACACCAAGTGGTTGATAGAAGTTGTGAGTAAAGTTTGAGCAATTAAATGACTAAATTAGATTTATGTATGTATTAGAGACTTGAAGGGCAGTAGTTAGACCTTGAAAATTGATGGTTTTGAAACCAATTTTAAGCCTCAAAGAGGTTAGAAAAGTTAGAGAAGTGTTTGGAATTGCAAAGGCATTGTTATAGACAAAAAAGGGATTCCCGAGCTCAAATTTGAGCTAGAGGAGACCTGACCATATTTGGCTTATTTGGGTGTGTTCTACATCTCAAATGATTCCTAGGAACCATAGAAAACCATAGGTTTTGGAACGGATCGAATCCGATAAAAATTGTGCAAGTTATGCACAATATAGTGCTGTTAGAGCTCTGAGAAGTGAAACGGTTAGCTTAATGCAATTTTTATGGTAAGAAATGAGTTTAGTTAGTCATTATAAGTTAAATGAAGCTTAGTTATGGAATAAAATCTAGCGTCACCAATCCAAAACCAAGAGTTTACAAAACGTGCATTAAATTACACCCGAAAGTGTCCAAAAAGGACGTTTTCATTAGATTTGACATAGCAAACGATAATATTTCTCAATGAAATTTGTTGTGTGACTAGAATGTGATATAAGTGAGCCATAAGAAAAAGAACGAAGGAAAACGGAGCCCCGAGCAGCAGGTTATCGCCTGTTCTGTCAAGGGCTATCCATTTTAAATAAAATTATGATTTTTCGTTTTAAGCCTCCGACAAGTAAACGGACCGTGTGGGGATATCCCTAGGGGTCCAAAACTAAAAATTTTCTACAAAAATTGGGATTTAAGAGTCTCGGTTGATTTAGAAACGAGTTAGGAGCTATATAGAGAGAATTGGGCATAGTTGGGAATTCCTAGCATATAGTTGAGAAATGGAGGTTTTTGTTAATAGTAATGATGAGATCATGTTGTGTAGGTGACGAGCGCGTGAGCGGCGTCCAGGAGCCTCGTCGAGACGCTTGACGCGGCCTTGAGGTAAGTGGTTCGCCACTTAAGAGCTTTTAAAATTTTTATGCCAATTCTTGATTTTGTTGAATAAATATCATAACTAAGTAATGAAGCAAATAGAGAATAATATATAATGATACAGTTAAAGTTAAGCGTATGGATTCCTATGGAATCCATATGTTTCTAGAAAATGATAATGAGTTGCATGTAGAGAAAATGAAATAAGAAAGTTTTCAAGATTTTCAAACTAGTGAGTTTGTGCTTTTGCACTTAAAGAAAAGTACTATGAAAACCCATGTGTATGCCTTAGGAGTCATAAGATTTAGCGTTACGTGACGACGCAGAGAATTCCGTCCGTAATCGCTCAGTTTATAGAAAAATATAGCGCTACGTTGCGATGCAGACAATTCCGCGCGTAGTTGGTTAGTTGACAGTTAGCGCTACGACGCGATGCAGTAAATTTCGCTCGTAGTCGTTTAGAGATTTAGCACTACATTTGCGATGCAGAGAATTTCGTATTGTAGTTGTTCAGTGAATAGTTTAGCGCCCTACGTACGATGCAGTAAATTTCATAACGTAGTGGTTGAGATGCATTAGTAAGCTTCACGTTGGCGTTAGCTAAAATTGCCCGTGATGGTTAGAACGAGTCAAGGATACACATGAAAGAATTTAAAGAAGTTGTAAAACATGAGTAAATAATGAATTCTTATGTTGGTGTATGTGATATTATATATCCTTATTGCACTAACCCCTTGTTTATTTTGTAGCTCATTTGTTTTTATTGCGTGCCACCATCGGACGAAATCGAGATCTTTTGTTTGCATATACATTGATAGGTGGGCGATAACGCAAGACATGTGTATATACATTTTTGTATATGTATTTAACCTATTAACTTTTGAATTACATTGATGTTGAAATTGTAAGTTGTAAATATAATCATGCATTCTATATGTATAGTTCATGTATGTACATGTTGAATTTGAATTCATTGTTTATGCTTATGAAATGGTGATGATTGATGCATGATTGAGAATAAAGAAGTTGGGAGGTGTTCAGAAATAGTCGAAGTGTCATTTTCCTTACAGGTTAAATTTTGGTTTTATCAAAACGCAGCTGTTATGCTACCGAAATTTTTATAAAATGAATTTGAAATAGAATCAAAGAAAGTATTTAACACTCCCAACCAGTAACAAAAAAAAAAAAAAATCAAATCACTAAGTTTTAACTAGTAAACCGGAACAGAAAGTTAGGGTTCGATTCCCGGATGTCTTAGATCCGACGAGTCGGTTTCGAGGAGTCCGTTGAAGTGCCCGACAGGATCCTCCAGACGAGAGCTTAGATAAGGTCTGGGAAGGGTCCTGTCAAAAACGTATTCAAAATTTATGCAATTCATCTACTTGACGCCGACCTATATATGTAACGACGATCTCTCCATCCCATAATTACCTACGACGGCACCCAATAGTGTGTATAAGCTACACAACAAGTAAATACGTTAGTACAACAAAATAACACAATATAATCATATAATTATATAATAATTCATAAACTTACGAAAACTTAAAATTTTCAATTTTTAAAGTTTTTCTTTCTAAAAGTCTATATATACCCCTAAAGTACTCAAACCATCACGAGCAATTTTAACTAACGCCAACGTGAAGCTATTGAGATATCTTGACCACCACGATGTGAAATTTACTGCGTCGCAACGTAGTGTGAAACAATCTCGTATCTGAGCAACTAGAATGCAGAATTTTCTACATCGCAACTGTAGTGCTATAACTCTGGGCGACTACGAGCGAAATGTGCTACATCGCAACGTAGTGCCAAACTGTGAATCTAAATGTCTACGTGCGGAATTGTCTACGTCGCAACGTAGCGCTAGATACTCTAGAAAACTAAGCAACTACTGACGAAATTTTATGCGTCATCACGTAGTGCTAAATACTCTGTAGGCTGAACGATTACGAACGAAATTTTCTGCATCATCACATAGCGCTAAATCTCATATAATCTAAGGGTATATACATGGGTTTCGAAACTAATTTCGCTAAGTGCAAAAGCACAAAAATTCTTACTTTTCAAACTCTTATAATTTTCTCAATTCGAATATTTTAAAAGCGACTTTGAATTGATTTCATCACTTTGTGAATTTCATAAGGAACTCATATGCTTAAAACTTGAAATTTGGAATTTGAAAATCATTTTTGTTTTCGTTTAACAATCATAAGCAAGATTTAAAATAGGAATCGAAATAAACGCAAGTGGTAGGGCACTTACCTCAATCCATGTAAGCTCAAACCAAGTGTCTCAACGAGCCTCTTGTGCCTCGCTCACTCCCTTGTCACCTACATGTAAATTTCTTATCATCACTTGCTCAATTACATAACTCAAAACTTAAAGTAACGTTTCCAATACCATTTTCTCTATTAACAACTCTTTACACTATAACCTTCCCAACTTGATTTTAACTCAACCGAGACTCTCTAATGTCGATTTCTTCACACGGGCCCTATTTATTATCACCTAGGGATACTCCGGAATGCTTCAAATGGTCGCCAGAAGCCCGGAATGCAAAATCACCGTTTTCGGACTCTCTAAACCCGAGGCTATGCTAGGGCCCATCCTAGTGATTTTCTTCGCTCCGTTTTCACTCTAATCATCTCCCTAACTCGCACTTAGGTCACCCGTAAAACAGTTTCGAAAAATTCTAAGTATTGAGGGGTGAAACCTATGAAAAACGTCTATTTTTCGACATTTTTTATGCACATTTGTGACATCCTACATGTGACGACTTCAATTCTTTCGTATCTAAAGTTCTTTTACCTAATCATGGTCAATTACATCCATTTCATGCATCGAGGAATGCATTTACATTAACATTTCACATTACGACTACATACGTGCACTATTATAGTCATAACTTATAAACCCCTAGTCTCGATCTCTTTAACCTCCTAGTGTTAGAAACTAGATTATGAAGTTAAATAATAAATATAGTTAATATTAATTTAAATCGAGTTATCGAAGAGTGAACGCTCGTTCTAGAATTTCACAATAATTAAATTAATAAGGAAAAAGTTAATGAAGGGTAAAATAGCTCGTCTACAATTAAGTGATAAATTATAAAGGACAATGTGATTGAGTGGACAAATGAGGATTTTAAAATTTGTGAATTTAGAATGAGTAATCAATCCATAATTAGATTAAGTTAACAATATTGATGATAGTCAAAACTGAAGGGAAAAATTGATTTTGGATTTAATGCGGAAATGTGGATTTTAAAAATTTTTTCCATAACAAAAATATACCCGATCAATGCTAATAATAACAATTCAATAATTAAATTAATAAGATCGAATCTTACCTTGCATGAATATTGAATTGATCCCTTTTGATTTGTAAATTCTTCACTACTCGATCTTCCTTGCTATGACTCTTCACAAAAGAAATTGTATGGGCACAATCTTGAAGAATTAAATCACGAAATCTTTTATAAAATATTATTATATGAGATGGAGTAATTTGGTGTTTTTAATTAATGAGAGTTTTTGGTTCAAGTAGCCAAAACTTTCTCTCTAGTTACCAACATAAAACACTCTTTTATAATGATAAGTTAGAGTTTTCCAATTTAACAAGGAATACAATTTTCTATTTAAATTAAAAAACATAGTTCATATCTAATATGGAATCAAATTCCTTATTGGTCTATAACTCTTTACTTTAAATTTAATATAAAATCTAATTCCTATTAAAACTTCTTTAATTCAATTTAATACGGAATCTAATTCCAATTAAATTAAATTACTATTTCCATTAATTAAAAGATTTTTCATTAAATAAAATGATTCTAAATCATAAATAATTTAATGACACCATTTAAAATTGAACTTATAATCTCTACAGATAATTAAATAATTAACACTTAATTAAATAATTACTTATATTTAAATAATCAAATTATTTAAATAATTCGTAAACATATCCATGTGACATTAATAATTGGACAATCCAATTATATTCCTTAATTTATTTCTTTATGTGGTTGTGAGCTAGCAAGGGGACCAAATGGACCTACAATTTCAGCTCCAATAATATCGAAATTATTAATTAAACTCTTTAATTAAATAATTCACTATTATTAACCCCAAAGTTACTCCACTAAAAACCCAAGGTTGCACTCTCAAGATTGTAGATGTTTTACACAAACTAAATTTTCAATGTCCATCGATTTAATCATTTCATATGGTTCAATCCTCCACAAGTAGTTCATAATTAGAGCTAGGTCATTAAAGTCTGTTATACCTCTCTAATTATATCTTATTCCAATAAGTACCATTGATTCTCTAATTAAAAATAGATTCATAACAACTTATGAATTTATTTTTCTGTTTACTCATAAACAGAAAGTCAAGCGCTCTTATTGTTCAAGACCCGAATCAACACTTAAAGGGAACTACTCATCTACTTCTCGCAAGAAGGAGTGGATTCCACTATTGTGTAAAATATTCCCAGCCATTTATTAAATCACATCTCCAAAGTATGAAACTTATTGACCATATATCTATAACAGTCTCACTCATGTAAATTAAAAGATATAACTCAATAAATAGGAGTCCATAAAATACTCAGGATTAAGATATCCATATATGATCATCTAATGGATAAATAAGAATTTCTTTATTTTAACGGATATTAATAAGAAATTCATTTTATCGTGGTTCAGTCCTATATAATCTCTATTATATAAGGTGCCTCTATTTTCATGTCGTCACATGAACGATCCCGGATAAGATCATCGCATTAAATACAAAATGGACCGCAGTTATAGATTTATCACAAGCAAAGTACCCAGTTTTGTTTACTTTTTACGAATTCTTTAGATTACTGATCTCAAACTAAATCCTCTTGTATATAACACTTATATACTTAGTTTGAGATTACATAAGTAATCATGGATGTTATATGATATTTGTATGAAGCAAACATTTCATAAATGCATATAAATTGAACAAAATAAATACTTTATTATTATTTATTAAAACCGTTTACATAATTACAAGCTCTTAGGGCACAAAACCCAACAAAAACAAGTCAAGAGACAAGCTTGGCATTCTATGAATTTTTAATGAAATATATAAACCAAACATAAAACACAAATTGAAAAAGAAGAAGCAAGCTGCAGTGAAAGCAAGGAAAAAGAGAGTGTTTGGCGTGAAAAGGATGAAATGAGAACATGGGAGTCATTTTTGAAGATGTTAATTATATATATAGCTAACACTTAGAGCAAAAATTAAAAAGAAACAAGAGAGTGGCGTGAGAATTAGAGAGGAGAAGAGTGACCAGCCGTGAAACAAAGAAGCAAAACAGAACCTATTGAGTGGAAGCAAAACAGCAACGTTACAGACCAAGGGAGGGGACGGCAAGAAGAAAAGGGTGAAGAAGGTATCCTCCAAACAATCTTCCAAGGCTCAAAGCTCAATCTTAAGGTTTCTTTAAGCCAAACTAACCCTTCTAAACAAGAGTCCAAGTAAGATATTATCTCCTCTCTCTCTTTACTTAATGAAATTGAAAGTAGTTGAGTTGATGAGAGTTATATGGTTGTGGTGTATTGTGTTGGAAGTTTTACACTTAAAATTTGTGTAAAACCCTAAGTGATTGTTGTAGAATCTTAAATGACATGTTGTTATAGGTAAATATAAGGTTAGGGTTCTTGGATGGTAATCTTTAAAGCATGGATTAAAGTATTAAAAAGTTACACAAGGTGTAGACTAGTTGTTTGATGAAAAACTTGTGAGAGATAGTTTTGTAAAAACTTGAAAGTTTTACTTTAGAATGAGTGTATGGGTGTGTTAAGGACATGAAGAATAGTAGATAACCTTTGAGTTTTGATTGATTTGAACTCAAATTTAAGCATAAATAAGGTTAGGAAAGCATGGAGAAATGATAGAGTTGTCAAAGAGGTAGTTTTGAGCAAATTGGGAATCCCGAGCTCAAACCATGGGATAGAGACAACCTGTGCAAGTCTGACATATATGGGGTTGTTCTACACCTCAAATGATACCTAGAAGTCATATAAAACCATAGGTTTTGAAACGGAATTATTCCAATAAAAATTATACAAATTATGACCAAAATAGTATCGTTAGAGAGTCGATAAGTGAAATGACTATGTAAATATAATTTTAATTGCATGGAATGAATTTAGTTGATCATAATTAGGTAAAAGAATCTTAGATACAACAGAAAAATCATCGTCCCTCGTCCAATGAGAAAAAGTACATCGAAAAGTGCCCGAAACAAGGCGTTTTCCTTAGATTTGACATAGCAAACGATAGAATTTTTTGACGAAATTTGACATGTGACCAGAATGTGAGATAAGACAAACGTAGGAAAAAGAACGAAAGAAAACGGAGCCCCGAGCAGGTTGCTACGTTACATTCTGTTATAGGGTGTCAAAAGAAGCGAAAAATTATAATTTTTTATTTCGGACCTCTAAAAATCATACGGACTACATGATGGTGTCCTTAGGGGTGTAAAACTGAAAATTTTCTGAAAAAATCAGAATTAAAGAGTCTTGGTTGAGTTAAAGTCGAGTTGGGGAGGTTATAGCGTAAAAGAATTATTAAAAAAGTTAATTATGTGAAAGCTTTGGTTTTAGTTTTAAGTAATTCAAGTTAGTGAAAATTGAGTAAGTTTGTAATGTGTAGGTGAGGCACAAACAAGTGGAGCGAGAGAGGCCCACTAGAGCTCGTTAGCACGCGCGGATCCGAGGTGAGTGTCACTAACTCACACTATGAGTAATTACGTTTTATTTCAATTTTATTGATATTAAAATAATTGTGAATGGTTTAATATATTAATATGTGTCAAAGAAGTATTGAAAGAAAAGTGATCTTTATGCGAAATGGAACTTAAGAGCTCTAGTTAAAAGTTCTTAAAGAAAAGTCGTTTTGGTGCTTAGAAGCACTCAGAAGAAAAAATATATATATTTTAGGCCATGCGTGGACCCTTAGAATTGAGAATTTCTTGAGTGACTAATTGCGATGCAGAAAATTCCGCAATATAGTTGCCAAGATTAAATAGTAAGTTGCGCTACGAGTTGCGATGCAGAAAATTCCGCACATAGTCGCTAGAGTTAAAGAAAACCTCTCACTACGTTACGACGCAGAAAATTCCGCTCGTAGTTGTTGAAGAGTCTCAATAATGTCACAGTTGGTGTCAGTTAAAAATCGTCACGTGACTTAAAAATCGAGGGAACACATGGTATTTTAAGAAAGAAAAGATTTTCGTGACAATTTGTGCATGACTAAACAAGCTTAAAAAAATTGTTAGTCAAGATTGTCCCATTATTCGATAGCGTCAAGATTACTTTATTTTTGGTGTAATATCGTACAACTATTTTAAGGTAATTGCGTGGATGACTCAAGCAAACAGTTTTTGCGCCATTATAGGTAGGACTACTTTTAGAGGATGTATTATATACTATACGTTGTATTTGGATGATACCTTGCATCTTGAAATACTATGTAGAAATATCATATTAATACATTTTACAATGTAAATTACTTGTACATATTTTGATGACATGAAAATTGATTTATATCTATGGCCTTGTGGAAGTGATGAATTGATTTTAAAATATATGTTTGTGGAAGAAGTTGGTGGATAATAGAAATGAATTGGGAGTGTAATTTTACTTGCAAGAAATTTGGTTACCTTACAATTGCAGCCGTTATGCCGCCAGATTTTCGTTAAAAATGGTTTTCCGATTTAGTAAACAAAAACAGTCATTTTTTTTATAATTTTAGTTAACTTTTCAATCAACAAATTGAATACAAATCGTAATTAACCCAACTAGTTTTAAATAATGAAATTTCTTGAGTTTCGAAGTAAAGTAAATAAGCCATTTCAGGGTTCACTCCACGAATCCCATTAGCCGACCAATCGAGCTTAAGAGGGGTTCATCGGAGTGCCAGGCAAGAGTGATGGGTAAATTCCTAATGCACTAATTACAATAGGTCGCGTGCAAGTATACACGGTCACAATGTAATATAGTAGCAAATCAAGGTTGTTCCTACAGGGACCATTGCTAATTTTACGTACCAATTACCAAAATTGATCGATAACAATCTTATCCAAACAATCAAAACTAAAAGAGAATTGAATTCAATAAAAATAAAATAATTAATAAAAGTAAAGAAAGAAAATCAAATAAACAAATTAATTGATGGAATTAACAGCAGATGAGTAGATCTGAGGCACAATTTCACATTTTTATTTCATCAACCTATTCTCATTTTATTTACAAAAATAATCACTTTTATATTGTATTTAATCGGGTAACTCTAGATTAATTACCAGCCTCTTTCGAATGGTCAAGTAATAATACCCAGGATAATTAATCTACTATATGTCTATGTAAATTAAATAATCCTGAATTCGTTAAACTTTAATTACCAACATATGATTACACAATCCCTACAGGTATATGTCTATCATATATGAATTATGTCATTCTATTGATGTCTAACACATGATACCTTTGTCAAGCGCATCATAGTCACAAGATCTATCAATTAACAGGCCTTATTTAATAGATAACATTAAATTCCAATAGAACATAATACAAATATAAAAGAACCAATAATTAATTAACACGAAAAATCATTGAATAGACGATGAAATAAATTGGCTACATTGTAGCCTTAGAAATTAAAATTAGTTCAACATAATGTAGAATAACACAGTGCACAAAATTAAAATAAAAATATTCGACATTAAAATAATCAAACAAAAAGATGAAATAGTCACTGTGTTGTTCTCTAAGATGTTTCTTGAACTTGAATAAACTAGAGCAGATTGAATTCCAGCAACGTTGAAATTGTTTGCAATTCCACTCTTCTCAACCCTCTCTGCTGGCATCCAAAGAAAATAGAAAAAACCTAAAAACCAAAACCAAGCCGACGACTCCTCTAAGCATGAAAAGAATGAATTTATAGGAGGAGAGAGAGAGATTTTTTCTAACATAAAATTGATTTCCTTGATTTTCTCTCCATTTAATTCCAATATACTTTCCCAATTCAATTCCATGATACTCTCCCTACAGTACCATAAATAATCCTCTTGAATCTTTTGCATTGAATGACATGATTTTCCTTCAAAAAATCATTAAAGCTTTGACTTCAATTTCCTTAAATAAAAGATTTTCTTCCATGCAATTAAATTCCTTCCAAAATTGGGATCAAGAGCTTTTAAAGTATGCATCAATTATTGCCCAAATTACTTGATATGCTCCCATTAATTTTGGTGCAAGAATCTCTCCCATTGAGCTTCCAAAATTGGCTTGTAAAAAATTACAAAAAGGCCCTCAACTTTTGTAAATTACACTTTTACCCCAAAAATTACACTTCAGACCCTTCATTCAAATTCTGCACAAAACACTCAGAAAACATTAGTACACCCCTATTTACTCGAGTTTTCATCACAAAAACATAAGTTAAAGATATAAAATTGTGCATAATTTTAGCCCGATCAAAGACCCACCAGACACTAGTCTAGAGGGAAACTGGATTAGGTCTTGTCATAACTTCCCTAATTTTTATCGAAATCATTCCCTTCCAATTTCTATGGTTTGCTATAACCCCTAGGCATGTTTTGAGGTCTAGAACAATCCCGAATAAACTCAAAGAGTGCAGGTCATCACAGCCCCTTCATCTAGCTCGGGATTCTCAACTTAACTCTATACCACTCATTTGACAATTCTATCACTTATATATGTTTTTCTAACTTTTATTATGTGCGAGTTTAAGCTTGTTTGGATCAAAACACAATGGTAATACACATTCCACATATGTCGTGACACCCATACATTTTCTTCAATGTATAGTTCTTTTCAATTTTACATGTTAATCTCTCTCAATTATTTTATCAAAGAAATTATCTACAACTTATTTGATATTTCATTGCTTTAAATCATACTTTAAAGTTTACCATCCACAAACCCTAGCCTAACATCCATACCCTATAACATGCCATCTAAGCTTCTATATCACATACTTAGGGTTCTACACTTGTTTTAAGTGTAAAACATCTATCACAACCTACTACTACAACACAACTATTATCATACCCATACCATTCCAACTATCATCAAATTAGAGAGAGGATGATATCTTACCTTATTTCTTGCTTAGGGTTGTTGGTTTAGCTTGAAAAACACTCTAGAGTTATGGGTTGAAGCTTGAAGAAAGATTGGTTGGAAACTCTCTTCTCCTCCTCTTGATTGCCGTCACTCACACTCTCCCTCTCTCAATGTCATGGTTTTGCTTCTTGTTTTCAAAAAAAAATTTGCTAAGTGTCATGACTAACACTTACATCAAAGTATCCCCCTCTTTATACTAATCTCATAACATCCTATTAACTTTTATGAATTTTCATAATCCCTACAACTAATTTATTCTAATTACTTCTATTTATTTATAGGGCTCTTTGTTTGGCAAAATAACCCTTTTGCTCTTTCTTTAGGTTTTTGCATTCATTGATGGTTAAATTAATTTCTTAAACCTTTATTACTTTGTATTCTCACTTCTAATAAGGTTATTTAGAAAATTTAATATTTTCGCCACCTAATCTACCCTTCAATACTAGAAAGTTCAAAGAAGGATTATAAAGGCTTACAATTTCTTCTCTCCTTATAAAAATTTCATCCTCAAAATTTTAAACTACACACCTAATTCAAATAAATGCAGATACCGGGCACGCATTTGTTCTTCAGGCTCCCAAGTAGCATCTTCTGATATGTGATTTCGCCATAACACCTTCACTAGCGGAATCACCTTACGACGCAGCACTTTATTTCTACGATCTAAAATCTTTACTGGCTGCTCTTCGTACGTCAAATTTTCTTTTGACTATACCGGTTACTCTTTTAAAATATGCGATGGATCGGCTACATATTTACGAAGCATGGAGACGTGGAACACGTCATGAATGTTTGCGAGCTCTCGTGGCAGTTTCAACCGATAGGCTACATCACCTACTCTTGCCACTATGTCGTACGACCCAACATATCGTGGACTCAACTTTCCACGCTTCCCAAATCTCAAGACACCATTCCAGGGCAAGATCCGTAGGATTACTCTGTCACCCACTTATAACTCTAGATCTCATCTTCGATTGTCCGCGTAGCTTTTCTGTTTATCGCTTACCATCTTCAACTATTCTCTAATCACACCTATCTTCTCGGTTATAGCTTGGACAATCTCTGGGCTAATTAATCTTATTTCACCTACTTCGTCCCAGCAAACTGGGGTTCTACACTTCCTGCCATACAACGCCTCATACGGTGCCATGTCAATGCTGGACTGATAGCTATTGTTGTAGGCAAACTCTATCAACACTAAGTGAATATCCTAACTCCCTTTGAACTCCATTACACATGCTCTCAACATGTCTTCAAGAGTCTGGATGATTCTTTTTGATTGGCCATCTGTTTGAGGGTGAAAAGCCATACTGAAGTTCAATCTGGTGCCCATGGCTACTTGTAGCTTCGGCCAGCATCTGGAAGTAAATCGAGGATCTCTGTCTGACACTATAGAGACTGGCGTGCCATGTAGCCTAACAATCTCATTCACGTACAACTAGGCTAACTTTTCCAGGGAATACATATTCTTGATGGCTAAGAAGTAAGCGGAATTTATCAATCTGTCAACTAGTACCTAGATGGCATCATGTCCGCTTTGTGTCCTGAGAAGTCCTACCACGAAATCCATTGTGATCCTTTCCCATTTCCATTCCGGAATGGACAGAGGCTGTAATAACCCTGCTGACTTCTGATGCTCAACTTTAATCTGCTGGTAGGTTAAGCATTTAGATACGAACTCTGCTATTTCTTTCTTCATTCCTCTCCACCAATAATGATCTTTCAGAGTTCAATACATCTTTGTACTCCTTGGATGCATAGTATATGCCTAAGAGTGGGCTTCTTCCATGATCTCTTTCTTCAATTCTTTGACATCTGACACACATAACCTTTGATCCAGAACTAGTGTTCCATCATCTCTCAAGGTAAAGCTACTCTGCTGCCCAGTCTTTATCTTACTTTTCAACTTCATCAAGTATGGATCCTGGGCTTGCAACTCTTGGACCCGGTCTACCAACACTGAATGGACTTGAAAGGCTGCTAGTAAAGCACCTGACTCGGTCGTCTCCAAACTTACCCCCATCGATCTCAATTCTATTAACATGGGTAGATACCCTACTTTAAGCTGGGCTAAGGAGCTAGTAGGTTTTCTGCTCAATGCGTCCGCCACCACATTAGCTTTGCTTGGGTGGTATTCAATGGTCCAATCGTAGTCTTTGATGAGTTCCACCCATCTTCTCTATCTCATGTTCAACTCTTTTGTGAGAAATACTGTAGGCTTTTGTGATCTATAAAAGATTCTGCAAGGTACTTCATAAAGGTAGTATCTCCAAATTCGCAAGGCGAACACTACCATAACTAACTCCAAGTCATATGTTGGGTAATTAATCTCATGCTTCTTCAGCTACCTGGAAGCATATGCTATTACTCGATCATGTTGTATCAACACACAACCTAAACCCTGTCTAGAAGCATCACAATATACCGTAAACCCATCACTCTCAGATGGTAGTGTAAGTACTAGGGCCGAGGTCAATCTCTTCTTTAACTCATCGAAATTGTTCTGGCATACCTCTGACCAAATGAACTTCTATTCTTTTCTTGTCAACCTAGTGAATGGAGTAGCAATCTTCGAGAACCTTCCACGAACTTTCTATAGTAACCGGCTAAGCCTAAGAAACTTCTAACTTCTATCACGTTCGTGGGTAGCTTCCAATCTATGATGACCTCTATCTTCTGGAGATCTACTGATATACCTTCTGCGGATACCACATGTCCCAGAAATGCTACCCTGTCTAGCCAAAATTGACACTCGTTGAACTTTGCATATAACTTATGTTCTCTCAGGGTCTGCAACACAAACCTCAAGTGCTCGACATGTTCCTCTCGACTCCTTGAATATACTAGGATATCATCTATAAACACGATGACAAACTTATCCAGGTAGGGCCTGAAGACTCTATTCATTAAATCCATGAAAGCTGCTGGGGCATTCGTTAAACGAAATGGCATCACTAAGAATTCGTAATGCCCATAACGAGTTCTGAAGGCCGTCTTAGGAACATCTTCCTTACGCACCCTCAACTAATGATACCCCGACCTTAGATCTATCTTCGAGAAGACTTTTGCTCCTTGCAACTGATCGAACAAATCGTCAATTCTTGGGAACGGGTACTGATTCCGGATAATGACTTTATTGAGCTGCTTGTAGTCGATGCATAACCGGAGACTTCCGTCTTTCTTCTTAACAAACAACACCAGAGCTCCCCACAGTGATGTGCTCATCTTAACAAAACCTTTGCTCAACAGTTCATCCATCTAGATCTTCAATTCTTTTAGCTCTGTTGGCGCCATCTGATATGGCGCTATCGAAATGGGCTCCGTACTAGGTGCTAGCTCAATTTCGAACTCAATCTCTCTGTCTGGTGGCAACCCAGTAGGTCCTCTGGGAAAACATCTGGGAACTCATTAACTATGGGGACTTCCGTCACTTGCAACTCCTTACTGCCAGCTTCTATTGCATAAACCAAGTACCTTTGGCATGCTTTTCGGATCATTTTATTGGCTCGGATCACACTTATCAAACTTGTAGAGAGTATCTTCCTCACTCCACAAAAGATTACATTTGCTTTCCCAGGCTTACTGAACTGGACTTCTTTCCTATAGCAGTCTACGGTGGCGCGATGCTTGGATAGTCAATCCATGCCCAAAATAACATCGAAGTCATGGATATCGAGTACTATCAAATTAGCCTCGAACTTATGACCTGCTATAATCACCTTACTTCCCATATAGACTCTATCTGCCATAAGCGAATCTCCCATGGGAAGTAACACTATCGCGACCTGGCTACGGGGTCTACCAAGTGGTGCTTGTGGTGGTAGGCTCTTGCTGAGTCCACCGCTAGGCGGCTCTGGGCCTATGGCTCCTCTGGTCTAGGGGCCTCCGCTCTCTGGTCCATGACCCCCACTTGTCTATCCCTGTACTGTGGATTTGGCCTCGGCTGGGCTAGGCGTGACTACGCTGGGGCAATCCTACATTAAGTGACCCTCCTGTCTACACCTGAAGCATCCAATCCTGCCCTGAAGGCACTCGCCGGGGTGTGATCGGCCACATCTGCTGCAAACAGGTCGGTCCTTCCAACTCTGTCGACTCCTAGACCCTGCTAAAAATTGAATAGAACTCTGACTCATTAGGGGTCTGTGACTCTGTCTCCGACTCTCGGACCAGGTAGGCTTCTGACTGCTCTTGGCCACTTTACTAGACCCTCCTTGCTGGCTACCTGTCCAGCTGCGCTTCTGCTCGAATTTTTTTGGCTGAGGGGCGGGCTCCACACTCCGCTCAACTCTAGTAGCGGCCTCCACTAACTGTCCATACTGAGTATGCACCGTTGATGTCACATATGCTCTAATCCTCGGGTGCAATCCTGCTATGAATCTGTTAATTTTCTGCTCTTCATTTTATGAAATGTAAGGGATAAGGCGGACGAGCTTAGAGAACCTCCTCTCGTACTCGATCACGGTCGAAGTCCCCTGCTCGAGGTGAAAGAACTCATCTATCTTTGCATCTTTATAGCTCTTAGGAAAGAATTTATCAGTGAATTCCTTCTTGAAATCTACCCAAGACACCTCAACTAGATGTGGTCTCTAGTAGGCTTTCCACCAATCTTTGGCTCGGTCTTTAAGGAGGAATGCTGAAAATGTCACCATCTGATCCTCACTGCATCCTATGACTCGATATATCTCCTCATTGGTCTCTAACCATGATAGTGCTCTCTCAGACTCCCCTGTCCCGTTATACTATTTGGCGCCTAACTTGCGGGCACGCTCAATAGATATGTCGATCTCCCACGGCTGCTAGAGTGCCGCTGCCAACATCTGGGTCATTTGCTCCATCTGTCTTGGAATAGGTCCTGGAGCAAGCTCTGCTCTGGATGGCCTTGACAGCTCTGGGTGTGAAGAACTGGTCGGCACATTGATAGACTCATCAACATGCTCCTCCTATGGAGTAAGTACCTCTACGACTGCCCGTCTCGTCCTAAAACGGGTACGTCGCTGCATAGCTCTATATGCACTAATAGACATAATGATTAAGAAATCCAATTATCAGAATACTAAGTCGGCATGAATTAGCGTTATAATTTCATGCAATACTTAAACTTAAATCTCATTATATTATGCTTAACTTATGCATTCTAAGAAAGCATCACTTATGTAATCTCAAGAAGATTGAATGTATACAATAATCTCATGCATAAACTTATGCATAACGAACTCATCTTAATGCACAAAATAGCATTAAACTTTCTTTAAAACTCAATGTATAAAGTAGCTCAAATCTTTCTTTTAAAACTTAATCTCAAATCTTTCGAAAACTGGGATATGATACCAACTTGACAGGACCCAAACCAGACTCTCTCTAATCTCTTATCTGGAGGGTCCCGTCGAGCACTCCAATGAACTACTTGTATTCCGACTTGTTGGATTAAAAAGATCTGGGAAGCGAACCCCTTAATCTTACCCGATTTCTTTAACTCAAATTAATTGTATTATTTTCTTTTGTAAATAATTTGGGTGGATAAAAATTTTTCGCAATTTCATTTTAAAATAAGTTTATAAAAATTTCAGCAGCATAACGGTTGCATTTTTAAGATTTCTAAAATTTTTACCTACAATAAAATACACTTCGACTATTTTCCATTTCCACCCAACTTCGTTTATCCACAAACATGCATTTTCACCACACTTTTTCACAATCAATATACATGAATTCATAGTAGGATGTATATAAATATATATCAAACATAAAAATTCACAACCACTTACAACAACATTTACAATATATACAAATCCAAAATGCAAGCTACCAAGATCATGGTGTAATACATATTACACACGCTTTAGGAATTACACAACCATACATATATCGAATATGCATAGATGCATTAAGTGATAAATGGGGATCATGTGCAAGTGTTCAAGTACATATACATATCCAAAAATCGTACTACAATTCCAAATCATGAATTCATTTAGAATTATTATTTACAAAGCCAAAACGTGTTCAAAATTTATGCAATTCATCTACTTGACGCCAACCTACAACGACACCCAATAGTACATATAAGCTACACAACAAGTAAACATGTTAATATAACAAAATAACACAATATAATTTTATAATTATATAATAATTCATAAACTCACTAAACCTTAAAATTTTTTATTTTTAAAGTTTTTCTTTCTAAAACTCCATGTATACCCCTAAATTACTCAAATCATCACGGGCAATTTTAACTAACGCCAATGTGAAGCTATTCAGATATCTCAACCACCACGATGCGGAATTTACTACGTCGTCGCAACGTAGTATGAAACAATCTCGTATATGAGCAACTACAATGCGGAATTTTTTGCATCGCAATTGTAGTGCTATAACTCTGGGCGACTACGAGCAGAATGTGAAACATCACAACATAGTGCCAAACTGTGAATCTAAACGACTACGTGCGGAATTTTCTGCGTCGCAACGTAGCGCTAGATATTCTAGAAAACTAAGCAACTAAGGACAGAATTTTCTGCATCGTCACGTAGTGCTAAATACTCTGTAGGCTGAATGACTACGAATGGAATTTCCTACATCGTCACATAGCGCTAAATCTCATATAATCTAAAGGTATATATATGGGTTTCGAAGCTAATTTTGCTAAGTACAAAAGCACAAAACTTCTTACTTTTTAAACTGTCATAATTTTCTCAATTCGAATGTTTTAAAAGCGACTTTGAATTGATTCCATCACTTTGTGAATTCCATAAGGAACTCACATGCTCAAAACTTGAAATTTGGAATTTGAAAATCATTTTTGTTTTCGTTTAACAATCATAAGCAAGATTTAAAATAGGAATCGAAATAAACGCAAGTGGTAGGACACTTACCTCAATCCGCGTAAGCTTAAACCAAATGTCCTAACGAGCCCCTCGTGCCTCGCTCACTCACTCGTCACCTACATGTAAATTTCTTATCATCACTTGCTCAATTACATAACTTAAAACTTAAAGTAACGTTTTCAATATCATTTTCTCTATTGACAACTCTTTACACTATAACCTTCCCAACTCGATTTTAACTCAATTGAGACTCTCTAATTTCGATTTCTTTGTATGAGCCCTATTTATTATCTCCTAGGGACACTCCGGATTGCTTAAAATGGTCGTCGGAAGCCCGAAACGTAAAATCACCGTTTTTGGACACCCCTAAACCCGAGGCTATGCTAGGGCCCATCCTAGCGATTTTCTTCGCTCCATTTTTGCTCTAATCATCTCCCTAACTCGCACTTAGGTCACCCGTAAAACAGTTTCGAAAAATTCTAAGTATTGAGGGGTGAACCCTATGAAAAACGCCTATTTTTCGACATTTTTTTATATACATTTGTGACATCCTACATGCGACGACTTCAACTCTTTCGTATCTAAGGTTCTTTTACCTAATTATGGTCAATGACATTCATTTCATGCATCGAGGAATGCATTTACATTCACATTTCACATTATGACTACATACGTGCACTATTTTAGTCATAACTTCACCAATTTTTATCGGAATCGTTCCCTTCCAATTTCTATCGTTTGCTATGACCCCTATGCATCTTTTGAGGTCTAGAACAACCCCGAATAAGCTAGAAAAGTGCAGGTCATCACATCTCCTTCATCTAGCTCGAGATTCTTAACTTAACTTTATACCACTCCTTTGACAATTCTATTACTTCTATATGTTTTTCTAACTTTTATTATGTGTGAGTTTAAGCTTGTTTGGATCAAAACACAATGGTAATACACATTTCACATATGTCGTGACACCCACACATTTTCTTCAATGTGTAGTTCTTTTCAATTTTACATGTTAATCTCTCTCAATCATTTTATCAAACAACTTATCTATAACTTATTTGACATTTCATTGTTTTAAATCACACTTTAAAGTTTACCATCCACAAACCCTAGCCTAACATCCATACTCTATAACATGTCATCTAAGCTTCTATATCACATACTTAGGGTTCTACATTTGTTTTAAGTGTAAAACACCCATCACAACCTACTACTACAACATAACTGTTATCATACTGATACCATTCCAGCTATCATCAAAGTAGAGAAAGAGGATGATATCTTACCTTATTTCTTGCTTAAGGTTGTTGATTTAGCTTGAAAAACACTCTGGAGTCATGGGTTGAAGCTTGAAGAAAGATTGGTTGGAAACTCTCTTCTCCTCCTCTTGATTGCCGTCACTCACACTCTCCCTCTCTCAATGTCACGGTTTCGCTTCTTGTTTTCAAAAAAAAAAAAAATTGCTAAGTGTCATGACTAACACTTACATATATATATATATATATAAACTTTCACTTATTTACAACCCATGCCATTACTTAACAATTTATCAAAATATCCCCCTCTTTATACTAATCTCATAACATTCTATTAACTTTTATGAATTTTCATAATCCCCACAACTAATTTATTCTAATTACTTCTATTTATATATAGGACTCTTTGTTTGGCAAAATAACCCTTTTGCCCTTCCTTTAGTTTTTTGCATTAATTGAGGGTTAAATTAATTTCTTAAACCTTTATTACTTTGTATTTTCACTTCTAATAAGGTTATTTAGGAAATTTAATATTTTCGCTACCTAATCTACCCTTCAATACTCTGAAGTTCAAAGAAGGAGAATAAGGGCTTACACAAGGTGAAGTACTGGGCCTCACAAAACCCTTATCTAGCAATTCTTCCATCTCAACATTTAGTTCTCTCAATTCAGCTGAAGCCATCTGGTAGGGAGTAATCGAAATCAGCTCAATCTCCAAAGTCAAGTCTATCTCAAACTCTATCTCCTTATCTGAAGGTAAACCCAGGAGATCATCTGGGAACTCTCTGACCACCGGGATATCCTCTAATATGCTTTCATCATCTTTTTGCTCAACTATATAAGCCATATATCCCTGATACCCTTTTCGAAGAAATCTATTGGCTGTCATCACTGTCATCATGCTGGTGACCGATAATTTTCATATCCCACGGAACACTGTCTCTGACTCCCCTGATCTAGCTAGTCTGACTTCCTTTTTGAAACAGTTGACTGTGGCTCAAGATTTAGATAGTCAATCCATTCCTAAGATCACATCGAAATCCCGCATATCTAACATAATCAAGCTCGTCAGGAACACCTTGCCATCTATTACCACTTTACTTTTCGAAATGACTTTTTCAGCTACTAGCAAGTCTCCGGTCGGGATGGAAACAATTATGCTACAATCTAACCTCTGCAGCTCAACACTCAACTTCGCAGAAAAATGTACAGACACAAAAGAATGTGTGGCACCTAGATCTATCAATACATATGCATCATGATCAAATATAGAAATCATTCTGATAACCACCCTGGAGTAGCATCAGCCTCCTGCTGAGTGACCACAAACACTCTGGCCTGCGCACGGGGTCTACCTGGTTGACTCACAGAAGGTGCTCCTCTGCTCCCTAAGCCTCTGCCTGGGGCTGTAGTACTCCGCCCTCTAGTCTAGGAGCCTCTGTCTCCTTGTCTCTGGCCTACACTCACCTGAGTAGAAGCTGTAGGTCTGATCTCTAAACTCGCAGGCTCTACTAACTGTGGATAGTCTTTAATAAAGTGACCCTCCTGTCCACATCGATAACAGGCCGTACTACTCATTCGACACTCACCCTTGTGCCTCCATCCGCATTTATTACACTATGGCCATGAAGTTCTTGTATCATGAAAGCTTTCGGATGGTGAAGGAGATCTGACTGAACTCATATTGGATGATGCCCCCTGACTCATCCTCCTCTTACCTACCCATCTGGACCTACTCTTCTTTTTGGTAATCTTGTTGGGCCCTGTTGAGGGCAAACTGGATCTGCTGCACTTGCCCTCTAATTTACCACCCTGAGTGACAGCTGTCATATTCTGCTTAACTTTTAATGCAGCCTCTACCAGTTCCCCGTAGTGTGTCTGAGGGGCTAAAGACAAATGAACTCTGATACTGGGGCTTAGACCTACTAGGAATCTCTTACATTTCTGTTCCTCATTCTCTGCAATAAACTGTACGATCCAGACTAGCTCCGAGAACGTTTTTTCATAATCTGATATTGAAGCTGAACCATGTTCTAGTCTGAAAAACTCCTCTACCCGTGCATCCTTGTAACTCTTCGGATAGAACCTGTCAGTGAACTCTGTCTGAAATAAGGTCTAGGACACCCCAGTTGGATGTTGCCTCTCTAATACTTCCCACCAATCTATTGCTCACTCATCTAGGAGGAAGGTGGAAAACAGGACTTTTTGTTCGTCTATACAATCCATAACTCCGAATATCCGATTGAGTCTGTCTAACCAGTCTAATTCACTCTCCGGATCACCACTACCATCAAACGATTTAGCTCCCAACTTACAAACTCTTTCTATTGTATTTTTCAATGTTTTCGAAGTCTCTTGCAACTGGCGCATAGTTGTCATCAATATCAGTGTCACTTGCTCCGCATTGAAATTTCCACTGACCGATGCTACTGGTCCTAATGGTCCTGGTTGGTTCATGGAGGCATTTGCCGAACCCGTTGCTTGTTCAGCCTCCCGTGAGGATGGTACCTCTGGTGTTGGAGCCTCTGGAAGAGCTCCTCTGGGACCTCTATGGCTTCATCGGTGCATATCGCTATGATCCATCCAAAAATGAAATTATGAATACAAGCAACTGTTAGGAATGTATGCATGAGCTTTTTAAATTCATTTCGGGTTGTCCTGGAAAAACTTATGAAAACATCGTAAGAAGGAACAACCCTATTTTGAAAACTTGGCTCTGATACCAAAGTTGACGGACCCTGCTCCTACTCTCCAAATGACCCACCCGGCACCCCAAGGTAACCCTCCAAATAAGATCCCCTCCGGCTGAAAGATTCCCGTGAAGCTAAGTCTTTTTAAAACTAAACTTTGAAAACTCATTTTGGAAACTCTTTTTACAAAACATTTGTCAGCGGAATAGGTGGAAACTTTTTCGATTTAAAAATTACATTTACGAAAATCATTTCTGTAAGAATTTTGACAGCACAACGGTTATTTTTCTGAAAAATGTCACCTAGTGAAATCAAAATCAAAACTATGCACTTTGTATAATAATCATTTTCTCAACTATAGGGCCTCAGGCCCGTTTTCCACAAATCACATACATTCTCAACATAAACATCGATTTCGAATTAAATTTATATTTATGAAACATGGCATGCATGATCGAATATATACATAAAACTCAAGTATGAAATTTATATTTACATATAGTTTAAAAATATCCGTAAGTTCAAAACTAAGTATCATACATGAAAGCAAAAAAATATCACAGCTACACCCGACGATACGTGTCACTACTCCTAGTGAGAGGTCCCTACTGTCTGGTCACTTGCACCTGTACCTGACCCTGCGGGATTTTTATTTTAAAGAAACAACAAATTAGGGTGAGTATAAATCACTCAATGTGTAGCATTAGTTCCTATTCAAAACATTACTAAAATGTCCTCCTTAAAAACATTTTTCAATCTCATTTCATAAACAAAATCATGTTGTACAATATAATTGCATCTATATATCGAGAACCCGAAACTTTTCAATGCAGGAATATTCATTAATATTTCTCACATGTATCGTAACTCACAAAAATGTTGTAATAACTTGAAAAGCCAATATTTAATTCACCAATCACATTTTCATGCTTTTTAATTATTGAAATGTGAGTTAACATGTAATCTCTTATTTAATTTCTCATTTCATACTTGTAATCTATTAGTGATGGCGATTTTCTTTTCGAAAGGCATTTTTATTTAAAAAACATGTCATTCACTATTACTTTTGAATCATACGGTACTAACACACTAATGCATGGCGGTGCGGAATCCCACATCGTCTCAGGTCATGCCGTATGGCGAAGCGAAATCCTACATCGTCTCAAGTCATACGTATCTGATATCACATAGCGGAATCCTACATCGTCTCAGGTAGTAAGCTAGCTTAATCGTACCCTATAAGGAGTGGAATCCCACATCGCCTTTAGGTACTCTACCGATACTGGAAATCACATAAAATACATATATACGTACCATATGCTATAAATCATCTCAAATCACAAGTTTCACACTTCAAAACTTTAGTAATTCATACAAGTTGGTAAAACTCATCTTTCATATATATATAAAAAAAAATAAATAAATAATCAATTTACAATCATTAACAATTTGGATATATATATATTAACAAACATATGTAATATGAATAAAAATAATCTCATCTTAAAATATTTTCGTTAGAACGCTCACCTGAATTCCCTAGCTGACTAACTTTTTCTAACAATGGGAAATTCTCTTTATCCGTCTCCGAAAATCCTTTAGAAATTGTCTAAAATGCTACCAAATGGAATTTAGGAGCTTTGCATGTGTTCTAATTCTTCAAGAACATCACCAAATCCACATGCATGCTCTCGATCACCACATATACACTTTTGCCGTGACATGCAATGGAATCTTGAGGGAGATTGATGTTTGACCGAGAGAGATTTGTGAGGTTTGAGCTTCGGTTTTGAGAGAAGAACAAGAAAGTGAGAGCTTTGAGTGGCTTCGGCTTTTGAGAGAGAAAATAAGAAGATTAGAAAATGAGATATATCTTGACTTTGTCATGAATGACTAAGGATAATCTAAAAAAATTTTGCTTTGCTTTATACTTATATAAGAGATAGAATTTAATAATTATTTAAATCTTACTTTTGAGACACTTGTCATAAGGATTCCATGAATGTGTTCCAAGTGTCCTCCATGCATTGATTCCGTTTACCAAGTGTCTTGCATGCTAACTTGCCCATGCCACTTGTCTCACGCGTTCTCTCAAGCTCTCATAATCTCTTTTCATATCTGAAATCCTATCGGGTCCATCTAGAAATTTTATTGAAATCCAATTTAAAATCCGAAAACTAGATTAGTATTCGATTTATCGTCCGGGTCCGTTCGTTTTAATAAAATTTTGGGTTTGAAAGTCATAAATTGTCCTTGAACCCTTTCAAAAATTTTTATGAAAATTCGATTATTTAACCGAGTTTGAATACTTGATCCACTTTAAGAATCCGAACTTAAGGATAGTCTTTAGGGGTTTACCTGGATTCCGGGAAGGCATGTTACACGCAACCTTAACATCACTAGCTTCTTCCAATGGTGGCATCCGATCATCATCACTCTCACCATCGGTTTCTATGTCTTCATCCTCCCTTAAGATCATAACTCACTTATTAGGACATTGAGAAGAGATATGTCCTCTACCTAAGCATTTAAAGTGTAACACCCTTCTAATCGATTCCCATTAAATTGAAAATCAAGTCGAAGGATGCTACCTCACTTAACTTGCTTATTATTATTATTATACATATATATACTACTTTTTTTTTTGAAAATTCAGAAAAATTTCGTCTGTTTTTCTAAAAAAACCCAAAATTTTAAAAACCTGCAATTTCGAATTCAACACTTCTAAAATATATCTATTTTTTCAACTACCCTTTCAATCCCTCCGTTCGATTCAAAATCACTTCACCACACAACTTATATGAAATCACACATTTATTGAAAATCACAATAATGAAAGTAGACACAAAATAAAAGAAAAGAGATAATTACCTTACAAACCATTTTACAATACTAAAAACTTTTCTCCACTTTATATATCTTATCATTTACAAAATTTTATGTATACCAATACATGTACATATATACATATGTTCGTCTCAATGCACTTTAATACAAATATATATATATACATATCAAAAGAATAACTACCCAAAATGGGAATGAATGTGACTCGCTAGAAGTGCTATCGATATCTCCTCAATCTTTATCTACAATACCTAGTTCGACAACCTGTGCATTGTAAATCCAATGTGCTAAGTATTCCTACTTAGTGAGTATACACTAAATTTAAATTTTGTCATTTCATAAAAATACAAGATTGTAAAGCAAGATTTCACGGTTCTCAAATTTTTATACTAAATCATAAAGAAATCTATTTATTAGTAAACACACACACACATAATATGCATAAAAGTCATTTTTCAAGTATGATCTTACAAATCAAATTTCACCATTTTCAAATATTTGTAATAAAACACAATAAAATTTAATAACTAATAAATACATACAAGCATTTGTACCAGACCACTTTTTCATACACAAATGCACAATTTTCCTATAACATTTTCTCAAAATACAAGTTGTAAATCAATATTTCACAATTTTCAAACTTTTACAGATAAATTTGCAAAGAATCAAATTACTATTCAATACACATATAAAACACAAATAATTTTCATTTTCAAACATATCAACACGATTTTCTTTAATAATGTTCAGCACCCGTTGTAAACACTGATACGATACCATGGACTGGAAAACAGGTTTTCTCTGGCATTGGACACTCAGTGGCTACCCACTGGATCGTATTCTCATATAATACATAAATTTGGGGACTGGACACTCGGTGCCTCTCAAAGTTCATAAATCTAGTATCAATATATACAGGCAAATCGGTGCAATACTGCTATAATCACCCTATTGGCATGTCAAGTTCTCCGATATCGGACACTTGGTGACTACCCGCCGGATCATATTTCACATAACACATAAATTCTGAGACCGAACACTCGATGCCTCTCAAGATCCAAAATTCACAATCTTTGTGTCAACATCGCGGCACAATACCGCTAATATTTCCCTGCTGACATATCAATTTCCAATCTCCACCTACCAATGTTCAGGTTTACTAGGGCCTTATAACTTTTATTTATTGCCAAAAATTTAACAATCCATCGCTTTCCGTTTCCAAATAAAAATTTTGTTAGGAAAGCAACAAAATAAATTTCAATCACGTTTTTTCTCGTCTAGTCAAAACATTAAACGTAACATCACAAAGCATCATCTTACACTCAAATATTCATCAAAATTAGTCAAAGACTACATTGCTCTTTACCTTATCAGTACACGGTTAAAGCACTGATGTGGTCCAATTCTTTCCCAATTCTTTCCATTTCAAATCAAAATCATAAAATCGCAATCAATTGACATTTTATAACAATTCAACAAAATAAATTCACAAACCCTTTTCATACCATTTTCGGTCAACATCCACTTTTTCATAAACTTTCCAAATTTCTGATCATCAAATACCATAAAATCATCTACAACATAATTCAAACATACTCATGGAATTTATTTAATTAAAATTAAACAAAATCATACACTAAAATAAACATATCACAAAACACCATTTTTCACTCATTTAATTTATCAAATTTTATCAAAACCTCCATGCCCTTCTTCTCAATAAACATTCAGTTAAGGTACTAAACTCATCAATTTCTTTCGGATTCCTTTCCGTTTCAATTCGAAAGTCATGAAAATCACATGCAAACAACATTAAATCACAAATTATCAAAATAATTTCACAAAACCCCTTATTTACATATTCAGCCACATTTGCAAGTAGTTCAAAATTTATCAAACTTTCACCATTTCACACATCAAAATAATCCACAAATCATTCCAAAATGAAAATTGTTTTGGGTAAATCTTGGGCTGCGTAAATGGGCTAGTAAAAGCCTGGTAAAAGCTTAAAAAGTTGAATCCGGTGAAGCGACCAAGTAAACGAAGACCCGGTTGACTAATATCTGGCCCAAGTGAGTTCCTCAGCTCATAGGGATGAGCTCACATTGCCACTGTTACTTGCAAGTCTCTGGCCAGTATTACTCAGCTCATTTTATACACAACTCGTTGCTTAAGGCAAGATCTAGCTCGAGATCGTCCAAGACAGACTCCAGCTCACACAATGAACAGCTTGGTAAGGAAATCTACTAGAAAGACAATAACTCAAATTGATCGTGATTCTTCTACCAAAGTTGAAAATAAATTCAAATTCAAACGTTGATAGATTTGATCCTTGATTTAGTGGAACCTACTCCCGATTTGGTGCAAACTTATTTTGAAGGTGTAATTAATGTAGGATTCTTTCTAGTTTTATTTTCACTCAAATTTTAATGCTCCTCCTTATAAATAGGGGTTGAAATTCATTGTAATATACACTGAAGCAATAATATATTAGGACTCTGCAGAAATTATTAGAGAAACAGTCGTGAACGTAGGCACTATTCTAGCCGAACTACATAAAAATCACTGCGTATACATTGTTCTTCCTCTCCTTTTCTCTTTCTTTGCATTGTTTCTCTTTGATTACAGGTATTGAGTTTTGAACTTCGGTCGACAAATTTCACCATTGACATTTTGGCACTATAAAGAGGGCCCAAACTATAATTTTTTCGACAGCAATTCTCTTGAGTTTTCGATAGTCATAGTTAGAGGAAGAACAACTAGGAGTTCTGATGTGGCAGTTGATGTACCAAAGAGTCAGATGAACCAACAACAACGTAATTTTTAACCAATGGAGGATACAACCATGCCCACAGTAGGCATGTCTCATGCTCCTATAATCAGTGCTACTGTAGGCATGCCTTCTCTACCCTTCACCAACCAACGCTAATCGCCCCTACAGTCGAGGGGTTATAAGCGTGGCATCAAAGGCAGGAGGCGTTAGAAGATACTGTTTAGCAACTTACGGATGCAATGAGGGCATTGGCACAGGCCCAAGCACAGAACGTGCCTGGATTGAGGTTGTTGCTCCGAGACAAGCTTGTCAGTAGCGTGAAGAGGGAGTACCAGCACCAAAAAGACCATTAAGAGAGGTGTTGCGACCTACCAATTCAGCTCACTCCTCTAACTCGCACTCTAGAGTAGGAGGTCGCCAAGCTCGTAAAGAGAGAGAAGTTGCGTGTGCTGTAAGCTTGATAATAAGGGTTAGTCAGGATGGAAGTCACCATGTGGAAGTTGCTCATGATCGAGTTCGAGCTACATCTTAGTTTGAGGAAAATAAGGTAGATAATCAGCAACATACAGGGTCACACCGGGCAGGCGACTCACTTAAAGAAAGTCAAAGATTTGTGCTAGATCACCGCTCCCCAAGTCGCGATCATAGGAGGGGACAGAGACCCCAGGAGCCACAGATAGAAAAGCTCCTACAGAGGGTATAGCAGCTCAAAGCATGACCTAACGCCCCGGACCAGCATGACCATTATGGAGAAAATACTCATTTTACCATGAAGATCGAGACATAGCCACTCCCTCCCAAATTCAAGGCCCCTAACATTTCGCAATACAATGGAAACAATGATCCCTACGACCATCTGGATGCATTCAATGTTCAGATGGATCTTCAGACAGACAACCTGCTGGTTAAGTGTCGCATCTTCCCAGCCACCCTAGGAGATATACCGCAGACTTGGTTCGAAAATCTCCCAGCTCGCAGCATAGAAAGTTGGGAGGATTGCCAATAGAAATTTGTTTGTCAATACTGATGAGAACCCCGTATATATAACGATACGACACCCACACACAAATTGAAATACAACCCCAAGAAAGATTAAATCAGGTTTACAAAATTAGGAATTTTGACCCATTGATTATATGTCAATCAGAAAACCAAAGTTATAAAGAACTTTGACCCAATGATTAGAACTCAATCAAGAACCAAAATTATCAAGAAGGATATTGACGCCACTCCCAAGACATAGATGAGAAGGTGGGAGATAAGTCATGGTTTGATCGCCACAAGCATTGCTTGATAAGATCACATGTTCATTGAAGAACAAAAGAGAAACAAGTCTCTATTCCTTTCATTCAAGAAGTTGGCTACATCATCATTCAACTTATGTTTGCTTAGGGTTACAAGCTTTTTATAGTGAACAAATAAAACCCTAACATGAAACCCTAGCCCCCTAACAATTGGGCTCATTAATTAGACTCATGGGCTTAAATTAAATTAAATGTTTCAGCCCAAATAACAATAGTTAAAATAAAATCAACTAACTTAATTTAAAACCCATTACAATTAAAATAAATTCCAGCCCATATTATTTAAAGCCCAGTTGACTTCAATTTATCTCAAATTGTCTTCAGTTAACTCCTAAAGCCTTCACGATTAAGCCCAATAGTCTTTAATTGCCTCATTGTCCAATTCTCTTGTAATCTTCCATGCTTACTATCTTGGTTTCCATCATTCCCGCTTTCCTCAAAACGATTTGTCCTCAAATCGTGACCCGTCTTTATTGTTGTCCAAGGTCTTGTTTGAAACCTGAAACGAATGTTAGAAAAAGAGCCTCACACATTTTCTCACGTGTTTCACTCCACTCATTTATGTGTTTACCTCTCAACACCGCTCCCCTTCCATGCTTAAATTTAATCAAACCAGTACGCACATAAATTTAATTGATTATAACAGATCTGAAATTAATCAATTAATCAAGAAAATATGTGCCAAGATTGATGATGAAACAAACCTGAGAACAAATTGCAAACAAACCAATATACCGCAAATACACTAACAAACAATGACACAATATAAGAAAATGAAAATAAGATGCGACCCAAAAGGAAAAAAAAAAAAAAATTGATTAAGAAACAAACAAACAAAGAAAAAAAAAATCATTGACAGGGAACGATTGTTTACGACAAGCGAAGACAAAGTAAAAGATAGATTGATATGTGGTGGTGTTTGCTCCTGTTAAAAAGACAAACCAAAGGACAAAAAAAACAAAAATATATGTATGTAATAAGAGGTGCTGGTGGCGTGCAGACTTCAAGAAACAAAACAAAAAAGAAAAAATATATATATATATATAATGGTGATTGCGGCATTCGAGAAACACAATAAGACAAAAGAAAATTCTGAAGACCAATAAAGGATTTTTGGTATGTTGACGTAGACCTGAGCAAAATGGATTCGGCAAGGCAAATCAGCAAATAAGAACAATGAAAATATATAAATATTGAAAGCTGAATCTGTTGATGCGGACAAGAACAGAATTACGAGAGAATAGACTAAGCGACAAAAATAAACCCTAAAAAGAAAAGCTAACAACGGCGGCTGAAACAAAAAAAAATAAAAAATAAAAAAAAATAAAACGAAAACTGAAACAAGAAAATAAATTGATAAACTAGATAACCAAACCTGAATTAATTCCCAAAGCTCTGATACCAACTGATGAGAACCCCGTATATATAACGATACGACACCCACACACAAATTAAAATACAACCCCAAGAAAGATTAAATCAGGTTTACAAAATTAGGAATTTTGACCCATTGATTATATGTCAATCAAAAACCAAAGTTATAAAGAACTTTGACCCAATGATTAGAACTCAATCAAGAACCAAAATTATCAAGAAGGATATTGACGCCACTCCCAAGACATAGATGAGAAGGTGGGAGATAAGTCATGGTTTGATCGCCACAAGCATTGCTTGATAAGATCACGTGTTCATTGAAGAACAAAAGAGAAACAAGTCTCTATTCCTTTCATTCAAGAAGTTGGCTACATCATCATTCAACTTATGTTTGCTTAGGGTTACAAGCTTTTTATAGTGAACAAATAAAACCCTAACATGAAACCCTAGCCCCCTAACAATTGGGCTCATTAATTAGACTCATGGGCTTAAATTAAATTAAATGTTTCAGCCCAAATAACAATAGTTAAAATAAAATCAACTAACTTAATTTAAAACCCATTACAATTAAAATAAATTCCAGCCCATATTATTTAAAGCCCAGTTGACTTCAATTTATCTCAAATTGTCTTCAGTTAACTCCTAAAGCCTTCACGATTAAGCCCAATAGTCTTTAATTGCCTCATTGTCCAATTCTCTTGTAATCTTCCATGCTTACTATCTTGGTTTCCATCAAATACAGGGCTCTGAGGAGGCAGCTCGTACCATCCTGCCATCTAGCCACTATTTTCCAACATCAGAATGAATTGTTGAAGGATTATATTACCAGGTTTAAACACGAGATCGCTAATGTAGAGAACCCATGTCTTAACTACAATTTCAATCGGGCTTCATAAAGATGGGAAGTTGTAGAAGAGTATTTATAAATCTCCGGTAAGGGACTTAGGAGAGTTTTATGAGTGAGCTACGAAAGAAATCAAGTGGGAGAAGACCTTCGACCCAAAAAAGTCCAATTAGAAGGGTGAAATGGGCAATTTCAATTAGCCAAAGAAGAGGAGTAATGGCAAAAATGAAGGTGAAGGTCGAGGTAGTGGCTCGAGCAATCAGATCATCAAAAAGGCCAAAAGAAAGCCCAGGAATGAGCGACCTCAGTGTCAAGGTTGCTATGACAACTACAGCATCCTGTCAAATTCACATGACAGGATTTTTGCAATAGAAAGGAACAAGGAAGACTTTGGAAAGTCATATCCTTTAAGAGCCCCTGTTGAACAGAGAGATAGAAGCAAATTTTGTGTTTATCACAATGAGGTCGGGCACAATACTTCAGATTGCTGGACATTAAAGGACGTCATTGAAAGACTAATTAAGAGAGATCGCTTGAGAGATTATGTGGTAAGACCAGTAGACCCGCAACCTCCACGACAATGACCTCAACAACAGCAACAGCCAACATAGTAGCAACCCTAACGAGCTCCCGAATAGGAACATGAACCTACGGTAAGAACAATTTTTACTATACATGATGAACCCCATATCACAGGAACATCAAATAGGTCGCACAAACGGTATGTACGAGAAGCGAACCATGCCTTGCTTGCAAGTCATAATGGACTGGAGGGACCTGCAAAAAAGGCAAGGATGACCTCGGATGACATTGAATTCACCAAGGAAGTCGAGAGAGGTGTATGTTGGCCTCACAATGATGCACTTGTCATCCGAGCAAAAATCAGTAATGTGGAGGTGCGACGAATTATGATCAACACAGGGAGCTCAATCAATATAATGTACAAGGGTTGTTTCGACCAAATGGGGTTGAGAGTAAAATAATTGAAGTCTTCCTTAGAGCCTTTTTATGGCTTTACTAGTGATGTCATCACACCAGTAGGCCAGATCAAGCTACCGCTCATGCTTGGGGAATCAGGTCATCAAGCTACTATGTTGGCAGATTTTCTGATCATTGATTGCCCATCAGCTTATAATGTGGTCCTAGGGAGACCTGCGATGAACGATCTGGATATAGTCACCACTACTATGACCTTCACAATTAAATTTTCAATCCTCAATGAGATAGGATATGTTAAGGGATAGCAGCACTTGGCCAGACGTTGCTATGAAGATGCTGACAAGATGGGGGGTTAGAGGAAAAAAGGTGAACACAGTTTCAAGAGGCAAGCCACGAGTTATGACTGAGAAAGGAGTGAGTTACAACCTTGAACCCCAAGAGGTGGATGCAAACAGAGCGACTGGGCGTGTTAAAGAACTGAAGGATATCTAAGTCAGTGAGCTAGATGCAAAAAGATGTCTCAAGCTAGGGTAAGGTTTGACTCGAGAAGCGAGAGCCCAGCTCGTTGATTTCCTTAAGGCGAACTTGGACGTTTTTGCTTGGAATCATAAAGATATGGTGAGAATAGACCCCAAGGTCATGTCGCATAGATTAAACATTGATCCCTACCATAAACTAGTTCGCCAAAATAGGATACCTATGACAGGGGAACTCTACTTCGCATTGAAGGAAAATGTAGCTAAGTTGTTGGCAAATAAATTTATCCGCGAAGCTTACTACCCAACTTGAATCGTCAATCCTGTGCTTGTGAAGAAAAAGAATGGAAAGTGAAAAACCTGTATTGACTTCACAGATTTAAATAAGGCATGCCCAAATAATAGCTTTCCCTTGCCTAGAATAAACCAGCTCGTGGATGCAACAACTGGTCATCAACTCCTAAGCTTCATAGATACATACTCGAGTTACAACCGGATCCCAATGAATCCCAAAGATGAAAAGTACACCTCGTTCATTATCGATCGCGGCCTATATTGCTACAAAGTAATGCCCTTCGGACTAAAGAACGCAGGGATGACCTATCAGTGCCTAGTTAACATGATGTTCGAGGAGTAGATTAGGAAGACCATTAAAGTGTATGTAGATGATATGCTGGTGAAATCCAAATAGGTGGATGACCATGTACGCAATCTGGAGGAAATGTTCCAGATCCTAAAGAGCTACCAGATAAAGTTGAACTCATATAAGTGCGCTTCGGGGTAGCCTTTGGGAAATTTCTTGGCTTCATGGTGAACAACAAAGGGATTGAAGCCAATCCCGAGAAGATTAGGGCATTGATTGATATGAGGTCCCCTACTAAGTTCAAGGATGTGAAAAGCCTTAATGGTCAGGTCGCAGCTCTTAGCAGGTTCATCTTGAAGGCAACAAACAAATGCATCCTTTTTTTTATGTATTGAAGAAGGCAAAGAACTTCGAATGGACTGAACAATGTAAGGTGGCGTTTCAGCAATTGAAGGAGTACATGGGCCAAGCTCCACTTATTTCCAAGCCTAAAGAAGGAGAGAAGCTCATTTTATACTTGGAGGTATCTCAGTATGCTTTGAGCGCTACTTTGGTGAGAGAAGAGGAGAAGACACAGCTTCCTGTATATTATGTAAGTAAGAGGCTGCTTGATGCTGAAACCAAGTACTCGCAATGGAGAAGCTCGCCTACTGCCAGGTAGTTGCATCGAGAAAGTTGCGCCCTTATTTCCAAACCCACATAATTGAAGTCCTCACCCAATATCCGCTAAAATAAGTTCTCTAGAAATCAAACACCTCAGATCAGTTACTCAAGTGGGCAGTAGAGTTGGCATAGTTTGATATCCAGTTTAAGCCAAGATCAACAATTAAAGCCCAAGCTTTAGTAAATTTCATCACATAATTTACGGGGCCCGCAGATGAAGAGGTCGAATCCTCTGAAGGTCCGACCTGAGAGTTATATATTGATGGGTCCTCTAGCGAGCAGAAGGCTGGAGCTGAAATTTTGTTAATTAGTCCTGAAGGCCACAAGATCCTTTGTGCCTTAAGGTTCGGCTTCCAAACCACCAATAATGAAGCTAAGTATGAGGCGCTGCTCGCTAGTCTACATTTGGTTAGAGAAATGCGAGCTGAGCGACTAAGGATCTTCAGCAACTCTCAGCTTGTGGTTTGCCATATACGGGGAGAGTATCAAACCAGGGGATCTAAAATGATTGTGTACCTCCAGAAAGTCCAAGAGTTGCTAAGCGCTTTTCAAAAGTATGAGGTGAGGCAAATCCCACGAGCTCAGAACTCACATGCAGACATACTAGCTCTCCTAGCTACCACCCGAGATGCAGATTTTCTAGGAGCAATCCCAGTAGAGTTCCTTCCAGTCCCAAACACAGAAGATAAGGATTCTATGATGGCCATAATTGTCCAGCCTAATTCTTGGATCGGTCCGATCTTGAACTATTTGCAGGATAGGAAGTTACGAAGTGACAGATTGGAGGCGCGTCGTCTGCGAGCTAAAGCAGCTCGATACTGTATCTATGATGACATGTTGTACAACAAATGGTTTTCAGCTCTACTCTTGAGATGCATTAATGGCTAAGACTGCGAGACAGTGATGAAGCAGATACATGAAGGTCACTACGAAAATCATGCTAGAAGGCTATCTCTAGCTCAAAAAGCGCTCCGACAAGGATTTTATTGGCCCACTATGAAGCAAGACGTCATCGACCTGGTTAAAAAGTTTAACAAGTGCCAAAGGTTTGTCCATGTTCCATAAGCTTCCCCAACCTATCTCCAATAAATGGTGAGCCCATGACCTTTTGCGATTTGGGGAATGAATCTGATTGGACCTCTACTAATAGCTCGCGGAAGATGTAAACAAATCGTGGTCATTGTGGATTATTTCACTAAATGGGTGGAAGCTAAAGAGTTGGCAGAGATCTCCACTACAAAGATAGAAAAATTTGTATGGAGTAATATTATTTACAGGTTCGAGGTCCCTCAGCAGATTGTGACAGATAATGGCATCTTGAGTGAAGAAAGAAGTGATTTCTACACCAACTTTTCAAGCCTCCAATCACCAACCTAAGGTGTTTCCAAGCTAGAACCACCAAACCCAAGCAAGATAAAGGTAATTTCCATAGTTTTTCTAAGTTGAGAATTGTTTTGAGTGAGTAAAAACATGAAGTTGAAATGGTATGGGTATGATGATAGTTGTATTGTTGTAGTATGTTGTATTGAGTGTTTTACACTTAAAACAAGTGTAGAATAATAAGTGTGTGACATGGAAGCTTAGATGACATGTTTTGGGGTATGGATGTTAGACTAGGGTCTGTAAATGGAAAATCTTAAATCATGATTTGAGGAAGTGAAATGTCAAATAAATTGCACATAAGTTGTTTATTGAATCATCTAAAAGAGTAACTTAGTGAAAATAGTGAGAATAAAGTGAAATGAAATGTTGGATGAGAATGTGTGGGTGTCATAGCATATGTGAAATGTGTAATATCATCATGTTTTGATCCAAATAAGCTTGGATTCACACATAATAAAAGTTAGAAAAACTCATAGAAGTGATAGAATTATCAAATGAATAGTTTGGAGCTAAGTTGAAAATCCCGAGCTCAATGAAGAGGCGGTGATGACCTGCACTTTTGAGCTTATTCGGAGTTGTTCTAGACCTCAAAACATGCCTAGGGGACATATCAAACCATACAATTTGGAAGGGGATGATTCCGATAAAAATTGAGCAAGTTATGGACAAAATAATGCATTTAGAGAGTCATAAAGTGAGATGTGAGTGTAAATGCATTACTTGATGCATGAAATCGATATATTTGATCATAATTAGGTAAAAGAACCATAAATATGAAAGAAATGGCATCGTTGCTTGTTCGATGTGAAAATGTACATCAAAAAGTTTAGAAAAATAGGCGTTTTTCCTAAGTTTCAACCCCCTATACTTAGAATTTTTCGACACCATTTTACGGGGGACCTAAGTGAGAGATCAGAAAATGGTTCAAGCAAAAATATAAGCGAAACAGCCCGTAGAATGGGCTATGCTTAGTATTCTATTTTAGGGGGTCCGAAAATTTTGACTTTTCGTTCCGGGCCTCTGAAAATTATACGGACTATGTGGGGGTGTTCCTAAGTATGTATAATTGAAACTTTTGCAAAGAAACTGGAATTAGGAAGCATCAGTTAAGTTAGAAGTTAATAGAGAAAGTTGTAGTCAAAAGTACGTTGTAAAGAGTTTTAAAAATTAAAAGCAATGTGTGTAGTTTATGTAACACATTATAGCATATTTTAAATACGAACGTGTGGTACAGGTGACAAATAAACTAACAAAGCAAAGAAGCTTCAGTAAAGTTCTTTAGCAAGCTTGGAAACCGAGGTAAGTGTTCATCGCTTATGTTGTCTAACTTTTAATTTCAATTTCAATTAAAACTTGTGTTGCCTTTAAGTTTTATAAAATGATTTGCAAAATATGGGTTCAAGTTGAGTAAAAGATCCTACACGGGATCAAGAAATGAGAATTTGAAAATAGAAGTTGTCTTATAAAATTTGATGTAAACTTGAGTTGAAAACAACGCTTTAAACTAAGCGATTTTATGTTTAATGTAATTAGAATGGACAAGCGTTTTAAAAGCTATGTGTAACCCCTTATAGTTCAAAGTATCTAGCACTACATTGTGATGTAGAGAATTTCGCACATGGTTGCTTAGATTTAGAGAATCAGCGCTATGAAGCGATGTAGAAAATTTCACTCGTAGCTGCATATAATTATAGCTTCTTACAATATACTGCGATGTAGAAAATTTTGCTCATAATTGCAAGGGCTTTCGAGTAGTTGCACTACAATATGCGATGTAGAAAATTCCGCATGTAGTTGCAAAAAGTTTTAAGTTGTTAGCACTATAATTGCGATGTAGAAAATTTCACATTATAATTGCTCAGAGTTGTCACAATTTTACCCTACGTTGCGATGTAGTGAATTCCGCAAGTAGTGATCAAGATAGTTTCGTAGTATCACGGTTGGTGTTAGTTGAAAACTGCCACGTGATAGTTAGAATGCTTTAGGGGTACACATGGTAAAATTAGAAAGAAAGGTTTTCAAAACTAAATTTTTAAGGTCTAAGAAACTTATTAATCGTTATGTAATTATATGATTAGTATGCTTATTCAGTTCGAACTAACATTTTAAATTTTTGTATAGTGTGTATATACCACGAAGTGCTTTTGCAGGTGATTTTGCGAATCAAGGAAATTGTCCTTAAAATTTTAGGAGGGAAACTTGAAGACTTCATCATACAAATGAATATAATTATTTTGTGAAATCAAATACTTGGCAAATGTATGACATGTTGATATATTTTGGCAAATGTGGAGTTGTATCATATATTTTATGCATCATGTATGAATTTTTAAATTCCATATAACGTGTATATATATATCGATATACATGATCAATATTGAAATGTTATGAAAATATATGATTGTGGAAAAGTATGTTGTGGAAATATATGTTTGGGAATAAAAGAAGTTGGGTGGAAATGGAAATATAGTCGAAGTGTATTTTATTGCAGGTAAAAATTTTGGGAATCTTAAAAATGCAGCCGTTATGCTGCCGAAAGTTTTATAAACTAGTTTTAAAATGAAATTGTGAAAAATTTTAATTCATCCAAATTATTTACAAAAGTAAAGGATACAATTGAATTAAGTTAACGAAATCGGGTAAGATTAAGGGGTTCGTTCCTCAAATCTCTCCACTCCAACAAGTAGGATTAAGGGAAGTCAGTAGGAGTGCCCGGCGGGACCCTCCAAATAAGAGATTAGAGAGAGCTTGGGTCAGGGTCCTATCAGATGCAATATAGTGAGTTGACTTGGTTGTTGATGAGTTTTTCATGATTTAATTCAAGGTTTTAAACCATAAAACAAGTAGAGAAGCAAGTCAAGACATCAAAGAATAATTGATAAGTGGTTTGATTGAAAAATATTGTGTTTTGAATTGAGTATGATGGTGATTAGTAAAGATGAAAGCTACTGGAAATGTTTTTGTTATGATTGTGATTGAGATGTGTGAGAAGTATGATGATATGTTGAGATATATATATTGCTATGCATATTGGTTATGTTAGGGTGAGATGATGTGAAGAAAATATGATTGAATTGGTGTAAAACATGGACTGTTATGGATGAGTTAAAGCATAAGAGTTAATTGAAGATAAATTGTTTGATAAATTGCTTCAATGTTTGGCCAACATGATGATTTTGGTTCCAACTTGTTTTAAATTAAATTTGAGGATGTTATGGGCTAGAAATTATGTTAGAATAATGATTAAGAGGTTAAAAATATGAAATGAGATCATAGAAATGAAGATGAATGTAATTTGGCCAAAGGAGATAGAAATGGTATACATGTTGTCTTGATTTTCCATGATATTGTATAAGCTGATTTTGAGCAGTTTAGGGGGTTGCATGTGATATGAAACTTGTATGAAAATGAAGTGAAAATATTGAACTTGAATATGTGTAAGTTTGGTCAAGAAATGATGAAAATTGGATAGGTAAATTATGTTAGGTGTTGGATGAATTGAAGGGGGCAGCTTGTGTATTGATTTCAATATTAAAATTAGATGGAAGAATTGAAATAGAAAGCATGTGAGGTTCGGTCAAGCTAGAAGAGATGATGTTTGATAAATTTGTATGATGTATTTGATGAATTTTATAAAAAACAAGTGTAAAGAATTGACTTAGAATGGAAGTGGATTTGAAGGTAGTTATAGTGTTTGATAAAATGTCTAAGAGAATAAATTAGTGAAAATATTGAAAGTTGAATGAAATGAAGTGTTGTGTGTGCATATATAGGTCACGGTCACCATGATGAATATGTGATCCCATTGAGTTTAGATGTAATTAAGGTTTGATTTAAGCATGTTAGAAGTTAGAAAAATTATGGAAATGTTAACATTTAAAAAGGAGATTGAAGAAAATAGTATGTTGTGTGTGTACAAGGGAGTCATGGCTAAGGAAAGGGGTATGTGACCCCATTGTGTTTTGATCATTTTGAGCTTTAATACATGCATATTATAAGCTAGAAAAGCATATAGAAGTGGTAGAATTGAAAAACGAAAAGTGTATAGATGAGTTGAGAATTAAGAGCCTAGTTGAAGGGCATTGCAGAATGTCATGTAAAATGCATTTCCTAATGCATGAAATGAATATATTTGATTGTATTGGAGTGATGGAATGTTAGATACGAAAGAATTGACGTTAGAACACGAAAATAGCAAATTTTGACATGAAAAAATGTCAAAAAATAAGAGTAATTCATAGGTTTCACCCCTCTATTGTTAGAATTTTTCAAAACCGTTTTACGGGGGACCTAAGTGAGAGATAGGGAGATGATCCAAGTGAAAATGGAAGCGAAATAGCCCGCGAAATGGGCTATGAATAGTATTATGTTTTAGGGGGTTCGAAAATTTTGATTTTTCGTTCCAGACCTCTGAAAATTATACGGACTGTGTGGGGATGTTCCTATGGGTATATAAGTTAAAATTTTACAAAGAAACCGGAATTAGGAAGCCTCGGTTAAGTTAGAATCTAAAAGAGAAAGTTATAGTCAAAAGGGCATTGTAAAAAGTTGTTAAGGTTGAAAGCAATGTGTGTGGTTTTGTCTAACACATTGTAGCGTATTTTAAATAAAAACATGTTGTGCAGGTGACGCACAAGTTAGCGGAGTAAAGGAGACTCATTAGAACCCTCCGACAAGTTGGAACTGAGGTAAGTACTTTATCACTTACAGTATTTCAACTTTACTTTTAATTGTAAGTCTTATCGTTAAAAGAGTTATAAAATGATTTCCAAATATAAGTTCGGATTTTTGTAAAAGAATCTTGTAGTGATTGAGAAAAGAGAATTGAAAACAAAGTTGTTTTTAAAAAGTTGAGTGTTAAGTTTTAGTTAAAAGCATTAAAAAATAAATGAGTTGTGTTTTCCGCATTTAGTAAGAAAAGTTTCAAAAACCATGGGTAATCTCTCAGTTTTCATAGGATCTAGCGCTACGCATGCAATGCAGAAAATTCCGCACGTAATCGTCTAGATTTATAGTTATTTGTGCTAAGTTGCGATACAGAAAATTTCGCTCGTAGTCGCCAAGATTTGTAGCTGAAATTGCACTATAATATGCGATGCAGAAAATTTCGCATGTAGTTGCAAAAAGTAGAGCTCAGTAGCACTACTATATGCGATGCAGAAAATTCTGCAGGTAGTTGCTTCGATTTGAGATGGTTTCACACTATACCTGCAATGTAGTAAATTCCACACGTAGTGGTCGAGACATATCAACAGTATCACGGTTGGTGTCAGTTAAAAATTGTCGCGTGATATACCACTTTGAGTGTGGTTAGAGTTTAGGGGTACACATGATGCTTTTAGTAAGAAAAGAATTGTTTTTGAAAACTCTAAATGTTTAAATCCATTTATGATTAATTAGTGATACCTTACCTTACATTGTTGAACTGACAACTTTTCTTTGTTGTAGCTTATAAATCTGTCATAGGTATCCTACAGGGGATCAAGAAGCAAATAAGCGTTTCATCAAAAATATAGGTAGGCAACATCGAAAAATATATCATATAACTCATGTCAATAATTGTGAATCTAGAAAATAAGAAAATGCATGTATAATATTGAATCATTGGTAACATGTGTTCAAAGTTTATCTTAGTGTAAATAATGATGTAAAATTTTTGTAAGCTTTATATGATATATGTACACATATACATATTACATGATGCGGTTTACAATTGGTCATTGGTGTGTATTTGTGGTGTGAAATGCATGATTGTGGATAAAAAAAGTTGGGTGGTACTTGAAAATAGTCGAGGTGTGTTTTCTTACAAGTAAAAATTTTGGGAACCTTAAAAATACAGCCATTATGCTGTCGAAATTTTTGTAAAATTTTCTTCAATTAAATGCGAAAAATTCATACCAACCCAACCATTTTCAAAGAAATAGAAATTGATTTAGTTAAAGTAAAGTAAATGGGCAAAGTATCTCAGGGGTTCGCTCTGTGGGTCTCTTGACCGAGAGTAAGGTTATAAGAGGTTCACTGAAGTGCCCGGCAAGACCTTCGGATAAGAGCTTAGAGAAAGTCTTATTTGGGTCTTGTCAAAAACTCTACTGGATTTTCTGTAAATTTAAATAAACGAATAAATGAAGTTTCATAAGCAAACAAAAAAAAAAAAATTAGTGCATACATGTAAAATAATAATGAACAAACTGAGTAAGGTAGCATCCTTCAACTCACGTTCCCATCTGAATGGGAATCGGGTGGAGGGTGTTATACGGTCCCTATAGGTATTGAAGGCATTATCTTCTGATTCTAATTCATCTACATAGAACACCCCAAAGTCATCCTCATACTTATCTTTACCACCACATAATTCTGAAGTCCTCCATTGCTACCTCCTTTGCAAATTAGATACGGTCTCATCTTGTCTCTCCAATCAATCTCTAATATCTCCAAATACCACTTTCATCCTCTCAAACTGTTGCTGTATTGCTTTGAGCACATTCGACTTATCAATTTTTTCTACTCCTTCAATATCTCTTTCATTACTCGAAGACATGATTGAAACCTACAAAGAATGTTAGAAAGAAATAAACTTACAATGTTCTCTCACATGTTTCACTTTAATCTTCACGTGTTTATCACTCGTTACTCTTGTTTTTACTCAACACTCCCTATCCACATTCAAAGTTTTGTCTCTAAGTTCTTTATAGAACTAATCAACCCACTGAGGTTATCCTTGAAGTAATCACCTTGACTAATCTCAATAAGAAAAGAACACACGTTTATAAAAGGAAATAATAGAACAAGAAAAACATTCAAGAAACAATGAAGGCACAAAAAGGAATTAATGGTGGTCAAAGTGTAATAAATGGAAACAAGATGATTTCAAAGAAACAAATTTGTAAAGGAACTAAAGTTTGCCCCATTTGATTTAAGCAAGACCAGAATGAAAAGGAAATAAATTTTATTCCTTTATTTAAACAAGAACAAAATAGGAAAGATGTAAAATTAATTCCTTTTAGTTAGCCAAGAATATAAAAGGAAGGAAATAAAATTGACTCATTTAATTCAAACAAGACATAAAAGAAAGGATATAAAATTTATTTCTCTAATTTAGGCTTTCCTTATATAGGATGCCTAATTAGGAAGGAAATAAAATTTTTATCTCTTGTAATTAAGATCTTCTTTTCTTTTTTCTTTTTCTTTTTCTTTTTTTTTTTTTTTTTTGCCTCCTCCTTCTTCTTTTTTTTTTTTTTTGTTTTTTTACTTTTTTTTTTTTTGCTCTCTAGTTTTTTTCCTTCTGTTTTTTTCTCTTTTTTTCTGTTTTTTTTTCTTTCTTTTTTTTTGTAATACTAGAAATCACACACAATAAAAAATATTGGTAACTTGCAAATCAAGATATAAAAAAAAAAAAAAAAACACTAGAAATAGTGACGTAAATAGTAAAAAAAAAAAAGAACAAGAGAATATGGTGACACAAACACGGTATTATGCAGAAAGAAGATGAACAATCTAATTTTTTTTTTTTAAGTAAATACCAAATTAATTAACCTAAAGCTCTGATACCAAATGATGCGAACCTCGTATATATACGATACAACACCCACAAACAATTGAATCAACAACCCTAAGAAAGTTTAATTCAAAAACAGATAAAAGACAATATAAAAAAGAAGATACCTTGACCCAATGATTAACGAACCACGAACCAAGATAATAAAGACGCCACTCCTAAGAATAAGCAAAAAATGTGAGAGATAAGTCAAGTTGATAACTCAAGAATTAAACCTTGATAAATTCTCAAAGTTCTTTAAGAACAAAAAGAGAAAACTGAAATTTTATATCAAAAATGTCTAATCCTGTTTATGCAACTTACATGGCCTTTTATAGGCAAAATAAATGAAACCCTAACTTCTAACTCTTGCATGGACGCCCTTGCCCTTTAATACACCCACTTAGGCTTAAATTAGATAAGTTTGAGTTTAAAATAATTAAATTTGACAGCCCAGTATATAAACTAATGACTCAACATGTAATAAAACAAATGAAAGCCCAATGTTATCAAAGTTCGATATCTAACAAACTAATTAAACAAACTAACTTAATTAAAACCAGCCCACAGTCAAATTAGGCCCAAATTAATACAAACAAATGAAACCAGCGTAATTTGCCTTTAAATAGCCACCTAAGCCTTCAATATTTATGATCTTAGACTCGATCTTAAGCTTGGATCATGTTTTGAAGCCTTGGTGTCTTTTCAATATTGTCCAATCTTTGTTACACAAGACTCTTGGCCCAAATCTCTAGAATCAGCCCATTTAATACCTCCTTTATCCTCTTAGTTTTAGCCCTTGTAATAGGCCTTTCATTGATGCTCAAAGGATCATTATGTTTGCTTCCTTGATTTCCATTAGAATTACCCTACTGATGATAAAGAGTTGTATGCTTTAGTTAAGGCCTTAGAAACTTGGCAACAATATTTATGGCCTAAGGAATTTGTAATCCATATTGATCATGAGTCTTTAAAGTTCTTGAAAGGATAAAGTAAGTTGAGTAAAAGGTATGCTAAATAGGGAGAGTTCATAGAAACGTTTTCTTATGTGATCAAGTATAAATAAGGAAAGGAAAATGTTGTAACTAACGTCTTATCTTATAGGTATACATTGATTTCTACTTTGAATGCAAGATTATTGGGTTTTGAGCATATCAAGGACTTGTATGTGAATGATTCTTATTTTTCTTTTGTGTATGTTGCTTGTGAAAATACTACCTTTAGTAAATTCTACAAGCATAAGGGATTCTTATTTAGGGAGAATAGATTATGTATTCCTCAAGGGTCTATGAGAGAGTTGTTAGTCAGGGAAGCATATGAGGGTGGACTAATGAAACATTTTGGTGTTATGAAAACTTTAGATGTGTTAGACAAGCATTTCTTTTGGTCGCATATAAAAAGAGATGTCGAGAGAGTTTGTGAACTAAATGCATGATATGTAGATGGTCAAAGTCTAAGGCTTTGCCGCAAGGTTTGTATACACTTTTGCTCATACCTAGTGAACCTTGGATTGATATTTCTATAGATTTTGTATTAAGTTTACCTAGGTCCAAAAAGGGCCGAGATTCGGTATTTGTTGTGGTTGATAGGTTTTCGAAGATGGCTCACTTCATACCATGTCACAAGACCGACGATGCCACACACATTGCTGATTTATTTTTCAAGGAAATTATTCGACTTCATGGAGTGTTAAAGAGTATTGTTTTTTACTGAGATACAAAGTTTTTAAGCCATTTTGGGAGGACTTTGTGGAGAAAATTATTAACAAAACTGTTATTTTCTACTACTTGCCATCTACAAATCGATGGACAAACAAAAATTGTTAACAAGACTTTGGGTACTTTGCTGTGTTCCATCATCCAAAAGAACTTGAAGAATTTGGAAGATTACTTGCCATATATAGAGTTGGCTTACAATAGGAGCATGCATTCGACCACTAGTTGTTCACCATTTAAAGTTGTTTATGAGTTCAATCCATTTACTCCATTGAATTTGATACCTTTGCCTATAGAGGAAAGAGTAAACTTGGATGGAAAGAAGAAAGCTCACTTTTTTAGGCTACTACATGCAAAAGTTAGGTAATATATTAAGAGAAGGACCATGCAATGTGCCACTCAAGCTAACAAAGGGTAAAAGAAAGTTGTGTTCGAACCAGGAGATTGGGTTTGGGTACATATGCGGAAGGAGAGATTTCTTGAGCAATGAAAATATAAGTTATAATCGCATGGAGATGGTCCATTCTAAGTGCTTGAACACATCAATGATAATACATAGAAGATAGATGTGTCAAGTGAGTATAATGTTAGTGCTACCTTTAATGTTTCTGATATATCTTCTTTTAATTTCGATGCAAGTGCAAAATTGAGGACAAGTCCTTTTGAAAAGAGAAGGAATGATGGAAACTAGTGAAGTAAGCTTAATGATCCTTTGAGCATCAATAGAGGCCCTATGACAAGGGTTAGAGCTAAGAGGATAAAGAAAGCTTTAAATGGGCTGATTCAAGAGATTTAGACCAAGAGTCTTGTGCAACAAGAGTTGGACGACATGGAAAAGATACGAAGGCTTAAAAACATGATCCAAGCTCAAGATCATGTCCAAGATCATAAATATTTAAGGGTTGGATGGCTATTTGAAGGCAAATTAAGCTTATTTCATTTGTTTATATTTATTTGAGTCTAATTTGTTTTGTGGGTTGGTTTTAATTAAGTTAGTTTGTTTAATTAGTTTGTTAAATATCAAACTTTGATGCTTTAATTTGTTATATTACATGTTGGGTCATTAATTTATGTATTGGACTATCAAATTTAATTATTTTAAATCAAAACTTAGATATTTTAAGCCCAAGTGGGGTGTATTAAGGAGCTAGGGCATCCATGCAAGGATTAGAAGCTAGGGTTTCATTTATTTTACCCATAAAATGCTATGTAAGCTTCAAAAACGAGGTTAGATAGTTATCGATGAAAAATTAAGTTTTCTCTCTTTGTTCTTCATGAACTTTGAGAATTTATCAAGGTTTAATTCTTAACTTATCACTTGACTTATCTCTCTCATTCTTCGTTTGTTCTTGGGAGTGACATCTTTATTATCTTGGTTCATAGTTCACTAATCATTGAGTCAAGGTATCTTCTTTTTTATTTTCTTTTATTTGTTCATGAATTGAACTTTCTTAGGGTTATTGATTCAATTATTTATGGGTATTGTATTGTTATATACGGGGTTCGCATAAAATAGGGTGATAGAAGTATCAACTTGATTGCTCCCAATACCTGAAGTAAGATAAAAATAACTTTCAACCATATGTAGATTTATAAGTCTATCCGTATCTGCCTTGTCATGTCTTGTGTTTGGTATTCAGTTGGTAACAATTGAATGAACAGTATACCTACTAACTCCAACTCTAAAATCTCTCGCAATCTTGTCAATATAAATCTCTTTAACATCGATACTTTTGATCGTCATTAAACCAACCACACCAAGATCGGACATGATACGTATCTTTTTAACTTGACCATTTGACGTATCTTTTTAACTTGACCATTTGTCGTACTTTGTAGTAAATAATACATACAGATATCCCACCTTCTTCTATCAATACCAACCTCTTTGTACACAACATCCATCAGTGATGAAAAAAATACTATTTTATGGACCCTATACATGATCAACTCTCTTCTAACGTAATTACATTCATTCCACTCTCTGTCAAAATTGATTACAATCGTCTGTTGAGTCATTCTTATAACGTTTAAATCAAATAATATTATTAATAAATTAGTCTCATTTCAATGGATCAATATTACAAAATACAATCATATCGAATCAAATTTAATATTATAAATCAATACTCAACATCAACAACACAAAAAATATCAAAATTATGCTAACACTACCTAACTTAATTTTTAAGTGAACCAAAAAACTAGAACTGGCTTTTTACTCTACTAAAAACTAAGTTTAAACACATTGATTGTGCACTCACAACATGCTCCACCCAAATATAATCAAATCAAATAAAATACAATAATATTTAACCACATATAACACTAAAATTCAATATATAGCATTCAAAACACAAAAATATCAAAAGCATTAAAAAATTGCTTATTTGAATTTTTCAGTTATCGATTTTTCAATCACTGAAAAACTAGTCTATTTTTCAATTGGTTTTTCATACTATGATGGGTTTTTCATTCATGAAAAACCAATTTCGTTGTAGATTTTATAGATTTCATCACAAATTTTTACAGATATCATATATCACAACCAAATCATTTTTACAATCTTTCGGCTTATAATATGAACAAAATAACCAAAAAACCAACCGACAAAAACACATACATTATCTTTAAAACTCAAATGAAAAAAGAAACTTCAAAATCTTCAATAAATAAAACTTGAAACAAAAACCTTCAATAGACAAAGAAACTTCAATGAAGAATCTTTTACTAGATTATTTTTCGGTTATAATAGTGAATCCAATCTCAAAAACTATGAATGGGGAAGAGGAAAGAGGGAGGGTATTGTTAGAAAAAAGAAAGCTAATTTAATAATTTTAAGTTTGGGCATTTAGACGATTTTAACTTAAGAGTATTTTAGTAATATAGGGTATACAATGAAATTAATTTATTTGAGAGGTTAAAAATAAATTTTTTTAAAAAATTTGAGTAAAAATAAATATTTTCATTTTATTTGGATAAAAATTATAAATTCCCGGCAATAATGTCTTTGTAGCAAAAATCGTGTACAGCCGTCGCTTTCATTGTCTCCTTCCTGGAGCCTACAACTGTGGTGTGACCATTCCGTTATAAACAGTATTCCCACGTCACCATCACGATACACCTTGCAATTATACAAATGACAATTTCCACGTGGCACCATCACATGCCGCTTTCTATTCTCCACTGCAATCCAGCACATATGTTACATGACACCGTGTTGAAAGGACCACAAATGATTGCAATCCATTTGAATTGTCATCTCTTTTCCTTTTTTTTATTCCACTAAGAATTATTTGAAAGTTTGATCCCACATTATTTACTATGGTAAAAAATTGCGCACAAATATGCGAAAAGTGGTTTATATTAAATTTAAAATAACTTTTCACATAACCTTTTATTTAACATTAAAAAAAAAGGATATTTGAACTTTAAATATCACCTACATTGAGATATGTGATTAACTATGTATGTGATCACCTATACACAAAGAATTTTATCTTTACATTCAATCTTAAATATTAAAAAGTTATATCATAATTTTTCTCATAGTTTTTGTCAAATTATATCAATAAAATCATTCACCTTTTATTTTAAAATTATTTTTATGTCAAAAATCACCAAAATTTTAAATTATTTTCAAATAATTTATACATTTTACTAAATTCATATTAAGGGATAAATAATTACATTAAATTTGTATAGTTAATTGTAAAATTATAACATAATATGTATGAAATTTATCCATATTGAGGTGAAACGAATCCAATACTCTTGAACAATGTTATGAGACTTCAACACTATTAGCATAGGGTTAGGTATATCAACTTAAAATTTTAATTTATAAAATAACTTCAACATGTTCATTCTATTTCTATTCAATCCAAAAGTAAAATAATAATAATAATAATAATAAATAAATTCAAGAAAGATAATGATGCTTAAATTGAGAGAAACATAAATATAATACAAGACTTACTAAATTGGATAAAGGATTTCAGATATATTAAATTAAACTTTTAAGTTATTATAACTCATTTGTACACTAGATAATTTATTTTTGATACCACTATATATATTTTTACTTGTAATAAATATATATCACTATATATATTTACTATATATATTTATTACTTGTAATAAATATTTATAAGGTTTGACTATCTTAATAGTTGAGTAAAATTATATATCAATAACAATTTTTAAATATTTTTTAATAATTATTTTTATAAATAATTTAAGTATTATTATTGATAAATAATCTTTTCAATCAGTAAAATGGTCAAATTCATAAATATATATATTAATTTAATTAAAATTTAAAAAATATATTTTTTTATGAACGGATATTTAAAAAAAAAAAATGGAAAACAAAAAAAAATTCAACGGTCCAAATTCCGGAAGGCAAGGCGTAAAACCGTTAGAGAGACGAGTGAGCTGACAGTCGTCCCATAAAAGTCAAAAAATAACGCACCGACGCGTCAATTACTACTCCAATCGTGATGCCATGACTCTGTGGACCTTTTAACCTTGCGTACCCGGTAATCTAAAGGCCTGTCAGCTTCTGTCACTTGTTACACCCGGTAACTTTGTCGGTGCCGCTTGCTGTCGGCACCGACACGCCAGATTTATTCCCGGTCTGCAAATTATTGTAATCGCTTTCCTAGTACTTACGTGACGTGGCACTTGTTGGAATTTGTGTCTGTCGGGGTTTGATTATATGTGTCGCAGCGTAAGATAAGACGGTGGTGGTGGGGTTGTGTTCAATAAATGGGAATTTAATGGTGAGGTTACTTACTAAGAATACGTGTTGTTGCTTTGATTGCAGAGTGTGTGGCCAGGTGTTGCTTTCGTTGCCGTAGGTGAGAGGTACTTGATCACGAGGCCACGTGACTTGCAACCCCATGAAAATAGACAAGGCGGTTTGTGCATGCAAGATCTTGTGTCTTGATTAATTACTTTGTAATTCCAAAAAACTAACAACTTTTTTTTTTTTTTTTTCTAAGATACTAAAATAGGGGGCCAGTTGAAGCCATGCCCTGGTCTGTAAAATTTTTCGACTTTCGGTAAATGGAGTGCCAATTTATTGTTGTATAAAAATACTTGGGTGTTGGCCAACTCCAATGTTACACAAAAATGGTGTAAAACATCAATTTGGTGTATGTTTCTCTCCAATGTTACATTAAAACAGCGTAAAAGTTACATTTCCAATGTCATTATTTGGTGTCAATAAATAGTACAACACCAAATTTTCAATTCAACTATAAATTAATTTAATTAAAAATATATATTAAATTATTATAAAAAAATTATATCATCTAAAATATTTTATTGAGATCTTTAAAATAAGTATAATATTGAATATATTTTAATGTATATTTAAATTTTTAATATATATTGATTAAAGAATAATGTATAGAATATTCTTTGAAGATGCTGTTTGCACCAATTTGGTGTTATATATATTGGAGTAAAAAAAAATTGGTGCTGAAAAATTTGACGTTAACACTAAAATAGTATCAAATTTGGTGTATCATATTGGAGATGACCTTAGATACATAGTAAAAAGAAAGTGACAATTGTCTTACCTTTATTTTAAGTTGTCAAATCACATGTATAGTACTTGACCCAAAAAAAAAGTCACTTGTATTTTCGAGAGAACAAAAAATGATGAAAGATTTCTCTTATCCATTGTCTATGCAATAATTATAAAAAATGACATTACGTTAGATTATATATAAAATATATATAATGTAAATTTGTCATGTGATACATTATAAATAAACAGTCTTGTCATTTGTATTTCAAGTTTTTAAGTTTTAAAAAAAAAAAAAATTGAAAGAATGTTTTTTAATTAGGATTTATATTATGTGGAACACTGTTGTTTTTTTTTCTTAAATAAAAATTAAATTAAAAAATATCCATTTTAAAAAATTAAAAAATTTTAATTCACATTTATTTTAAGTTACAATATAACAATTTAATGTAATTTTCTAAATTAGCCTTATTAATTTAAGGAAAAATCTCAAAAAACCCTTGACTTTTAATAAATTATCCATTTTCCCCATGCAGTTTAGTTTTATCCAAAATATCATCTGACTTTTAAATAAACATTCAAAATATCCCTGAAGGCATATGAAAGGACGATATTGCCCCTAACTATCATGAATTCCATTAGGTTAATATTGTTGACCTTTTGACTCTAAGGGTAAAAACAAAAATTCAATGAAAATATTAATTAAAATATAAAAATAAAATAAATAATATTAAATATAAAATTATAAAAAAGTATTCTTACTTAAAAATAAAAAATAATATATAAGAATAAAAAAAAAATTTTCTCAATTCATCTCTTTCTCTCACTCTCTATTCTCTCTCTCTCTCTCTCTCTCTCTCTCTCTCTCTCTTTTTCTCTCTCTCATTTTTTGCCCTTCTCTTTCCATCTCTGATTGGATTTGCAGGTGGATCAATGAAGACGACATAGTGAGTTCAACAGCGAAATAGTTGAAGACTCGACTTGGGTCTCAGAGATGGAGATCTAGTTCGTTTCTCCACGATGGAGACTTGAACTAGGTCTCCAATGTCGGTAACCCAGTTCGGGTCTCCAAGATGGCGAGACCCAGATTGGGTCTCCATCGATTTGGGTATCTAATGATGGAATCCATCTATATGGTGGAGATCCAGATTCACCATTGGAAACCTTTTTGTTATTGTATTTTTTTGGTTTATTGATTATTGTAGTGTATATATATATTTTTTAACGTTTGATTGTTATTTTTTGGGTTATTGATTGTTGTTGATTGGGTTTTTTTTTTTTTATTTTGATGGTGTGTGCTAATGATTGATAATTGTAAGAGATTGATGATGGGAAATTTGGGTTGATAAATGTTGAATTTTTATGATGATGATGCTGAAATAATGGCTGGTGGAGATCTAAATCTCCACCGTCCATCCAAATATTTGGATGGTGTAGATCCATATTTAATTTTAAATTTTATTTATTTTATTAATTTTAAATTTTAAATATCATTTTATGATTATTTTTAAAACAAAAATCTAAGAGGTAAAAATGTCTTTTTATTTGTTCTTTAATTTTTCTATTAACTTTATAACAGAAGAGATATTTTGAATAAAAATGAAACTACATGGAAGAAAATAGATAATTTATCAAAAGTTAGTAGGTTTTTTAGGATTTTCCCTTAATTTAATTATTACCAAAAATGCCTCATCACCAAAAAATTGCTAATTTCATTATATTTAAAACCTAACCTTAAAACACCTCACTCACCAGAAAATTGCTAATTTCATTACATTTAAATCCTAACCTTAAAACTCAAGTCAGGTAGGAGAAAAAGGAGACAACAATGCCTCCTCCCTAGATTATGATCAAAGAAGCCTAAAGTTTGACTCCTGGTTGAAAGGAAGAGGGTGCTAGCCTCCTCCAATATTGGTGACAAAGGCATCAGCCTCCATGGTGGAGGCCATCATCACTATCAAATGAGGCAATCGGCATCCTTCCCCGTTAGTAGTTTTTTTTTTTAATTTTTTAAAATGAAATATTAAATTATTATTTTTATTTGTATATTTAGAATAATTAAATAATAAATAAAAGAGAGTAATATTGGGTTTTTTAATTTTTTTACCCAAATCCATACATAAATGGTGTAACATGTAGTTGTCAACATCTCTCAAATAATGAGACAATGCAATCATTAAAATGATATTGACCACTTACATGTCATGTCACTCGAGTATAAATTTTGATAAAAAATTTGAGAAGGTTAACATTACTTAACAACATTAAAAATTTCTCACAAAATAAATTAAAAGGAAAAAATTCACTTTAGTCATCATGTTTTGATAAAATATTGCTATTTTACTCATGAATGCATTTTTAGTCTTTGTCATCTCTAACGTTTCAAAAATCCATCAGATTGGTCCATTTGGCCAAAAGCTAATAGTCAACCATTACATAATACGTGCAAAGGTCAAAATACCCTTACTCATTTTATTTTTATTTTATTTTAATTAAATTAAAATTAAAAAAAAAAACAATCTAATGTCTGATCAAAAAAAAAAATAAAAGTAAAAAAAAAAAAAAACGGTTGGACAAAAATAAAAATTTAAAAAAAAAGATAAAATAAATAAGATTGAAGAGATCTTCAATATCTTCTTGAAGATATGGATTCAAAACCCAAATTTTCAAGTTGAAGATCTGGGTTTTGAACCCAAATCCTCAACTTCTTAAAGATTGGGTTTAAAACCTAGATGCACATCCAACATGAAGCGCTAATAGATAACGAGACTCTAAAAAAACCCTTGCCTTCCTTGTCCCTCTAGAACCAAAAGCAAAAGTTCTGGGCTTGATTGAACGTAGAACATTAAGGTCAATTTCATGAAAATTTCAAGAAAAAACACATAATAGAATTCAAACAAAAAATCAAACATAACAAAAAATACATAACAAAAATCAAACAAAAAATATAAAATAAAAATAAAATAAAATAACATGAAGATCGAACTCAAAATCCAATCAACTCAACAAAAAAAAAAAAAAATGGAGTTACCAACCAATCCATGGCTGAGCTCCATTGCCAATGGGAGCCTCTTTGCTTCTTCAATCAGAAAAATTAGCTAACGGAATAGATGATGAAGTGAAGTCTTGTGAATGAACATGAGGTCGAATCACAAGTCGATTGCCACCTTTGACTTCCTTTTCGAGACCTTTTGGAACCTAGGATCCGAGTGTATGGATGCAAATCGAGGATATGTGATGATTTATCAAACGTTACCACTACTATAATATACCCTCCCTATTTTAGTATTATAAATGTATTGTACACTATTACCCTCATTCATGGAATAAAGAAATAATTCAACGTGTCCAAATGCCCAATCAAACCATGATGGAAACTCCGAATGTGAAATTGAGTCACAATAAAATTTTCGAATGGATCGGAAACGATTTCGAACATGAGAAATGGCATGATAATCGATTTGGGGTTTAGTATGGAATGGTTATTAAAAGAAATTTTTAAGAAAGGGTATCATTGATTAAATAGGCTAAAAATATGTATATGTGGATTTTTTTTTTTAATTTCAAGTGTGAAAAATGTAGAGAAAAAGGGGGCTATTTTGTAAAATCTCATCAATGGCATGCATGTAATTATGTAACAAACTTGAAAGGCATTTTGTCAAGGCTATTAATATATATATATATATATATATATATAAAGTGAAGATTGGACTAGAAGAATGAAGAAGAATTGAGAGAAAGAGAGACAAGGACAGTTTCGGCAGAAGTAGAAACACCCGGGACAGCAAGCATTCTTCACCCATTCCAAGCCTTTTTCAAGTGATTTTAAAGCCCTTAAAAGATGATAATCAAGTCTAGGGAAGTTATCTAACAAGGGTAAGTGATTTTCAAGTGAAAATAGTTGAGTTTCCATGAAGTTATTAGATGAAAGATTGAGTCCAAAGTTGTCTATAGATTGCATGTGACCTTGATTAAATTTTTGTGTGTTGATTTAGAGTTTTGGAGCCTTGAATTTGAGGGAAAGCAAAGCAAAGGATCAAGGACCAATTTGGTAAGTGTGCTATTGTGAATGAAATCTTGATTTATAGCTGAAGTTGATGTTGATTGTGGATTAGTTGTTTGGCCATTGAATTTGATGTAATTTAGCATAGATTTTAAGTGTAAAAAACTTGATGAAGTGTGGATGTATATATGGATGATATACATGATCAAGTAAGGGTGGTGTGATCCAAGTTGTGTTTGAATCGTTTGAAATGATTTCATGCATGAAACTATGCAAGAATATTAATTTAGACTGTTGAAATGAAAATAAAAAACATGGTTTGTGTGTGTGTTATGTATTCAGCCATAGGGAGCTTTATGTGAGGGATAATTGTTTTGATCATTTTGTATGGAATTAGAGGTTGTTTTGATGGTGATTTTAGTATGAAATTGAAAAGAATTTAATTGGATAACAAATTATGCATATTTCGGCCAAGCTATGCCATTTTATGTAATTGTGATGTTTTATGAGTTTAGTTAAATTCTATGATATATTGCTTGCATAGGAATGTGATTTGATAAGAAAAATTGAATCAAATGGACGAGCTAAAATGGGGACTATACTTGGCCAAGAGGGGTTAAAAAGAGGTGTGAAAAGTTTGTTTAATGTGTCAATGAGAAAAGTGAGCTTCTATTGTGATGTTTTGTATGTTTAAAAGTTAAGAAATTCAAATGGAAAATATACGCGGATAATCAAAGTTATTACGGCAAAAAAAAAATAAAAAAATGGGGGGTTTAAAATCGTTGGATGGTTAAATGTTTATTAGTATGTTTATTTGCCAAGGGAAGTGCTTGTACATAAGTCAAATTTAGTTACTATGTTTTCTAAATGTAGAATGTGAAAATGTGTAGGTGACGCAGAAATTGAGGGAATCCTAAAGCGTGTGATACCGTAAATCAATAATTGGTGAGTGCCTTTTGAAATATTTTGATTTGATATGGTAATTATTTATGTCATAATATGTGAATAAAATTGATTTTAATTAAATATATCATACACGAAAACATTTTGTATGGATTGCGGGAAATTGAAAGGATTATATGAAAGATGTATTTTATAATGAAAACAGTTACGAGAAATGTATGGTAAACCTATGGTGTGTTTGGTAGGTGTTACAGATATCTCTAGTTAAGGTTGAGTACCCTAAACGTGCATTGGCAGTGTCAGGGGTATTTGTCACTAATAGTAAGAGGAAACCCGCAAGGGGGATTGTGTTGAGTCAGTGGTTTAGTTTAGTGTGTCACTTGATGCACATGTAGGGTATATTATTAGCTATTTTCCACCTGAGTGAGGAAAAATGTCGCTTTGTAGCGAGGAAAAAATTCCGCTACATAATACCGAAGAGATGACTTGAACGAGGGAAAATTCTGGGAAGGTCAGAGCAAAGCAAAATTCCACTCCCTACCTAGGATACCATGTGGTACGGACCATTAGTGGTTGGCTTGTTTTATTCAAATTTTTTTTAAAAACAAAAGTGCCACCACTACTTACATTTTTTAGCAGAAAACAGAAGACATGCCTTATTTTGTTTTATTATTTAGTTTTATAATGAAATTGAATGATATTTATGAAAATTTTTATCCATGCGATTATTTGAATTATAGTTTTCAGAGAAAAACTGTTTTAAATATTAAATAGATTAAGAGTTTATAAAGTGTTTTAAAACTAAAGGGAGGTTTATTTTGTAAAGTTAAACTTTAATAGGAAATTTCTGACACTTACTGGGCTCGTGTAGCTTACATGTTATTATAGGTTTTATAAACAAAACCTCTCTAGGGATAGATGCAGAAATAGGTACATCAACAACAGGGACTCCAGTCTAGGATTAAACAGATCGAGTCGGGGGTGTCGCTATGATTGTATAAATGTATCGTGAACCTTCAAAAATTTTATATATAATTGATTATACAATTTTCTCTAATTTTTGAAAATGTATAAATAAATATATGCATGACATGTGAATATATTTTGGGTTTCTCTTTAAAATTGATAATATGTTTGTGGTTGCTTGTGAATTGATAAATTGAGGGCTTGAGGCCCAGAAGTTTGGGGAAAACGTTTGATTTTAGAAGTGTTAAGTTTATGTACAGAATTTGCAAGGTGGCATTCCTAGAAAACAGTTGTTATGCTGCCCAAATTTTTATTAAATCTATTTTATAATCATATTTCCAAAGAAAAGTAAAGTTTCCAAATAAAGGAAAATAGCTTAGTTTCACGCGAATCTTTCGATTTGATTGGATATCGACTAGAGGGTCATTGTGGAGTTATCGATAGGGTGCCGTCTATACAGAAATGGATGTATAGAAATGAGGTCTGTCAGATTTGTATCAGAGCAAGGTTTTGAAATGGGATTTGATGTTTTATGTTTTGAAATTTGTAAAATCGTTTTGTTTTACTATGTTATATGAATAAAGTAACCCAGACACACTTATGTTATTTTAATTGTCATGCATACAATTTCAAAAATTTTTCAGTGTTTCATAATCCTGTTTTTATTAAAATCACAGTACTATGCACCGATGAGGTTGAAAAGGTCTCCGTGAAGCCATTCCAGAGGCTCCTGCACCCGAGGTACCGTCTGTTCGGGAGACAGAGCACGCGATAGGTTTAGTAAATGCCCTTGTAGATTAGACCCGTCCAAGACCGTCGGCACAAGCAAAACCAGTTGGCGGGAGTTTTAATGCCGGAATAGGTTGTCCATATACTGATGGCGGTAACGTGTCAGTCGTGAGAGGCTCCTGAAGAGCTAAAGCGCTCGATAGAACGTGCTTGTAAATTAGGGGTGAAGCCATTTGATGGGAGCGGCGACCTAGAGAGTGCCTTGGCGTGGTTGGATAGGGTTACCGAGATTTACAAAATGATGGGGTGCTCTAACGAGCAAAGAGTCATGTTCTCCTCCTTCTTTCTAGAAGACAGAGCGAAGGATTGGTGGAAGGCCTTAGAAAGGCGGCATCTTGAGGGAGTATCATAGGCATTATTCCAACGAAAGTTTATAGACAGATTTTATCTGAAGAGTTATAAGGATGCTCGGGTTGAAGAGTTTTTTCATACTAGAGTAGGGCTTGACATTTATAATCGGTTACGAAAAGAAGTACTCTGAATTGGTCCGAATTGTCCTGTTTAACTCTAAGGACGATGAGCAGAGGTGTAAAAGATTCATGGAAAGCTTAAATCCCAACCTTAGAGTTCATTTGTCTTGGGCCTCTCATACATATTATGGAGAGCTGGTGGAAGCTGCACTAAAGGTGGAAAGAAATATCACAGCCATTGTCCAGCAAGGGAAATCGGAAAGCAAGTGCAGTAGATCCAATCTACCGTAGGAAGGGCCCAACAAGTTTGCTAAGAAGAAGAGCAGGTCGAGATGGGTTGGTGGTTAGAGGATGAGCTTGGGAGCATCATCCAGTCAGGGGTCAACCAGACTATCTATAGCATTCGGAGGCTCCTGTGACACTAGAAGTTCGGTACTAGAGTGCAATACATACAGGAGGAAGCATCCAAACGAGTGTTGAATAAGGGGTATAGATACTACTTGCTTCCATTACGGGTAGGAGGGTCATTTTATGAGAGAGTGCCCACAATTAGCCACCACAGCTAGTTCAGAGGTTGGACCCACAGCACCTACGCAGGCTAGTATGAGCCAGAGACAGAGAGGTAGAAGCTTCCAGATCAGAGGATGTGGCTTGTCAGTCTTAGCTAAAGGTGCATTAGGCAGAGGAGTGTCTCCTACGAGTCAGCTAGGTAGACCCCATGCCCAGGCTCGAGTATTTGCCATCATTCAGCAAGAGACAGACACCGCTCCGGAGGTTATCACTAGTATAGTTTCTGTTTTTGATCATGACGCATATGCACTTATAGATCCCAGAGCCATGCATTCTTTAATGTCCATACCATTTACAGTGAAGGTCAAAACAAAATTACAGTCTTTAAAAGGCAGTATAGTAGTTTCTAACCCTATTGAAAACTCCTTATTGGCTGAGAAAGTGATAGTGGATAGTAAAATTTGGATAGAAAATGAAGAGTTTCCGGCTGATCTGATTGTATTGGACATTCTGGAGTTTGATGTGATATTAGGGATAGACTGATTATCCAGATATCGGGTCACAATCGATTGCTATAGGAAGGAGGTAAGATTGGCTAGACTAGGGGAACCAGAGGTGGTATTTCACGGAACTCGGAAAGTACTTGCCACTAGTATCTTGACCTCCATAACAGCCAGTAGGATGCTCCGTAAAGGATATCAGGGGTACTTGACTTATATGGTTGAACAGAAGAAGGATTAAGACCAGTTAGAAGATACCCCAGTGGTCAGAGAGTTCTTAGATGTATTCTTAGAGGATCTCCTAGGTTTACCACCAGACAGAGAGATAGAGTTCAAGATAGATTTGATTCTGGGAACTGAGCCAATGTCAATCACTCTGTACAGGATGGCACTAGTAGAGTCGAAAGAATTGAAGGTACAAATTAAAGAGCTATTGGAAAAGGGTTTTGTGAGACCCAGTCACTTACCATGGGGGGCTCAAGTATTATTGGTCAAGAAGAAAGATAGGAACTTGAGATTGTGTATCGACTACAGATAGTTGAACAGAGTGATAATATGGAATCAATACCCGCCCTCGAGGATCGATGATCTATTTGATCAGTTATAGAGATCCAGAGTGTATTCAAAGATTGACTTGAGATCATGTTACTATCTGATGAAAGTTCGTGAGGGAGATGTTCCGAAGACTGCCTTTAGGACTCGTTGTAATACCCCTTTCCGATTTTACTACTGTACATATATATAGTGAACAGTGTAAGTACTGGTATATCCTCCTTTATGAAATAATAAAGGGATTATAAAGTGTTCGAAAGTGAAATTAAATTTTTGAAGAATTTTCGGAAGGATTGGAAATAAATTTGGATTATAAAATTTAAAAGGTAATTGATAGAATAAAATATTTTTTCTAAAGAATAGTAAAATTGTAAATAAAGTGACATGTCAAGGATATTATGGGAAAGTAAAGAATTCTCTAGAGAATGGTCAACTTGTAAATTTAAAAAAGTTTAAAGGTTAATGTTAAGCTTGACCCATGCCTATATATATGAGTGTAGTGAGTGTTGTTGTGAAAGTAGGAGAGAGAGAGAGTTGAATAAAAGAAAAATCTAAAGAGGGAGAGAGAAGCTATCGGAAATCAAGAGCTAAAGGTAGATCTAAGAGTAGCCACCGGTCCAAGCCATTTTCCACCATTTTTTTGAAGAGATTTCAAACCTCAAAAATTTGAAAAACAAGTTTATGAGGATTAGCAAGCCAGATCTGATAAGAATCAGGTGATAAAATTTAGTTCTCATTGTGTTCTTTTAGTGAAAAATCTGTCAAGAACAGTTCATGGACTGTACCTGATGTTATTGGTCAACTTGTAAATTTAAAAAAGTTTAAAGGTTAATGTTAAGTTTGACCCATGCCTATATATATGGGTGTAGTGAGTGTTGCCGTGAAAGTATGAGAGAGAGAGAGAGTTGAATAAAAGAAAAATCTAAAGAGGGAGAGAGAAGCTATTAGAAATCAAGAGATAAAGGTAGATCTAAAAGTAGCCGCCGGTTCAAGCCATTTTCCACCATTTTTTTTGAAGAGATTTCAAACCTCAAAAATGTGAAAAACAAGTTTATGAGGATTATCAAACCATATCTGATAAGAATCAGGTGGTAAGATTTAGTTCTCATTGTGTTCTTTTAGTGAAAAATCTGTCAAGAACAGTTCATTGACTGTACTTGATGTTATTGAGATTTTCATGCTTAAATTTAGTGAGTTGAAGCAACAAGCAGGTGAGAAAGCAAGACAAAAGATCAAGGAGAAAATGGTAAGTGAAATTGTAAATCCCTAGTCTCGATTGATAACCTCCTAGTGTTAAAATCTAGATTAGAGAGTTAAAATAAATCTCGACACTAAATTAATTGGATTTCATGGCCTCAAAGATTTATTAATTTAAGAGTTATGACGAAATTCGTCAACCATAAAGAGTTAAGTAGCATTTCAATAAAAATCCAAGTTAAGAAATTGAAAATTTTGGTCAATGATAGTCGAATTAAAATTTAATTAAAGAGGGAGTCAAGGGGTCAATAAGATAAGCTTGACGATCTAAAACAAATTTTAACGAGACGAACAATTGAATCAAATAGAAACGAAATAGACAAGAAAGAACCAAGAGGGGTATTGCGTGAGAGAGTATCAAGAAAATGGGTTTAGAGTGAAATTAAAGGAAGATGAGGCTTGAATGTAATTAAAGGAAGTGCCCTTAGTATAAATACCACACTTAGCTGAAATTTTTTTCAGCAAACAAGAAGAAATCAGTCAAGAAGCATGTAGAAGCCATGAGAAACAAGAAGAAGCTGCGAGAACCAAAGACAGCAGCGCAGCTGCAGCGACCAGACGTGAGAAACCAAACCAGAACCAAAAAAGATTAAGAGCAGAAGTGAAAGGCCAGAAGAAGAGAAGAAGAAGGCACGAAAAGGAGAAGAAAAACAGCAGCTGGTCGTGCTCAAGAGAAAGCAACCAGCAGCAGAAGGAGGCAAGAAGCAGGTCTAGTTGTGACACAAAACAGCAACCAAAACAGAACCAGACGCGAGTAGAATCAGACCTGGGCAAGGACAGCAGCGGGCTGGATGGCCAGCAGAGAAAAATGGAAGAAGACAATCATTTTCCAGCCCATTCAAGCATCCAAAATCTTCTTTAAACCTTCTCCTAAGTCTCTCTCAACTCTCTAAACCATAAACCAAGTAAGAAATCAGCTCACTCATCATTTTCTTTGTTGAAAACTGCAGTAGAGTTGTTAGAATTGTGAGCAGAATTGTTTTGTGTTGGGTTCGTATTCTACACTTCAATTAAGTGTGGAACCCCAACTAAATGATGATGAACTTTAATTGACATGTTGTTGTGTGTAAATGATGCATTAGAAATGTATATATGGGCTATCATAGATTTGAGAATCATAGAAATAAAAATCTGTTTTTCTCACCCTCCATCTAGTTGATGAAAGTTTTGAGTGAATTGTTAGTATTCAAATGAACAAATAATGTTTATATGAGTGTTAAAGACTTGAAAAGCAGTAGATAGCCTTGAGTTTAAATGATTTTGAACTCAAGATTTGGCATGAAAAAGGATTAGAAAGCATGTAGGAAGGATAGAAGCTCAATAGGGCTAGTTTGACAATTTTTGTAATCTCGAGCTCAAACTTTGAGCTAGAGAAAACCTGACCAAGTTTGACCTATATGAGGGTATTCTACACCTTAAATGATGCCTAGGAGTCATAGAAAACCATAGGTTTTGGAACGGATCGAATCCGATAAAAATTGCGCAAGTTATGTGCAAAATAGTGCCGTTAGAGCTCTGAGAAGTGAAATAGCTATGTAAATACAATTTTTATTGCATGGTTTGAGTTTAGTTGATCATAATTAGTTAAATGAAGCTTAACTATGGAAGAAAAACTAGCGTTGGTAAGCCGAAATGAAAAAGTATACAAAAGGCGCACTAAAAGTGCCCGAAAATGCCCGAAAAAAGGGCATTTTCCTTAAATTTGACCTAGCAAACGATAATATTTTCCAACGAAATTTGACGTGTGATTAGAATGTGAGATAAGTGAACCGTAGAAAAAAGAAGGAAGGAAAACGGAGCCCCGAGCAATGCACAGCAGTGCGTTCTATTATGGGCTGTCATTTTCGCTTAAAAATATGACTTTTCGTTTCGGGTCTCTAACAAGTATACGGACCACGTGGGGGTATCCCTAAGGGTCCAAAATTAAAACTTTTACAAAGAAATCGGAGTTAGAGAGTCTCGGTTGAGTTATAAACAAGTTAGGAGGTTTTATAGAGGAAAAAAGGCTTTAGTTGAGATTATTAATTTATAGTTGAGAATTTATATTGTCACGAGTATTGAATGAGAAAATATTGTGCAGGTGAATAGCGTGCCACCGAGGCCCCCGAGATTCGTCGGGACGCTTGACATGGATTGGCGGGCTTCGAGGTAAGTGGTTCGCCACTTATGAGTACTTAAATTCTATGTCAATTCATGATTGTTTGTAATACATATGGTATGTAATAAATAAATGAGAATGAATATGATTTTCAATATTAAGGTTAAAGTTTGAGTGTATAGGTTCCTATGGAACCTATATAGTAATTGAAATTGATACTAAGTTGCTTTAGAAAGAGTGAAATGAGAAGAGTTTTTAGAAGTTTTAAAACTAGAAAGTTTTGTGTTTTTGCACTTGAAGAGTTGAATATAAAACCCATGTAATTGCCTTAAAAGTTTATGAAATTTAGCGTTACGTGATAATGCAGAGAATTCCGTCCGTAGTTGCTCAGATTACAGAAAAGTATAGCGTTACGTTGCAATGCAGACAATTCCGCACGTAGTTGGTTATTTGATAGTTAGCGCTACGTAGCGATGCAGTAAATTCCGCTCATAGTCGCCTAGAGTTTTAGCACTATATTTGCGATGTAGAAAATCCCGCATTGTAGTTGCTCAGTTATGAGAAGTAGCGCCCTACGTGCGATGCAGTAAATTCCGTAACGTAGTGGTTGAGATACCTCAGTAAGCTTCACGTTGGCGTTAGTTATAATCGCCCGTGATGGTTAGAATGTCTAAAGGATATACATGAGGGTTTTGAAAGGAATCATAAAACTTGAACAAATGGTAAATTGTCATGTTAGTGTATGTGATATTATATCTTCGTTGCACTAACTTTTTGTTTATTTTGTAGCTTATTTACTTTCATTATGTGCTACCGTCGGACGAGATGACGACCTTTTCGCTTTGTATATATATATAGGTGGGCGAGTTGCACAGGACACTTGGATACATTTGTGTATATGTAATTGATATATTACATTTTGAATTACAATGATGTTTGAAATCGTAAATTTGTAAATATTCATACATTTTATATATAAATGATGCATATACGCATTTTGTGGATTTGAGTTCATGTTCAATTGTGATGATAATGCTTGGTTGTGAATAAAAAAGTTGGGAGGATATTGAGATCATAGTTGAAGTGTAATTTTTATTACAGGTAAATTTTGGTTTTATAAAAAATGCAGTCGTTATATTGCCGAAATTTTATAAAAATATTTGAAAAAAAAAATCACGAGAAATTTTATCACTTCCAACGAGTTTAAAGAAAAACCAAAGTACTAAGTTTTAAATGAGTAAACCGGAGAAAGAAGTTAGGGTTCGCTTTTCGGATTTCTTCGATCCGACAAGTCGGGTTCGATGAGTCCGTTGAAGTACCCGACAGGATCCTCCAGATAAGAGCTTAGATAAGGTCTGGGAAGGGTCCTGTCATAAATAGTTAAGAAAATAATGTTGATCTGTAGTAGTCTGATGATTGTTTAGGGTGTTGAGTTTCCATCACAAAACTTGTTGTGGTTGCGATCTAGTTTTAGGTGAATGAATTGATGAAATATTTCTGAGTATATGTATGTGAAATTTAATGAGGTCGGGATGTGTTAATGCTTGGTGGAGTGTAAAACTTGGAAAAGAAATGTTAAAAATTGAGTACGTGTGAGTTAGGGTGGAAGCTCGTGAAGTGTGAGCTGGATGGTACCTGCAACCTATTTCAGAGCTCATCGAGCTAGACTAGAGCGCGAGCTTGCAACGAGTGAGGTAAGCGATGCCTATTTCCCTTTTACCGCACTTGTCCGAACTGGACTAGAGTGGCAACTCGCAAAGATAATTGGTGAAATCGTAGCCCGTTATAGTGCCTATTTGAGCTGGACTAAGGCAGTAGCTCGCAAAGGGCGAGTTGGATAGGGGCAACAGCTCGCAAAGGGCGAGCTGGATAGTACCTATGAATCGGGTTGAGCTAGAAGAAGGTAGCAACTCGCAGAAAGGGATAAGCTAGACGAGCTAACCGAGCTCCCAGCTCGATCCGGACTGGGCAGTGTGCAGTCCATTACCTCTTGAATGAGATTATAAATTATATTGATAATTGAATTGACTTGGAAGTGAGGTGTGTGATGTGCTCGTACGTTTTAAGCAAAAATTGTGTTGTATTTAAATGTAGGTGACGCAACGAGCTAGCAGAAGACGCAGAAGAGTGATTATGAGTGAATTGGGAAGCAAGCTATGAGTGTAAAAATAGTTTTATCAATGTTAAATATTTTTTTTAGCTTATCTCGTCAGCATTTTTTTTTTTTTTTTTTATATAATTCTACTCATCCTTTTAGCTCATGAATGATTTTAAATTTCCTAGCCTGAGCTTTTATATTTATGAAATATTATGCAATATATTAGTATATTTTATATTTATGGAATAGAATTTAATTTAAATTATAGAAAGAAAAAGTTTTCAAAGGCTAGTGGAATACCTAAGTTTATAGATTTTATAGATTCAGACCCGACCGGTATACCACGCAGTGTATGGTAAGTGTTGGGAGGGCGTGTCACTAACATCGAGAGGGGGATGAGGGGGGGGGGGATTGAGTCTATCGTGTCTATCGAGTTGCTCTCTACACTTGTGGGGTATTATCTCGCTATGGATGTAGAATTCTGCCGCGTAGTAGCAGGATGTCTTTGTAGTTTCGTCACGGTGTGCGATGCTAGCTTTTACACCACGTGACCCTACGTTGAGTGGCACTAGATTAGTCGCCATGTGGTTATAGCTTCCCTTGGGTTCCCATTAGTACATTTTAGAAAGAAAAACATACCACTTAAAGTGAATTTTTGAAAGAAAATATTTTAGCCATACTCAAAAGTTTATGAAAAGTTTTAGTATTTTATGAACTTAATTTTAGCACGAGTTTTTGAAACCTCATAGCAAGTTTATAAAACAAAAGTTTTTAGAAATGAAATTGTTTTTAAATAAAAATGTTTTTCAAATGTTTCTCAGGAGGTAGATTTTATAAAGATTAATTTAAATAGAAACGCTTATACACTTACTGAGTTTCTGTAACTCACAATTTTATGTTATGAAAACCTCCCCAGATGTAAGAGGAAGCAACTAGGGTACCCGTTCTCTCCTTTCAGATTAGGTGAGCCAAGAACGATCGATGATGTTGTGAAATCCCTTTTTATTAATATTTCGATATAAATATAAATCATGTGCATGAGCATATTTTGGATTGTGAACATATTTTATAAAAATTGTTATATTATGGTGGAACATTATGTAATTATATCTAAATCATTTCTTGATCAATTGCATACATGGTTCAATTGTTTAGAATATATGAAGAATGCTTTTAATTATGTTTTTAAAAATTTTAGTGGAAACTTGAAATGCGATTGTAAATTCATGTTTTCTATATTATGCAAAAGATTAAAAGTTGAGGGTTCATTTCACGACATCCTTTTGGGTCTTACTAGTTAAACTATAGAAGGATTTCGTGGGGTGCTCAATGGAATTACTGGATTCGTTAAAAGAATTCGGGTCGGGTCTTGTCACTCGATATACGCATTATGAGTTCTTGGTTATGCCATTTGGATTGACGAATGCCCCAGCCACGTTCATGGCCTTGATGAATAGAGTTTTTCGGCCTTACCTAGATAAGTTCATGATTGTGTTCATTGACGACATTTTGGTATATTCAAGCAACCATGAGGAGCATGCAGAACATTTCATGATAGTGTTGCAGACCCTGAGGGAGCACCGGTTATATGCTAAGCTCAGCAAGTGTCAGTTGGACAGAGTTGCGTTCTTGAGGCATGTTATTTCAGCTGAAGGACTCAGCATGGATCCCCCAAAAAATAGAAGCTATCACGAACTGGAGACCGCCTATTAATGTTACCGAGGTTAGGAGCTTTCTCGAGTTGGCAGGCTACTACAGGAAGTTCGTAGAGGGCTTTTCCAGGATAGCAGTCCCATTGACCAAACTGATAAGGAAAGGAAAAAAGTTTAAATGGTCTGATGTTTGCTGGCAGAGCTTCGATGAATTGAAGAGAAGATTAACTTCAGTTTCAGTATTAACATTGCCCATGGGGACAGATGGTTTCACCATATACAGCGATGCCTCGAGGTAGGGTTTGGGTTGTGTTTTGATGCAAAATGATAAAGTCGTAGCATATGTTTCTAGACAATTAAAGAAGCATGAACAGAACTACCTTACCCATGACCTGAAGCTGGCAGTAGTTGTATTTGCATTGAGGATATGGAGGCATTACTTGTATAGTATCCTTTATCGGATATTTATAGATCATAAGAGTCTGTAGTACCTACTGACAGGCCCCTTCCCAGACCTTATTTAGACTCTTGTCTGGAGGATCCTGCCGGATACTTTAACGGACTCATTGAACCCGACTCATCGGATCGAAGACATCCGAGAAGCGAACCCTAACTTTGTTACACCGGTTTACTCGTTTACAACTTAGTGATTTGGTTTTTCTTTAACTGGTTGGGAGTGATAAAAAAATTTTTGTGATTCTATTTCAAATACTTTTATAAAATTTTCGGCAGTATAACGACTGCATTTTGATAAAACCAAAATTTTCCTGTAAAGAAAATCACACTTCAACTATGATCTCAATTCCTCCTAACTTCTTTATTCACAACCAAACATTATCATCACAATTGAACATGAACTCAAATTCAAAATATGCATATATGCACCATAGATATAAAATGCATGAATAATTACAACTTTACAATCTCCAATATTAGTATGTTTCAAAATGTAATACACTAAATACATATACACAAATGTACACCAATGTCTCGCACAATGCGCCCACTTATATGTATATATGCAAAACAAAAGATCGTCATATCACCCGCGGTAGTTCTTCAACAAAATGCAAATAAGCTACAAAATTAACAAACCTGTTTGACAGGACCCTTCCCAGACTTTATCTAAACTCTCGTCTGGAGGATCCGGCCGGGCACTTCAACGGATTCCTCGAAACCGACTCGTCGGATCGAAGACATCCGGGAAGCGAACCCTATCTTTCTGTATCCGGTTTACTCGTTAAAACTTAGTGATTTGATTTTATCTGTTACTGGTTGGGAGGGATAAACCTTTTCTTTGATTCTATTTCAAATTCATGTTATAAAAATTTGGCAGCATAACGACTGCGTTTTTGATAAACCAAAATTTAACCTGTAAGGAAAATGAAACTTCGACTATTTCTGAACACCTCCCAACTTCTTTATTCTCAATTATGCATCAATCATCACCATTTCATAAGCATAAACAATGAATTCAAATTCAACATGTACATATATGAACTATATATATAGAATGCATGATTATATTTACAACTTACAAATTCAACATCAATGTAATTCAAAAGTTAATAGGTTAAATACATATACAAAAATGTATATACACGTCTTGCGCTATTGCCCACCTACCAATGTATGTACAAACAAAAGATCTCGATCTCGTCCGACGATGGCACGCAATAAAAACAAACAAGCTACAAAACGAACAACAAGTTAGTGCGATAACATCATAGGATATCATATCACACAAACTAACATATAAAATTTCAAATCTTAAAATTTTCTTTAAAACTCTTCCATGTGTATCCTTGACTCATTCTAACCATCACGGGCGATTATAACTCATGCCAACGTGAAGCTTACTAATGCATCTCAACCACTACGTTACGGAATTTACTGCATCGTACGTAGGGCACTAAACTCATCACTGAACAACTACAATGCGGAATTCTCTGCATCGCAAATGTAGTGCTAAATCTCTCAACGACTACGAGCGGAATTTACTGCATCGCGTCGTAGCGCTAACTGTCAACTAACCAACTACGTGCGGAATTGTCTGCATCGCAACGTAGCGCTATACTTTTCTATAAACTGAGCGATTACGGACGGAATTCTCTGCATCGTCACGTAACGCTAAATCTCATAGCTTTTAAGGTGTACACATGGGTTTTTATAATACATTTCTTTAAGTGCAAAAGCACAAATGTCACTAGTTTAAAAATTTTGAACACTTTCTATATTCCATTTTCTTTACAAGCAACTCATTATCACTTTCTAGTAGCATATGAATTCCATAAGAATCCATATGCTTAAACTTTAACTACATCATTATATGTATTATTTCATTCATTCTTTAGCTACTGTATTCCTTTAACATATTCAAGAAATGGTATAATAATTTACAAAGCTATTAAGTGGCGAACCACTTACCTCGAGGCCGCATCAAGCGTCTCGACGAGGCTCCTGGACGCCGCTCACGTGCTCGTCACCTACACAACATGATCTCATCATTACTAGTGATAATTTGAAAAGTTGAGAATCTCAACTTCAAGGTTAATAATCTCAACTAAGACCCATTTTTCTCTATATAATCTCCTAACTTGTTTCTAACTCAACCGAAACTCTCTAACTTCGATTTCTTTGTAAAAGTTTTACTTCTAGACCCCTAGGATCATCCCCATATGTTTCGTTTGGTCTCCAAAAGCTTAAAACAAAAAGTCAACTTTTTAATTATACGGTTGACCACGAAAAACAGAATTGAAACCAGCCATGGTTTCACCTCCGTTCCTTTTTCTAGCGTCTCCTTATCACATAACTAAGTCACCCGGAAAATTTCGTCGAGAAACTCCATCGTTTGCTATGTCAAATCTAAGGAAAACGTCCGTTTTGGACACTTTCGGGCGCAATTAAGTGCCCGTTTTGCAAACTCTTGGTTTCGGGTTAGCGACGCTAGATTTTCTTTCATAACTAAACTTCATTTAACTAATAATGACTAACCAAACTCATTTCGTGCCATAAAAATTGCATTAAGCTAACCGTTTCACTTCTCAGAGTTCTAACGGCACTATTTTGTGCATAACTTGCACAATTTTTATCGGATTCGATCCGTTCCAAAACCTATGGTTTTCTATGGTTCCTAGGCATCATTTGAGGTGTAGAACACCCCCATATAGGTCAGTTTTGGTCAGGTCTTCTCTAGCTCAAAAATTCCACTCGGGATTGCAAAATTGTCAAATTTGCTCTATTGATCTCTACATGCCTCTCTATGCTTTTCTATGTTTTTTCATGCCAAATTTTGAGTTCAAAACCATATAAACTCAAGGCTATCTACTGCTCTTCAAGTCCTCAACACTCACATAAACACAACTTTGTCATCCAAAGCTCTCAAACTCACTCACACTTTTTGTCAATCACTTGGTGTGCATAAAACACCAATCTTGGTTTTTATTTTGAGGGAGGGTATAACAGCCCATTTACATCAATTTAAGGCCTCAATTACACCCAAAACTCATCCTTGATGATTCTATAACAATCTCCTAAGGTTCTAACAAGATTTACAGGCAATCTAATCACATAAACCAACAAAAATCCTGTAGAAATTTCTCAGCAGCACTGCTGAAATTTTCAGCAAGAAAAGATTAAGAACTTGATTTTCTTACTTGGTTCTTTGTTTGGAGAGTTGAGAGAGACTTGGGAGAAGGTTCAAAGAAGGATTTGGAGGCTTGAATGGCTTGGAAAGGGTTTGATTTCCTCAAGTTTCCTTTGCTGCTCGTCCAGCCTCTGTGTTCTGTCTCGGTTCTGTTCTTCTTCCACGACCAGCCCTGCTCTATTTTATTTCTTGTTCAGCTGCTGATTGCTTTTGGTTTGTTGCTCCTTTACATGACTTCTTCCTCTCTTCTCCTGGTCGAGCACTTTAGTTCTCCTTCTCTTCGGTTCTGCTCTTATCCTTGTGTGCTGAAATCTGTTGCTGGGGCTGGTAGCTTCGGTTCTGCTTCTTGATTTCACATCTGAACTGTTCTGGTTTGAGTTTAGTTTAGCTGCTGCCTTGCTTCTTCTTGTCACGCCTTCTTCTTCTCACGACATCATCTTCACTCGACCTCTCTCTCTCTCTCTCGATTCTTCCACTAGTTTCTTCCTCTCGGCTGTGACTGATCTGTTTGTGTTTTTGCTGAAACAATTTCAGCTTAAGGTTGATATTTATAGTAATCAACTCTTCATAATTACATCTTGCCCCAACTATTATTTAATTTCATTCTCATCTCCTTTTCTTGATGCTCTCTCACGGCAACACCCCTCGATATTCTTCCTTATTTATTTCGTTTCTCATTTGATTTAATCGCGCGTCTAGTTTAGAATTTATTTTAATTTGTCAAACTTGACTCATTGATCTTAACTCTTTTTTTTTATTTGAATTTTAATTCGAATCCTCATTGATCATTATTTTAAAATCCTAACTTGGATTTTTATTAACACGTTACTAAACTTTTATATACGACGAATTTCGTCGTATTCTAATTGAATAAATTTTGGAGGCTATGAAATTAAATCAATTAAACGTTGAGAGTTATATATTATCTCTCGAACTTAATTTCTAATGTTGAGACTTTAGTAGTCGGAGCTAGGAGTTTACACTGTTAGTGCAATGGAGAAATGTAATATTACATACACTAACATAGCAATTTACCATTTATTCAAGTTTTATGATTTCTTTCAAAACCCTATGTATATCCTTTAAATATTCTAACCATCACAGACAATTATAACTAACGCCAACATGAAGCTTACTGAGGTATCTCAACCACTACGTTATGAAATTCAATGCATCGCACATAGGGTGCTAATTCTCATAACTGAGCAACTACAATACGGGATTTTCTGCATCGCAAATGTAGTGCTAAAACTCTAGGCGACTACGAGCGGAATTTACTGCATTGCACGTAACGCTAACTATTAAATAACCAACTATGTGCGGAATTGTCTGCATCGTAACGTAGCGCTATACTATCAAATAACCAACTACGTGCGGAATTGTCTGCATCCAACGTAGCGCTATACTTTTCTATAATCTGAGCGACTACGAACGGAATTCTTTGCGTCGTCACGTAACGCTAAATTTCATAAACTTTTAAGGCATATACATGGGTTTTATATTCAACTCTTCAAGTGCAAAAGCACAAAACTTTCTAGTTTTAAAACTTCTAAAAACTCTTCTCATTTCACTCTCTTTAAGGCAACTTAGTATCAATTTCAATTACTATATAGGTTCCATAGGAACCTATACACTCAAACTTTAACCTTACTATTGAAAATCATATTCATTCTCATTTATTTCTTACATACCATATGCATTACAAACAATCATGAATTAACATAGAATTTAAGTACTCATAAGTGGTGAACCATTTACCTCGAGGTCGCGTCACTCCGCGTCAAGCGTCTCGACGAGGCTCATGGACGTCGCTCACGCGCTTGTCACCTACACAATATTTTCTCATCATTACTAGTGACAAAACTCTCAATTCTCAACTTTAACTCAAAAATCTCAACTATGACCTCTTTTTCTCTATAATCTCCTAACTTGTTGCTAATTCAATCGAGACTCTCTAATCCTGATTTTGTTTAAAAGTTTTAGTTTTAGAACCCTAGGGACCACTCCATGCGGTCCGTTTAGTTATTGGAGGCTCGAAACGAAAAATTACATTTTTAAACTCAACTTACAGCCCATAACAGAACAGGTGACAGCACGCTGCTCGGGGCTCTGTTTTCCTTCGTTCTTTTTTCTACGGTTCACTTATCTCACGTTCTAGTCATATGTCAAATTTCGTTGAAAAATATTATCGTTTACTAGGTCAAATCTAAGGAAAACGCCCGATTTCGGATACTTTCAGGCACTTTTAGTGCGCGTTTTGTATACTTTCCGTTTCGGATTAGCGATGCTAGTTTTTCTTCCATAGCTAAGCCTCATTTAACTAATAATGATCAACTAAACTCATTTCATGCAATAAAAATTGCATTAGGATAGCCGTTTCACTTCTCAGAGCTCTAACGTCACTATTTTGTGCATAACTTGCACAATTTTTATCGAATTCGATCAGTTCCAAAACCTATGATTTTCTATGGTTCCTAGGCATCATTTGAGGTGTAGAACACCCTCATATAAGTCAAATATAGTCAGATTTTCTAGAGCTCAAAATTTGAGTTCGGGAATCACAATTTTTGTCTAAAACTACCTCTTTGCGATTCTAACAATTCTCTAAGCTTTTTTAACTCTTTTTTTGCTCAAACTTGGGTTCAAAACCACTTAATCTCAAAGCTTATCTACTACTCTATAAGTCTTTAACACATACATAAACCTTACTTATTCATTTAAACACTAAAATTTCACTCAAGCTTTGTGTCATTCACTTGGAGTGCATGACAACCATTTTTCTGTTTCAACTTTGTTTATGGGTATAATAGCCCATATACACCATTTCAATGCATCATTTACACTAAAAACTCATCATTTAAGTGCTTATTTCAATCATATGAGGTTCTATCAAGGTTTAAAAGCAATTTAACCAACACAACTCCACCACAACAACAACAACCACAAGCTATCACCATTCTTTATTTCAGTTTCTGCAGAAATTAAAAGAGGATGAGTTATGATTTTATTCAATCCTTGTTTATAGGGTTTGGATGACTTGCAAGAGGCCTTAAGAGATGGGTTGAGAGGATGGAAGGCTGCTTGAGAGGTCTTTCTTCTCTTTTCTTTCTTGGCCGACCAACCCCTGCAGTTTCTTTGCGTTTCTGCTAGCGTCCCTCACAACCAGCAGCTGCTGGTGCTCCTTCTTCTTCGTGCATCCCCCTTCTCTTCCTCTCTCGCTTGGACAGCAAGCTGCAGTCACGGCCAGCAGCTTCTCCTTCGCGCGCGAGCTATTCTGCTCTGGTTCCAGTGTGCTGCACGTTGCTGCCTTCTTGCTCGACCAGCAGCTACTTTGCCTCCTTGCTGCTGGTTACTTCTCCTTATCTTCTTCTCTTCTCGGTCTCTACCTTGACTCACGGTTGAGATTTTTGTTTCTTCTCTCACCGACAGCAGCTTCGGTCTCTTACTCTCTCTTGAATCTTCTCTTTGTTTCTCGGCTGATGACTTATGTGTTTGCTGAAATTTTCAACTTAAGTATTATATTTATAGTAGTCATACTTCTCTTATTTGCAGCATGCCCCAACTCTTTTTAATTTCATCTCAATCTCTTATCTTTTCTTTGTTTCTCATATTTGCCCATCCATATTTGTTTCCAATTTAACTTTCATAATTTGATTTAATTATTCGTCTTGTTAGAATTTGCTTTCGATCGTCAAGCTTGTCTTATTGACCACTTGACTCTCTCTTTTTAATTAAATTTCAATTCGACTTATCATTGTCCAATTTTTTTTTTCTTCTAACATTTTTATTGAAATGTCATTTAACTCTTTATGGTCGGCGAATTTCGTCGTACTCTCAAATTAATAAATCTCTGAGGCCACGAAGTTTAATTAATTAAATGTAGGGATTTATATTATCTCCCTAATCTAGCTTCTAATACTAGAAATTTATAAATCGAGACTAGGGGTTTACACCTACTCACTTAGAAGGAATTGAATATGATGCAGAGGAGGTGGTTAAAGTTGATTAAGGATTATGATTGTACGATAGAGTACCATCTCGAGAAGACAATGTAGTAATTGATGCGTTGAGCAGGAGACCTACAAGTTCCCTAGCATAGATAAAGACTGTATACTTTCCGCTCTTTGTGGAACTAAGGTCGCTCAGAGTGAGGTTAGACGTGGCAGACTTAGGGCATTGTTGGCTACTTTTCATATCCGCCCCATTTTGGTGGATCAGATAAATGAGTAGCAGAAACAGGATCCCCATTGGCTAAACTAAGGAAAGAAATCGAAAATGGTCGTAGAACAGATTTCACGATTAAGGAAGATGTTACAGTGATGATGGGATAGCGTTTATGTGTATCGATTGTAGAGAATCTGAAAAAGGAAACAATGGAAGAAGCTCACTCCTTCGCATATGCCATGCATCCGGACAACACGAAAATGTACCATATCTTGAAAAACACTATTGGTACAAAGGGATGAAGAAAGAGTTAGCAACTTTTGTCTCTCGATGCTTCACCTGTCAACAAGTGAAAGCAGAGCACCAAAAACCAACAAGATTGTTACAACCTCTTTCTATCCCATAATGAAAATGGAAGAAGATTATCATGGACTTTATAGTAGGGCTTCCGTGCTGTCAGAAGGGACATGATGCGATATGGGTGATTGTTGATAGATTGACGAAGTTCGCCTATTTCCTACCAATTAAAAGTGATTATCCCCTCAACAAGTTAACGCAGCGTTACATTGATGAGATAGTCAGACTCCATGCTATGTTGGTTTCTATTGTTTCAGACTGTGATCCTAGGTTCACATCTAGGTTTTGGCTTAGTTTGTAGAAAGCGTTAGGTATGCGGCTAAATTTCAACAGAACCTTTCACCTTTAGACAGATGGACAGTCAGAGAGAACTATCTAGACACTTGAAGATATGCTTAGAGCATGTGTTCTAGAATTTAAAGGGCGTTAGGATACATACCTACCACTCATGGAGTTTGCCTATAATAATAGCTATCAGGTTAGTATTGGTATGGCTCCCTACGAAGCACTTTGTAGGAGGAAGTGTAGGACTCCTATATACTGGGGATGAGGTAGGTGAGAGGAAGTTGATAGGTCCCGAGCTCGTTCAGATCACTACAGATAAGATTAAAATCATAAAGGACAGGCTCAAGACAGCAAACGATCGGCAAAAGAGCTATGCTAATCACCTCAGAGACCTTGAGTTCAAGATTGGTGACAAAGTATTCCTCAAGATATCCCTTGGAAAGGCGTGCTTAGATTTGAAAAGCATGGTAAGTTAAGTCTGTGCTATATTGAGTCGTATGAGATCACCGACAGAGTGGGATTAATGGCATACAGGTTAAAGCTGCCACTACAGTTGGATAGAATCCATGATGTATTTCATGTATCCATGCTTCGAAAATATATCCCATATCCCTCCCATATACTCAGAAAGCAACATGTGGAACTAACAGAGAACTTAACTTATGAAGAAGAATCAGTACAGATTTTGGATCACAGGGAATAGGTTCTACGGAACAAAGTCATTCCCTTAGTGAATGTTATGTGGAAGAATCATGATGTAGAAGAAGCTACATGAGAGCATGAAGATCAGATGCGACATAGATATCCTCATTTGTTTTAGTAAAAGAGTTTGTAAATTTCGAGAACAAAATTTTTATAAGGGGGAGAAATTGTAATATACCCACCCTATTTTAGTATTATAAATCTATTGTACACTATAGCCCTCATTCATTGAATAAAAAAATAATTCAACGTGTCCAAATGCGAAATCGAACCATGATGAAAACTTTGGATGTGAAATTGAATCACGATAAAATTTTTGAATGGATCAAAAACAATTTCGAACACAAGAAATGGCATGATAATTGATTTGAAGTTTAGTATGGAATGGTTATTAACAAAAAATTTTAAGAAAGGGTATCATTGATTAAACAGGCTAAAAATATGTATATGTGGATTTTTTTTTTTTTTATTTCAAGTGGGAAAAATGTAGAGAAAAATGGGGCAAGTTTGTAAAATCTCATCAATGGCATGCATGTAATTATGTATTCAACTTGAAGGGCATTTTGTCAAGGCTATTAATATATATATATATATATATATATATATATATATATAAAGTGAAGATTGGACTAAAAGAATGAAGAAGAATTGAGAGAAAGAGAGAAGAGGACAGTTTCGGTAGAAGCAGAAGCACCAGGGACAGCAAGCATTCTTGACCCATTCCAAACCATTTTTAAAGTGATTTTAAACCCTCAAAAGGTGATAATCAAGTCGAGGGAGGTTATCTAACAAGGGTAAGCGATTTTCAAGTGAAAATAGTTGAGTTTCCATGAAGTTATTAGAGGAAAGATTGAGTCCAAAGCTGTCCATGGACTGCATGTGATCTTGATTAAATTTTTGTGTGTTTATTTAGAGTTTTGGAGCCTTGAATTTGAGGGAAAGCAAAGCAAAAGATTAAGGACCAATTTGGTAAGTGTGCTAGTGTGAATGAAATCTTGATTTGAAGCTTAAGTTGATGTTGGTTGTGGATTAGTTGTTTGGCCATTAAATTTGATGTAATTTAGCATTGATTTTAAGTGTAAAAAACTTGATGGAGTCTGGATGTATATATGGATGATATACACGATCAAGTAAGGGTGGTGTAATCCAAATTGTGTTTGAATTGTTTGAAATGATTTCATGCATGAAACTATGCAAGAATATTAAGTTAGATTGTTGAAATAAAAATAAAAAACATGGTTTGTGTGTGTGCTATGTATTCGGCCATAGAGAGCTTTATGTGAGGGATAATTGTTTTGATCATTTTGTATGGAATTGGAGGTTGTTTTGATGGTGATTTTAGTATAAAATTGAAAAGAATTTAATTGGATAACAAATGATGCATATTTTGGCCAAGCTATGCCATTTTATGTAATTGTGATGTTTGATGAGTTTGGTTAAATTTTATGATATATTGCATGCTTAGGAATGTGATTTTGGTAAGAAAAATGGAATAAGATGGACAAGTTAAAATGGGGACTATATTCAACCAAGAGGGGTTAAAAAGGGGTGAAAAGTTCGTTTAATGTGTTGATGAGAAAAGTGAGCTTCTATTGTGATGTTTTGTATGTTTAAAAATTAAGAAATTCAAACGGAAAATATATGCGAATAATCAGAGTTATTACGATGAAAAAAATTGGGGCTTTAAAATCCTTGGATGGTTAAATGTTTATTAGTATACTTATATGTCAAGGGAAGTGCTTGTATATAAGTCAAATTTAGTTATGATGTTTTCTAAATGTTGAATGCGAAAATGTGTAGGTGATGAGGAAATTGAGGGAACCCTAAAGCGTGTGATACCGTGAATTAATAATTGGTGAATGTCTTTTGAAATATTTCGATTTGATACGGTAATTATTTATGCCATAATATGTTAATAAAATTGATTTTTAATTAAATATATCATACACGAAAACATTTTGCATGGATTGCGGGAAATTGAAAGGATTATATGAAAGATGTATTTTATAATGAAAAAAGTTATGGGAAATATATGGTAAAACTATGGTATGCCTGATAGGTATTACAGATTTCTCCGGTTGATGTTGAGTACTCTAAACGTGCATTGATAGTGTTAGGGGTGTTTGTCACTAACAACGATAGGAAACCTGTAGGAGGGATTGTTTTGAGTCAATGGTTCAGTTTAGTGTGTCGCCTAATGCACGTGTATGGTATATTATTAGCTAACTTCCACTTGAGTGAGGAAAAATGTCGCTTCATAGTGAGGGAGAAATTCCGCTATGTAATACAGGATAGATGGCCTGAAGGATGGAAAATCCCGAGAAGGCCGGAGCGAGGCAAAATTCTGCTCCCTATCTACAATATCATGTGGTATGGACCGTTAGTGGTTGGCTTGTTTTATTCATAATTTTTTCGAAAACAGAAGCGCCACCATTACTTACATTTTTCAGCAGAAAATGGAAGGCATGCATTATTTTGTTTTATTATTTAGTTTTATAATGAAATCGAATAATATTTATGAAAATTTTTATTCATGCGATTATTTGAATTATAGTTTTCAAAGAAAAACCATTTAAATATTAAATTGACAAGACCTAAACCAGATTTTCTCTATGCTCTTATCTGGAGGGTTTTGTCGGGCACTCCAGCAAACCTCCTATAACCTTACTCACGGTCAAGAGAGATTCGCGGAACGAACCCCTGAGATACTTTGTCCGTTTACTTTACTTTAACTAAATCAATTTCTATTTATTTGAAAATAGTTGATTGATATAAATTTTTCGTGTTTGATTGAAGAAAATTTTTATAAAAATTCAATAGTACAACGACTGTATTTTGGAGGTTTTCAAAATTCCCCTGCAAGAATTTGCACTTCTAACTATTCTCAATCACCATCCAACTTCTTTTGTTCACAATCATGCATTTTTCACAATCAAATTCACAACTATTATACATAATAATTGTGGTGGAAAATATATATGCATCATAAGTGAAATTTACCAGTTCATCCAACGTAGTTTACAAAAGTTTACAAGTTTCAAAAATATATTTCCAAATGTTGCAATGTAACACATGCTCTGCATTGTTTTCGTATTCACAAAACATAACATGGTATACATATATATAATGCTTCCGTTGGTTTCGCCCACCTATATTTTTGACAAGATGATTCTTTTACTTTGTCCTCCAGTGGAAATACCTACACAGATTTTTACACTACAATAAAGAAAATTCGTTAGTTTAATCAATGTAATAAGTATGAAAATCATCGTATAAGTATTTATAACTCGTTTTTTATACTTATAAAGTTTAAATTAAAACTTTATTAGTAAAAGCACCATGTGTACCCTTAAAGAATTTACCCACACTACGACTAACTACGCTGTTCAATGTGGTAAATTACGTGGCGATTTCAACTGACACCAACCGTGACTCTGTCGAGATATTTCAACAACTACGTGCAGAATTTATTGCATTGCAAAATGTTGTGTGAAATAATCTATACTCTAAGCAACTACATGCGGAATTTTCTACATCGCATATTATAGTGCTCAATACTTTAGCTTTTGCAACTACGTGCGGAATTTTCTGCATCGCATCGTAATGCAAAGTAAACTATGAATCTAGACGACTACGTACGAGATTTTCTGCATCGTAAACCTAGCGCTAGAAAATTTGAAAATCTTAGCAACTACGGACGGAATTTTCTGCATCGCCACGTAGTGCTAAATAGCATATAAAACTCTGACGATACACATGACCTTTAAAAACTTTCTTAATGGGTGCATTGAGCACCAAACTTCTTTACCTTTAAAAACCTTGAACTAAACTTTTACATTCAAATATTTTTGAAATGCTTTAATCTCAATTTTCATTTTTGAATCCGATATAAGGATCTTTTACACAAGAATACAAACTTAGGTTTTAAAATTCATTTTACATATTCCTTTTTGACAATACATATTTATATTTTAACTAGAATTCAAATAATGTAAGTGAGTGACACTTACCTAGATTCCAAACTTTTCGGAGGGCTTTAATGAGTCTCCTTGACTCCGCTAGCTTGTATGTCACCTGCACAATATGTTCTTATTTAAAATATACTACAATGTGCTACACAAAATTACACGCATTGCTTTTAATCTTAAAAACTCTCTACAATGCTCTTTTGACTACAACCTTCTCTTTTAGGTTCTAACTTAACCGAGGCTTTCTAATTCCGGTTTTTTTGTAAAAGTTTAACTTATACACCCCTAGGAACATTCCCACACAGTCTGTAAAATTTTCAGAGGCCTGGAATGAAAAGTCAAAATTTTTAGATCCCCTAAAATAGAATATTGTTCAAAGCCCATTATGTGGGCTATTTCGCTTCCATTTTCACTTGGAACATCTCCCTATCTCTGACTTATGTCTCTCGTAAAATGGTTTTGAAAAATTCTAACTATAGAGAGGTGAAACCTATGAAATACCCCTATTTTTCGACACTTTTTCGTGTCAAAATTTGCTCTTTTCATATTCTAAACTTAACTATTTCATATCTAACATTCTTTCACTCCAATATAATCAAACATATTCATTTCATGCATCCAAAAGAGGCTTTAACATGAAATCCCTTAATGCCCTTCAATTAAGCTTAATAACAACCTATTGTCTCTACACTTGGCTTCCTCAATTCTATCCTTCCTATTGCATTTTCCAAGCTCTAATAAACATGAATTTCAAGCTCAAATGGATCAAGGCTCAATGAAGGCATATTCTTCTTCCTTGACCGTGACCACACACACATCATACATTGCATTTTTCAACTTTTTATTAAATTACTCTCTTTCACTTTTTCAAGTTTTTCATTGTCAATTCTCTTAGACAATTTATCAAACACTTAATCTACAAGAAATTTTGCTATAAATATACTTTAATCACTACTTAGGGTTTCATCCATATACATTTTAACTAGCATTTCATACATAATTTTTGTCAAATCTACTTTCTTTCTTGATAATTCAAGACTATAATCTTGATTTACCTCAAGATTCCATCGACAACACAACAAGAAAACAAATCAATCCATCATCATATTATACAACCAAACTACTATCATTCATTTCCTTTATGTTTCTTTCACTTCCTCACTTCAAAACAAGTTGATCTATCTCTAAACATGTCAAACATTTCACAATTCCATCAATTTATCTTTCAAACCCGTAACTCATCAAAACCTATGAAAAACAAGTGAACTTACCACTTGAAATTGACTTTTAATGGTTGGATTTTGCTCCTAGGCTTGTGTACACCCTTAAAGGACTTGAAAACCACTCGAAAATCACCTCAAAACCTTCAAAATAAGCTGCTATCCTCTGGTGTTCTTTGTTGCCCGAGCTCCACTACAGTCTCCTCTTTTTTGCTTCAATTTTTCACTAAGTGTTGAAACCAACACTCATATATATAGGTTTCACTTATGAATTTGCCCTCAAAGTTTGATGCTTATTCACATGTCATGCCACTTCCTAAAATTTAACTAATTTGTCCTTCAATTTTTGCTTAACTTCCATGACATCCTTACTACTTTGATAAATTTCACAATTCGCACACTAGTTTATTCTAATCCCACCTACACATACATAGAACCATAATTTAGAACGATGACTATTTTGCCCTTCTCTTAAATTTATTTTACTATTTGGTTCAAACAATTTTCACTAACACTATAATATTATTTATAAGAAATGTGTTTATGGAATTTAGTATTTTCACCCCATAATCTATCTTTTAGTACTGAAAAATTTAATATTACAAATGGAGGCTTACATAAATAGATTAAGAGTTTATAAAGTGTTTTAAAACTAAAGGGAGGTTTATTTTGTAAAGTTAAGCTTTAATGGGAAATTTATGACACTCACTAGACTCGTGTAGCTCATATGTTATTCTATGTTTTATAAACAAAACCTCTTCAAGGACAGATGCAAGAATAGGTACATCGGCAATAGAGACTCCAATCTAGGATTAGACAGATCGAGTCGGGGGTGTTGCTTTGATTGTATAAATGTATCGTGAACCTTCAAAAATTTTGTATATAATTGATTATAAAATTTTATCTAAATTTTGAAAATGTATAAATAAATATATGCATGACATATGAATATATTTTGGGTTTCTCTTTGAAATTGATAATATGTTTATGGTTGCTTGTGAATTGATAAATTAAGGGCCTGAGGCCCAAAAGTTTGGGGAAAACGTTTGATTTTAGAAGTGTTAAATTTCTACACAAAATTTGTAAGGTGGCATTCCCAGAAAACAGCCGTTATGTTGCATAAATTTTTATTAAATCTATTTTATAATCATATTTCCAAAGAAAAGTAAAGTTTCCAAATAAAGGAAAATGACTTAGCTTCACAGGAATCTTTCGGTCTGATTGGATATCGACTGAAAAGTCATTGTGGAGTTGTCGGTAGGCTACCATCTATACGAAAATGGATGTATAGAAATAGGGTTTGTCAACTACCATCAACATTGGTGTTGTCCTTCGCTTTGGGTTTGGTCTTGTTCTTGTTTTTGGAGTGAGGTGTTCTTTGATATGTTTTCTTCGTTTTATTTTTATTTTTTTCAATTTAACTCTAAGATATGTGATGTATGTTCTTGTTCTTGATGGGTGGGTTCATTTTAGGTTGGTGGGTGACTGGTAACAAAGGTAATTCTCATTTTTAAGGATTATTTGAACTTTAATTATTGAATTAAATGATAGATTACTTAAAGTTTGGATTTTTTTTTTTTTTTTTAAGTTAAAGTTTGAATATTTATGTTAAAGTTGATGTTTTATGTTTAATTTATTTTTTATTTAATTTTTTCATTGAATGAAATCTCCACCATCCATCACAATTTTGATGGACGATGTAGATGTAAAGTTTTAAATATTTTTTTATTACGTTTTTTTTATCAAATCTCCACCATCATCATGTCAATTATATAATTAATTAATATATAAAAATACAAAAACACCCCTTATATTATTAAGTTTAACTAATGGTCAACTAACATAATGACTAATTTGATAAATTTATCAAATGTTAGGGATGATAGGGAACTAAAAACACATTCGTAGGTAAAAAAGTAATATTTTACCAACTTAGGGATTAAAATGAAATTTGCCCAAATGAAAATGTACATTAAAGATGAAGAGTATAATGGTAATAGCCATAGCACTTAATATAAGTTATAAAATCTCAAAAAGAACAACAAACAAATTAAAATGTCTTACCTTTCAAGTGCTGAAAAGTATTTAATTAAAGTAAGATCGATCTTATAATATTTAAGACATAAAACCAATCTTAATATATTGAATTATATTTATATCAAATACGAATCAAAATATTTTATTTTTATACCTATTTTAAATACGTTATAAATTCACAGCAATTAACATAAGATTTACTAAGCATGCATGCATGCATGCATGCATACATACATACATAAATATATTGCTTTTGATAGTTTTAACAATAGAGTTTATCAAACATTAACCTAATTAATTATAACAAGCATAGGCTAATTTGGTATTGTTGTATTTTTAAAATAATCACTAGTAGTTGTGTTGAAGAAGCAGTTTGCTGTAAAGTTGATTAGGCTAGGGGTGGTTAGTTTTGCTATTAAAACTGTCAAATGAGATTTATATACATTTAGTGAAATTTATGTTAATTGTTGTGAATTTATACAACCCTTAAAATAGACATAAAAATAAAATATTTTAATTTATAGTTGGTGTAATTGTAATTCAATATAATTAAGAATGGGATAAATTTTTCCTTTTATTAAAATTAATATGTATGATTTAACCATAAAAAAAGATTCATTACATTCCACATCAAATTATTTCATAATCATTTTACAAAAGTAATCCCTGCTTACTACATAAAACAGTTGTCAAATCTATTCAGATTATTAAATAATTATAGGATATAAATGTCATTTTATTAAATTTAATGGGTATGATTTGATCATTTAAAAGATTCATTAAGTCCCACAACAACTTATTTCATAATCACTTTACAGAAGCAACCGCTCATTTGTTTCTTAAATTTCTCGTTTAATCTACCTAAATTATTAAACAATCACTTTTGAAAATTTTATCAAACACATTTTCTATAGTAAAATTATTAAATAATCAGACTTTAACTTTCAGAAGTAATATTAAATGGCCCCCAAAAGAAGTAAAAAGATCTTATATGGGGAATTGAACAGAAGATGGATTAGTTTAAAAAAAAAAAAAAAGAATTTGATAAGTATAATAGTATTTAGTAGACAGCGTAATAGTTCATGAAAGTTGCCAAAAACACAAAAGATGGATTAGTTTAAAAAAAAAAAAAAAAATACAACATAATAGTTAATGATTTTTTTTTTTTTTTTTGAGTGGCAGTATTTTCACCCCTCAAAAATTATATGGACATCCCAAATTAGATTTTTTTTTTTTTTTAAGTATACAATATTATTTTTAAGTAAAATTACTGAAAGGGTAAATATATTATAAACATACTCACCAATTATTAATTAAAATATCATTTATATCATTGTTGACGTCCGAAAACGGTCAATCAGAGATTCTGGGGCCCAGACGGCGAACTTGGTAATTAAGGATTGATTTGTACTGGTCGAAGGGTAGTAAATGGTCTATTAATGGGATGCTAGGTTGGTGGTAATTAATTCAGGTGGAGGAATGTCGTTCCTGGTAGTTGGTCGGAGTTAATAAAGTGATGAACAAGTAATTAAAGAGAAAGAGGGAAAGAAGGAGAGAAAACACAGGGGTTTTTACGTGGTTCGGTGACTGCACCTACATCCACGGCCACTCTGGGGTAATTCCGGCAGAGTGACAGTTCTCTAGTATCTTAAGCTTGTCTGTACAGTAGAAAAGTCTCCCCTCTTTATAGAGGAAGGGAACTCGCAATAAATAATATAAAAGAAAAGCTATACACATCATAGGCAGTGGCTAGTTTCAACTAACCCTGACATTGCCATGCTGCATTAATTGTAAAGGTAATGATGATTTCCTCCCTGCCCAAGTCTGCATTAATTACCCCTGAAGAGGTCTTCACTTCATTAAATGCTTCTGGGTAATTGTGTAGCAGTTTCCGGCGGGAAATCATGGGAGTTGGTAACTCTGACAGCTTGCTGCGCACGGTTTCTCATGAGCGGACTTTCTGGTCAGCCAGATGCATGCTGAATAGGAGGTGAGGCGACCTGGAGGTCAGCACGAGCTCGCGAGCTCGCGATTGGTGCGACCTCGCGAGCTCCTCGGGCTGAAAGCATTGGCAGGTGACGTGCTGAAGAACTGTTTCTAGCTCGCGACCTGGATGGCCTCGCGAGCTGGGCTTGCAATTGCTGGCTTTGCCTTTGGGCTTCCTGGGCCCTTGCTTTTGTTTAAACTAGACGAATATGCACTGGCCCATCCGGGCCCAAAACAAAAAATGGGCATAACAATCATGAACCTTTATTACTATTTTAATCCCTAATTGTTTTCCTTGTCACTCTTTCAAACCCTAATTTTTCACCATCAAAAGTTGAAAAGTCTCCAATTATTTATATCATCTTAGGGGTCATTTGTTTTTTTGTCTGAAGACTAAACAGTATTGTTGAAGACTGAAGACTAAATAGCGACTGAAACCTGAAATTTGAAAGACATGTTTATTTTTTTTCTTATCTCTGAATATAGAGTAATCTTGTTTGTTTTTTAAAATTAAAATTATCTGAAATTAGTAATTTGACATTTATATTATTTTACTATTAGTTGTTATGTAACTTTATTTAATATGATATAAATAACTACAATTAATTATTTAACAAATATTAAAACACTTATATATATTATTTTTATTCATAATTAAAATGTGATTATTATTGTAATATAGTCAATTAAAATTTATATATTTAAATTAAAATAAATAAAATCATCTTAAGTTGAATTATTATTACAACAAAAACTGAAATATAAAGTAATATATATTTTTCTACTAAACTTTATACCCCACAAAAACATAAAGACTTGCTAATATGTCTAAGGGTACTCGATCATAATTGATAGAATAGTGTCCAGATCCATGACGTTTCTATTAATAAAACTTTGAGACAAAAAAAAAACCATAAGGAGAAACAAATTTTACAACAAATTCAATATATAGAAAATGAGAAACTATAAGAACTTCACTGCTGTCGTATACAAATAAATACCACTGCTATTTACATATTCAATATATATAAATAAATTCCCATCAATATACATAAACCAACAACACCAACACCGAAAACTTATTCTATATATACTAAAATAAATAATCAATATATAGAAACTTTAAGGTTCAATATACAACTAGTAATGCACCAGAAACGTGATAGGAAAAACAAATAAATGCAATATATTTGGCAAACTATGAAACTTTAACAAATAAACATAATATGAGCTACTCTACAAGTAGTTTAATACATAAAATAAATAAATATTCTTACTGAAATTTGTTCGAAGAAATATAGTAATTTAGTTATAAGAAAATTTTATGTTAAGATGTTCAGGGTTTTTATTTTTTAATGTTATTTGTTAAAGCATTAAAAGAAATGTGTATAATGTAAAATTATGACGGACTTGGAAATATGTTTTTTGGGAATGATAAAATTAGAATAATATATTTACAAAATTATCAAATGATTTGGTATTAAGTGAAAAACAAGAAAATGTAGCCTTTTTTATTTTTAGTGGTTTTAAGTGATTTGACAATTTAAAAAAAATTAATAAAAATCACTTAATTAGCCTAATTCAGTACCATTAAGTGTTAAGTACAAAAAACAAAAGACCCTTAATTTAATCATAAAAAATATTGCCAAACATTTAGTCACCACATTAGCATTTTTCATTCTCTTGTTAAATTTTCTTGCAAACTAAATAAAAATGTCACTCACTTCTTCCAATTTCTTCATCATATCAACAAATAAGCAAAAGAGAATGCTTCGAATCATCCAAAAACTATATATTTAAATTGATATTCATAATTCATCATAAAAAATATGTTACTTAGTGTTATGCCCATTTTTTGGTTCGGCCTAGATGGGCCAGTACATGCTTATTTAATTTAAACAGAAGCAAGGGCCCAGGAGGCCCAAAGATGGAACTAGAAGTTGCAAGCCCAACTCGTGAGGTCATCCGGGTCGCGAGCCAACGGCAGTTCCCAGAATGCCCCCTATTCGTACCTTCAGCTCGGGGAGCTCGTGAGGTCGCGAGCTTGCGAGCTCGCTAGGACCTCTAGACCGTCTCACCTCCCCTCCAGTGTGCATCATCTGGCTGACCAGGAGGCTTACCCAGGAGATATTGTGTACAGCAAGTTGTCAGAATTACCAACTCTCATGATTTCCCGCCTGAAGCTGCCTACACAATTATCCAGAAGCATTTAATGAAGTGAAGACCTCTTCAGGTATAATTAATGCAGACTTGTGCAGGGAGGAAATCATCATTACCTTTACAATTAATGCAGCATGGCAGTGTCAGGATTAGCTGAAACTAGCCATTGCCAATAACTTGTATAACTTTCTTTTGTATTTTTTATTGTGATCTCCCCTCCTCTATAAAGATGGGAGACATTCTACTGTACCAACAAGCTGAATATACTAAAGAACTGTCACTCTGTCGGAATTACTTTAGAGTGGCCGTGGACGTAGGTGCAGTCACCGAACCACGTAAAAATCCTTGTGTTTCTTCTTTCTCTCTCTCTCTTTCCCTTTAATTTCTTGCTGAACACCTTATTAAATCTGACCAACCACCAAGTCCAACATTCCTTCACCTGGATTAATCACCACCTACCTTGAACTTCATTAATTGATCATTTACTATCCTTCAATCAATACAATCAATAGTTAATTAATTACCAAGTTCGCCGTCTGGGCCCTAGAATCTCTGGTTGACTGTTTCCGAACGTCAACATCTTTTGGCGCTAGAAGGAGGGCCCAACAGCGACCTGGTAATCTCCAGTTAGTTATTATTTCACATTCATTTATACTTGTCTACTATGGCTAGGATCAAGGCAACAAGAAGTGTTGGAGTAGCAGAAGAACGACATGAAACTCGAGAGGAACAGAGTGCCTCGCCTTCTGGAAACGAGGTCGCTCAGGAATGGCAGCAGCGCCAGCGAGCTCTAGAAGATACGGTAAGGGAGTTGATGACGACAGTAAGGGCGTTGATGAAAGTCCAAGCCCGTGCGGTGCAAAGATAGGTGGAGGTTGCACCTCCAGTCAGAGCTCGCCGTCGACCTTCAGAAGAAATCCCAACTCCAGAAGGGGTAGCCGCCAGGGAAAGGTCGCTGACCGAAGGATCAGCCTGCTCCTCGAACTTGCACCCAAGGAGAGCCAGGGGGCGGAACCAAGAGCGGGAGATCTCACCTCGCCAGAACGGGATAAGAGCCAGGGCAAGCATCGAGGGCGCCAGGCGTGAAGAGGGTAGTCGTGGGCCAGAACGAGTCCGCGGATACCGTGCAGGTTATGAGCCCGAGCCGCAGAGGGTCGCCAGACATGTAGAAGCTTTCGGCGAAGAGGGCAGGTCACAGAACCGTCACTTTGGGGAGTAGGAAAGTACCAGTAGGTGGAACCCCAGTCGGCGATCTCTGACCCAGGACCCAGTAGTAGAGGAATTGTTACAGAGGGTCCAGCAATTAGAGGCTCGACCTGGAGGTCAGACCGAGGAAGAGCGGGAGAATCGCAGGGTACCATTCACCCGGGAGATCGAGACAGTACCCTTACCAGCGAAGTTTAAACTCCCCAATATCCCTCCATACGGCGGCAGGACAGACCCTTACGACCATCTGGATGCTTTCAATGTACAGATGGATCTCCAGACAGATGATCCGCTGGTAAAATGCCGAGTATTCCCAGCCACTCTAGAGGATGCTCCGCGAGCTTGGTTCAAAGGCCTTCCAGCCCGCAGCATCGGAAGCTAGAGAGAATGTCAAAAAAAGTTCCTGGACCAATATAAGGCCTTGAGGAAGCAACTTGTGCCAGCCTACCACCTCGCTACCATTTTCTAGAGACAAAGTGAATCCCTGAAGGATTATATCACTCGATTCAGAGAAGAGGTGAGTAATGTGGAAACGCCCTCTGACGAGAGTATTTTAACAGCTATTTCTGCCGGGCTCAGGAAGGACGGGAAACTGTACGAAAGCATTTACAAATCCCCAGTGAAGAATCTGGGGGAATTTTACGAAAGGGCCGCTAAAGAAATCAGATGGGAAGAAGCCTTCGGGGCTAAGAAACCCAGTGGTCAGCGAGGTGAAGCAAGTGGTTCCCATCGTGAAAAGAGGAAGAATCATGGCAGTGATAGGCCAGGGGAGCCGAGGAACCAGACTGCCAATGTTGTGGCAAAGCGAGCTAGGCCAGGGTCGAGGATGGAGCGACCCCGGCATCCGAACAGGTATGAAAGCTATAGTGTGTTGTCGGACAGGCAAGACAGGATCTTCGCCGTGGAAAGGAGCAGGGAGAATTTCAGGAAGCCACCCCCGACTGGACCCCCTAACCGACATCGGGACCCAAGGAAATACTGTGCCTATCATAATGAGAACGGGCACAATACCTCAGACTGCTGGCAGCTGAAAGATGCCATTGAAGAACTCATAAGGCGAGGCCGCTTGGGAGAGTATGTAGTACAGCCCGCTGGCAGGCGACCTCAGCACCAATGACCTCAGGGGCAAGACCAGCAGCCCGAACAACAGCAGCCTCAGCGAGCTTCGGAACCCGAGCGCGAGCCCGCTGTAAGAACAATCTTTACCATTTATGGTGGGCCTCACGTGGCAGGTACATCTAACAGATCGCACCGGAGGTATGTCCGAGAAGCCAACCATACCCTGCTGGCAGAATATGGAGGAGTCGAGAGACCCACCAAAAGGGCAAAAGAATCCTCAGACAATATTGTATTCACGGAGGAGGACGAGAGGGGAGTACGCTGGCCCCACAACGACGCGATTGTAATCCGAGCCCAGATCGACAATGTTGAGGTACGAAGGGTAATGATCGACACTGGCAGCTCAATCAACGTCATATATAAGGACTGTTATGACCAGATGGGGTTAGGAGCTGAGCAGTTAACACCCTCACCAGAACCCCTCTACGGATTCACGGGGGACGCAGTGATACCGATAGGCCAGATCAAGTTACCTCTCACCCTCGGAGAACCAGGTCGGCAAGCTACAGTTCTTGCAGACTTCCTGATTATCAATAGCCCTTTAGCATACAACGTGGTCCTAGGGCGACCTTCGATAAACGAACTAGACATGGTCACCTCCACCAGAACATTGACAGTCAAATTCCCAACCCCCAACAGAGTAGATTGTGTCAAGGGAGAACAGCAGTTGGCCAGGCGATGTTATGAAGATGCAGTGAAGATGGGAGTTCGAGGAAAGAAAGTAAATGTGGTCTCGGGTGGCTAACCACAAGTTATCTCCGAAGCCGGGGTCAGTGACGATCTCGACCCTCGCGAGGTGGATGCGGACAAGGCCATGGGACCTACCGAAGAGCTAGAGGATGTGCGGGTCAGTGAAGTAGATCCGGAGAGATGTGTGAAGGTAAGAAGGGACCTGTTACCAGAGGTGAAGACCGAGCTCATAGAATTTCTAAAGATGAACCTTGACGTCTTCGCCTGGAACCACGAAGACATGGTGGGGATAGATCCTGATGTTATGTGTCACAGACTGAACATAGATCCCCAGCACAGGCCAGTCCGTCAGAAGAGGAGGCCGATGACCCCGGAACGTTATGCAGCTCTGAAGGAGGAGGTCGAGAAGCTGTTAGCTAACAGGTTCATCAGGGAGGCCCGTTATCCCGTCTGGGTTTCAAATCCGGTCCTCATGAAGAAGAAGAACGGGAAGTGGAGGACTTACATTGACTTCACCGACCTGAACAAGGCCTGCCCGAAAGATAGCTTCCCATTACCCAGGATCGATCAGCTGGTAGATGCGACAGCAGGGCACCAACTCCTGAGTTTCATGGACGCCTACTCAGGATACAACCAAATCCCAATGAGCCCGCAGGACGAAGAACACACCTCTTTTGTCACTGATAGGGGGTTATATTGTTACAGAATGATGCCATTCGGACTGAAGAATGCAGGAGCAACCTACCAGTGACTGGTCAACGCCATGTTCCAGGACCAGATTGGGAAGACCATGGAAGTATACGTAGATGACATGCTGGTAAAGTCCCAGAAAGCAGCAGACCATGTTTGCGACCTGGGTGAGACATTCAAAGTCCTAAGAAATTACCGGATGAAGTTAAACCCGCTGAAGTGTGCCTTTGGGGTAGCGTCTGGTAAGTTCCTTGGATTTATGGTAAATAGCAGAGGGATAGAGGCCAACCCGGAGAAGATCAGGGCGCTGGTGGAAATGAGGTCCCCCTCCAAAATCAAGGACGTGCAGACTCTTAACGGATAGGTCGAGGCTCTCAGCCGGTTCATCTCAAAAGCTACTGACAAGTGCGTGCCGTTCTTCAAAGCCATAAAGAAGGCCAAGAACTTTGAATGGAATGAGCATTGCTAAGAAGCGTTTCAGGGGCTGAAGGAGTATATAGGCCAAGCCCCCCTCCTGTCCAAGCCAAAGGACGGAGAGAAGCTATTCCTGCATTTGGGTGTTTCTGAATACACCCTAAGTGCGGCCTTGGTGAGAGAAGAGGATAAGATGTAACTGCCTGTGTATTACGTCAGTAAAAGGCTAGTTGATGCGGAGATCTGATACTCACAAATGGAGAAGCTCGTGTACTGCCTGGTAACCGCCTCCAGGAAGCTGCGTCCCTACTTCTAAGCTCATCAGATAGAGGTCCTCACGCAGTACCCTCTTAGGCAAGTCCTCCAGAAAGCAGACACTTCAGGCAGGCTCCTCAAGTGGGCCATCGAGCTCGCTCAGTTCGACATAGAGTTCAGACCTAGAATAGTGTTCAAGGCCCAAGCACTTGCAGACTTTATTAGAATTCACAGGGCCAGTACCAGAGCAGGAGGAACTAGCCGGTGATCAAACTTGGGAGCTTTATGTGGATGGATCCTCTAACGAGCAAAGCTCGGGGGCTGGAATAATGCTGGTCAGTCCAGAAGGCCACAAGATCCTGAGTGCCTTAAGGTTTGGATTTCGAGCTACCAATAATGAGGCCGAGTACAAGGCATTGCTTGCCGGACTTCGCCTGGCAAAGGAGGTACGAGTTGAGCAGGTAAAGGTCTTCAGTGATTCTCAACTTATTGTTTGCCATGTCAAGGGAGAATATCAGACAAAAGGAAGGAGGATGTCAAAATACTTCCAAAAAATTAAGGAGTTACTGGGGGCTTTCAAGGGGTTCGAAGTGAACGAGATCCCCAGGGTACAGAACTTTAACGCAGACGCCCTGGCCCGCTTAGCGACCTCCCAAGATGCAGATCTCCTTGAGTCTTTCCCTGTGGAATTCCTACCCACTCCGAGCATCGAGGGCGAAGAGGCAATGATGACCATACAGGTTCGGCCTAACTCTTGGATGAGCTCGTTATTGGGTTACTTGCAGGAAGGGAAGCTGCCAGAAAACAAGCTGGAGGCTCGCCGCCTACGAGCTAGAGCAGCCCGATACTGCATTTATGATGATAGATTGTACAAGAAAGGGCTCTCAACCCCGCTGCTGCGATGTATAGATGATGAGGACTGTGAGGTGGTGTTGAATGATATTCACGCAGGTCACTGTGGGAACCATGCAAGAGCATTGTCCTTAGCCCAGAAGGCCCTCAGACAGGGTTCTACTGGCCAACCATGAAGTAGGATGCCTTGGATCTGGTGAAGAAGTGTGATAAGTGCTAGAGATTTGCTAAGGTTCCGCGAGCTCCACCAGCCTACCTCCAGCAGATGGTGAGTCCATGGCCTTTCGCAATCTGGGGGGTGGACCTCATCGGACCTTTGCCCACAGCTCGAGGAGATTGTAAGCATGCCGTAGTCGCTGTGGATTACTTCACCAAATGGGCTGAGGCTAAGGAGCTAGCAGAGATCTCCACCGCGAAGATAGAGAAGTTTGTGTGGGACAACATCATCTGCAGGTTCGGAATCCCTCAGCAGCTCGTCACAGATAATAGGACTCAGTTCACCAGCGAGCAGTTCATAGACTTCTACAGCGAGCTCGGAATTGTGAAGAGCTTCTCAGCTGTGGACCACCCTCAGGCCAATGGTTAGGTCGAGGCTGTGAACAAGATCATCAAACAGACTTTGAAGACCAGGCTAGAAGCAAGAAAGGAGGCTTGGGCTGACAAGCTGCAGAAAGTCCTCTGGGCATACAGGACCACAGTCCGTAACTCGACGGGTGAAACCTCATTTTCCATGGTCTATGGAGCGGAAGCCATGATACCGGCAGAATTCGAAGTCACCAGCCAGCGAAGGGCCTCGTTCCGACCTGAAGACAATGACCAGCTGCTCGCGGCCAGTTTAGACTTAGCCGAAGAAGCAAGGGAGACAACTCGTCTGAGGGTAGCGGTGTACCAGCAGAGAATTGCCAGGTATTACAACAAGAAGGTGCGAGCTCGAAGCTACAAAGCAGGGGACCTCGTCCTCAGACTAGTCCTCCCTAGGGCTCGCAAGGCAAGCGATGGAGTGTTCGGGCCCAACTGGGAGGGGCCGTACCTCATCAAGCAGAGTCTGAAGAATGGAGCCTATCATTTGGCCAGTATGGATGGATCAGAGTTACCCCGAGCCTGGAATGCTGAACACCTGCGGCCATACTACACCTGAGAACTGTCAGCCCGTTCTAACTTTGTACAATACTCTTTTTTGACGATTGTCTGTAAACATGCTTTCACTTGTTTTCTATTGTATGTGTCATGTTTGATGCAGAAAGCAAACTAGTTGAACCAGCAAATGTACATACTAAAAAGAGCGAAGTTAATGAAATCTCTTTCTCAATAAATCGAGCTGCGATCTATCATCACATATGCATATATATTCATATATATTATTATTATTCCTTGAAGATATCTGTTCAAAAAATCCAAGGAATCATTTGCAACGCAAGTGCCCACATAGAACCACTGGTCAAAGCCACGAGCAAATTCTGGCAAGAAATGTCCATAAAAAACCTCAATCGAGGATGTCTTATCAATTGATGCTCGACTTATCCATATTATCCTCACTAACGGAGGTTTACGTCGGCAAGCATCAAGTTCATTTTTTAGCTCGCAGCCGCATTGCCCCGCGACCTCGCGGGAGAGGGTAAGGCCACGCCTCTCAAATATAAAGCTGCTCGCGACCTCGCGAATCAATTACCCCGCGACCTCGCGGGAGGGGGTAAGGCCACGCCTCTCAAATATAAAGCTGCCCGCGACCTCGCGGGAGGGGGTAAGACCACGCCTCTCAAATATAAAGCTGCCTGCGACCTCGCGAATCAATTGCCCCATGACCTCGCGGGAGGGGGTAAGGCTACGCCTCTTAAATATAAAGCTGCCTGCGGAGGGGGGGACTCACCCCTAAACTACGAATGCAGGCACGGGCTAGAATCTCAAAGTTTGGGAAAATACTGCTGTCAAGCGCACTCAATGTGAAGGAAATTCTGAACCCTTAACTAAATGTAAGCTCCTGTCAATCCTTTAAGGTTTGCCCAATTATATCATTTGTAGAGTCCAATACTTTGCTCGATTGAGTTATTTGCTGAATCCAAATTCGCATGAGTTAACGCATTATTGTTATCACTGGCCGCAGTCAGCAGGTTCGCAAGTTAGCATGATTTTCACGATTATGATTCACTTAGCAAATTTTAATACTTATAATGGTGTGTTTATTGTCTGTTAGTTGCCCATCATATAAGTAAAGCATGCATATCTACACTTGGACAAAGTATTGAAATTGTGCAGGAAATCCAATATTATAATTCCGAGCTTCAAGCTCGTTGTTCGAGTTCAAACAAATGAAAAATTACAAGGGATATAAAACAAACAAATTAAAAGGCCCTAAACACCAGCTGGTTCGTCTAAAGGAGCAAGATCAACAGGGGCTTCTACTGGAGGCTCTGCCGCAAGAGTAGACTCAGGAGCTGGTAAGTCAGGGAGGGCCTCTACTGGAGGCTCGGGCATTGGAGGATCCTCTAAAGTTGGAGGTACCTCGGGAACCTGTTCTGGCAAAGGGAATGGGACAACAGATGGATCAACTGGGGGAGCAGAGGAAGTATCCGCATGTTGCGCACTCTGAGCACCTACAGCGAGCTCCGTGAACTCCCGGATCATTTGGACCCCTTCTGACCCAAAGAAGGAGTAGTCCAAGTCCGGGTAGCGCTCCCACATGCTAAACAGAAATGCCCTCTCGACCTCTTCCTCGACCCTGTTGCGCTCCCGAGCTAACTTGGCCTCAACGCCTGCCTCAATCTGAGCCAACTTCCCCTCTGTCCGAGCTAGTTTCGCTTCTGCTTTAGCCCGCTTCTCCTCGGCCCTCGCAAGTTTCCCTCTGGCTGCTCCCAAGTCCCACTGATGCTGACTTACTTTATCCTCAGCAACCTGTAGCTTTACCTTTGCAGCACTGAGCTCGCCCTTCAGCTGATTTAGTTCGCTGTGGGCCTTGTTGGCTTCAGAGGTAGCGGCCTCCCTGCGAGCGGTCTCCTGTGACAAGGCCGCATCAGCATCTTTAAGCTTGGCAGAAAGCTCTCTATGATCCTTTTGGAGGAGATTGATTTCATCCTGCAATAATCTCCTCTCCTCATCAAACTGCTCCGGGGACATCCTGAAGGCCTCCTTCTCGTTAATGTGATAATCTGCCTCCCTCATCAGCTTCACAGATGCCATATTGAGCTAAAAAGCAGAAAAGATGGTGAAGGATCTTTCAAAAAGAAGAAGGTCAAAGTAAAGAGGGGTGTAAACCTTACCAAAGCGGCATGGCGAGCTACATAGCCTACGAGGTGCCGACCTGTAAGCTCAGGTCTCTGCATCTTTGGGTTGCGCTTTCCCATCACTTCGGGCACGAGCTCCACGAAGCTGTTTAAGTATTCCATCTCCTTTGCCACCTCAGCGCGGAGCTCGGAGTCTGCCTGTTCATTCGTCGCAGGCCTCGCAGGTCGTCCTGGCGTTTCAGTGCCCGGCTCCCTGCCAATGACAACCGCCCCAGCCGGACGAACCTCGATGATGCCTTTCTGCTTTGGGGCCAGGGGCTCGGCTATGGCTTTCCCTTTTCTCTTTCTAGTCAAGGCCTCAGACTCCGACTCCGCGGGTAAGTCCCCCTCGGTAGAGACCGCGGCCCTCTTGGCTAGAGGAGGACTTTGCCCTTCAGATGGGGTAGCCCGCTTTTGATGGGTCGCAGCTGACCTGGTTGGAGAAGGAGCAGCTGCAGTAGGCAGAGAGGGTGCTCTTTGTGAGCGGTCTGAGGAAGAGTCATCCACGTTGACGACCTCGGTCGGCTCGGCAGGTGGAATCGACCTGAGAGGAGGGACGGACATCGTGAGCCTTCCCATATTGTCTGAAGAAGGGCTGGTGGAGAAGCTCGTGCTCGGTGACCTTTGTTACAGGGTCTGTGGTTCTGACCCTGATTGTGTAGGAGCAGCAAAGGCGAAAGTGACCTCGCTCGTTTGCCCCCTTATCCCCAAGTGCTGGACAATGTTCAGAAGAAGACTCGTGGTAGATGGCGTGAGACCCCGCTCTACCAGCTCGCTACCGGAAGGGAAAAAGTCCTCGGTTGGATCCTTAGCCGCTGCATAAGCATTCAGAATAGTGAGCTCGTCCTGTCTAAGCTTGTACCCAGGAGCTGTGACATCTGCAAGGCAAAAGCCAGCTCGTAAAAATAAAAAAAATAAAAAAAAAAGCTAATACTAATATTATTTAAGTACTTGTGTGCCTACTAGGTGTCATCAGGAAACTCCTATTATTTAGCCTGGCGAGTGAAGGGCACGTGAACAGGGCCCAATTAGACTTGTACTCCCCCACGTTGGACTTAGTGCAGCTCTGGGGTAAATACGTCCTGTAATCAGAATGTTGGCGAGGCGTGGCGTAGTAGAGTCCGTCCTTTCCGGAGATCGCCTTAAAACTGAAAACACTACAGAGGATGCGGGGTGAAGGGAACCCTAGTCCGTACTTAACAAACGCCGCAGCCAGGGTGGTTAAGTAGGCATACGAGTTCGGGGTTAATTGAAATGGAGCAAGCTTTAGGTCGTTCAAGAGATTCTTGAGGTAGCCAGGAACAGGGAACCTAAAGCCGAGCTCTATATGCTCACAACTGATTGCCACAAAGCCCTCAGGAGGATGAGCGGCTCGATCAGTGGCCGCGGGGATGTTAGCTCTGCACCCCAAGGGGAAGCTGAATTCCTGGGCCCAAGCCTCCAGCTTTGGAAGAGTGACGAGCGAGGGCGTGTGTTTAAAAGGATGGGGGTTTGTTTCCTCAGCGACCTCGTCCCCTCCTGCGACCTCCTCGCTGGACGGACCAGCTCGCGAGGTCGTAGCCTCAGCCTCACTAGTCTGGCGTCCTGCCTGCCTCCTAGAAGCAGAAGCCCTGCCTCGACCAGTACGTGAGCGACCTGACATCTACAGAGCAGAAGGAATGACATCAGAACGCCTACAACATACTGAGCCTAGCAAGACACAGAAAAAGAATTCCTGGAGCTATTGTCCTATTCGTCAGGTCGCACACTTGGCCCCCAAAGGGCCAGAGAAGGCCCAGGGACACGGGCCCGTCAGGTACTATATCACCCTAAATATATGTATTGCTAACCCTATGTTTACAGGTACCCTACCAGGCAGTAAGGGGACACTTTCATCGAAAGTCCTAAGCAACAACACATGGCTAAGAGATGGGACACCTAGATTAACAGCCAGGTCGCCCCCAGCGTACGCAGATACTCAAGCAACCAACACAACAAATCTTTAAAGGCCTAACAGGCTTACAGGGACCAACGAATGTGATACATAAGCAGAAAATAACAACACAACCCAGGAGCAAATCCTACAATAACACAAAAAGCAAAGCAAAAGAAGAACTACCTTGTTCGAACTGTGTACGGCTTGCTGAGAACGGTGGCTGATTCCTGTAGTGGCGGAGTCTGAAGAGTTTGTCCGACGGCGGATGACAAACCAGAAGAAGCAGAGAAGAAGAAATAATGGAAAGAAGAGTGCTGAAGTTGTATCAGGAAAGCAAAAGAAAAAATATGAGAAGACCTGTGGATTATATAGGCCAGGACGTCCGTCCCCAGCCATCCGATCCAGCATAAAGGAATAACCGTCAAAGATCCAACGACTAGGCATCAATCTCGGTCGTGTGCCATCATGCTTGTCAGTTACAAGATGTGCACATTTAATGCATACGGTCCCGAGACACGTTTTTTTGGCTCCAACGCCTGTATGGACGCCACGTGTCAACGGTTACAGTACGGAGACTGAAGCGACACCAGAAGATTCGAAAATGGGCGCCAATCACACGTTCAAATCAGCTCCCAATCCGCAGAACGCACAGAGAGCTGGGGGGCTTGATGTTATGCCCATTTTTTGGTTCGGCCCAGATGGGCCAGTACATGCTTATTTAATTGAACAAAAGCGAGGGCCCAGGAGGCCCAAAGATGGAACTAGAAGTTGCAAGCCCAACTCGTGAGGTCATCTGTAAACCCCTAGTCTCTATCTATAACCTCTTAGTGTTAAAAGATTGATTAGAGACGTAAAATAAATCTCTACATTAGATTAATTGAATTTCATGGTGTTAGAGATTTATCAACTTAAGATTGACGACAAAATTCGTCAATTATAAAAGTTAAGTAGCATTACAATAGAATCAAGTTAGTGTTAAGCTAAATCGATTCATCGATTTCGTGAACGCCATTCTAGAGTTTCACAACAACCAAATTAGCAAGAAAAAGATTAATGAAGAGTAAAATAATTCATCCATAGATAAGAGACAAGTTAAAGAAAATAAAATTTTGAGTGCACGATTAAGAAAATTTTTCATTAGTTGTTCGTAAGTAATGGACAACTATTAAGCGATTTAAATAAGAGATTGATCATAATCAAAATAAATCAAGGGACAAGCTTGATACTCCATAGAATATTAATAAGATATATAAACAAGACACTTAGAAGCCAAGTGGACAAGTGAAGAGTGCAAAGCTACCATAAAAATAAAAAACAAAAGTAAATCCCGTATAGATTGGAGGATGAGACAAAACGATGGTTAAACGAATTAAAAATGAGACTTAAGTGCCATTTTTATGAAGGTTAATTATATATATTGAACATTTAGCAAGATTTCAACAAGAAAAGATGAAAATAGGTGAGAAATAAGGAAGAAAACAGCAGCTGCCAGAAAATAAACAAAACTGGGCAGCAGTGAAAAGAAAAGAGAATTTGAGAGGAAGTTGTGTGAAATTAAAAAGAGATGGGGCAAGGGTGCAAATTAGAGAAGTTGGAGTAGTATATAAGCAACACTTGGCTGAAAAATTTTCAGCAAACAAGACCCATTTTCGTGCCTTCACTCAGCTGGAGAAGTGAATCACCAGAAGAAGATAGCAAACGTGCACACTGCAGGGCAGAAAAGGCAGAAAGGAAAAGTGGAAGAAGACAGCCCCTTTCCAGCCTATCCAAGCCTCAAATCTTCTCTTTAAACCCTCTCCTAAGTCCCTCTCAACTCTTTAAGTCAAGAACCAAGTAAGAAATTAGCTTACTCTTCCTTTTCTTTACTAAAAATTCCAGCAGTGTGCTGAATTTGTTTTTGCAGAATTTTATGGTATGTTGTTGGAGGTTTTGCACTAGAAATGGTGTCAAAACCTAAGTGATTGTTATATAACCTTAGAAGAGATGTTTTTGGGTGTAAATGGTAGCTTAGGGTTTTATTTATGGGCTGTTATAGGCTTGAGAATCATAGAAACGAAAATTGATTTTCACACACACCAACTAGTTGATGAAAGTTTTGAGTGAATTGTTAGTGTTCAAATGAACAAGTAATGTTTATGTGTGTGTTATGACCATATTAGACAGTAAATAAGCTCTGAAATTTAGAGGTTTTGAACCCAAGTTTGAGCATAAAAATGATTAGAAAAGCATATGAAAGCATATATGAATGATAGAAGCTCAATAGAATTAGTTTTAACAATTTTGTCAATCCCGAGCTGAATTTTTAGCTAGAGGAGAGCTGACTATATTTAGGTTATTTGGGGATGTTCTACACCTCAAATGATGCCTAGGAACCATAGAAAACCATAGGTTTTGGAACGGATCAAATCCGATAAAAATTGTGCAAGTTATGCACAAAATAGTGCCATTAGAGCTCTGAGAAGTGAAATGGCTAGCTTAATGAAATTTTTATGGCATGAAATGAGTTTAGTTAGTCATTATTAGTTAAATGAAGCTTAGTTGTGGAAGAAAAACTAGCGTCGCTAACCCGAAACCAAGAATTTGCAAAACGTGCACTAAAACGTGCCTGAAAGTGTCCAAAATGGGCGTTTTCTTTAAATTTGACTTAGCAAATGATAATATTTCTCAACAAAATTTGACGTGTGACTAGAATGGGATATAAGTGAACCATAGGAAAAAGAACGAAGGAAAACGGAGCCCCGAGCAGCAGGTTATTGTCTGTTCTGTCAAGGGCTGTCCATTTTAAATAAAATTGTGATTTTTCGTTTTAAGCCTCTGACAAGTAAATGGACCGTGTGGAGATATCCCTAGGGGTCCAAAACTAAAACTTTTCCACAAAAATCGGGATTTGAGAGTCTCGGTTGAATTAGAAACGAGTTAGGAGCTATATAGAGAAAAATGGTATTAGTTGAGATTATTAACCTTAAGTTGAGAATTTAGATTTTTGTCACAAGTAATAGTGAGAAAATGTTGTGTAGGTGAATAGCGAGCCACCGAGGGCCCCGAGACTCGTGGAGGCATTTGACACGGCTACGAGGTAAGTGCTTTGTCACTTATAGTTTTTCCAAGTGATATATTGATTCTTTTTCAATTATGTTAAATAGAAACAACAATTATTTTTAAACCATTAAGGAGTAAGTTGAATATATGGATTCTTATGAAATCCATGAAGTGGTTTAAAACAATACTAAGTATTTTAAAAAGAAAAGAGTTGAGATGAGAGTTTTTAGAAGTTTCAAAATGAGTTGGTTTTGTGCTTTTGGCACTAAATAAATATAGTTTTAAAACCCATGTATATTCCATAAGATATAATGAGATTTAGCGCTACGTGACGACGCAGTAAATTCCGTCCGTAGTTGCCCAGTTTCATAGAAAGTATAAGCGCTACGTTGTGATGCAGACAATTCCGCACGTAGTTGGTTATTTTTATAGTTTGGCACTATATGGCGATGCAGAAAATTCCGCTCGTAGTTGCCCAGAGTTTTAGCACTACAATTGCGATGCAGAAAATCCCGCGTTGTAGTTGTTCAGTGATAAGTTTTAGCGCCCTACGTGGGATGCAGTAAATTCCGTAACGTAGTGGTTGAGATAATTTAGTAAGCTTCACGTTGGCGTTAGTTCTAATCGCCTGTGATGGTTAGAATGTTTAAAAGGATATACATGGGGGTTTTGAAAGAAATCATAAAACAAATGGTAAATTGTCATGTTAGTGTATGTGATATTATATCTTCGTTGCACTAACTTGTTTGTTTATTTTGTAGCTATTTATATTTCATTGTGTGCCACCGCGGATGACAGGACGACATTATTTTGTTGTGTATATAGGTGGGCGATGCATGACATGTGATGATGTAAAACTTTATGTATGAGATGGATATGTAATTGAGAAACAAAGGTTCATATTTTGAAATTGTATATTTGTAAATATTCATGCATTTTATATATATGATGCATCTAGATATATTTTACATGAGTTCGTACTTATAAACTGAGAATTGGGTGTTGATGTTGCATGTTTGTGGAATAATGATGATGATTATTGCATGTTTGGGAATAAAGAAGTTGGGAGGAATTGAGGTTTTAGTCGAAGTGTAAATTTCTTGACAGGTAAATTTTGGTTTATAAAAAATGTAGCCGTTATGCTGCCGAAAATTTTATAAGAATAATTTGAAACAAAAGTCACGAAAAATTTTATCACTCCCAACTAGTTTAAAAGAAAACTGAATTTTGAGTTTAAACGAGTAAACCGGTTACAGAAAGTTAGGGTTCGTTTCACGGATTTCTTCGATCCGACAAGTCGGTTTCGATAAGTCCGTTGAAGTGTCCGACAGGATCCTCCAGACAAGAGCATAGATAAGGTCTGAGAAGGGTCTTGTCATCATCCGGGTCACGAGCCAACGGCAGTTCCCAGAATGTCCCCTGTTCGTACCTTCAGCTCGGGGAGCTTGCGAGGTCGCGAGCTTGCTAGGACCTCCAGACCGTCTCACCTCCCCTCCAGTGTGCATCATCTGGCTGACCAGAAGGCTTACCCAGGAGATATCGTGTACAGTAAGTTGTCAAAATTACCAACTCTCATGATTTCCCGCCGGAAGCTGCCTATACAATTACCCAGAAGCATTTAATGAAGTGAAGACCTCTTCAGGTATAATTAATGCAGACTTGTGCAGGGAGGAAATCATCATTACCTTTACAATTAATGCAGCATGGCAGTGTCAGGATTAGCTGAAACTAGCCGTTGCCAATAACTTGTATAACTTTCTTTTGTATTTTTTATTGTGATCTTCCCTCCTCTAAAAAGATGGGAGACATTCTACTGTACCAACAAGCTGAATATACTAAAGAACTGTCACTCTGTCGGAATTACTTCAGAGTGGCTGTGGACGTAGGTGCAGTCACCGAACCACGTAAAAATCCTTGTGTTTCTTCTTTCTCTCTCTCTCTTTCCCTTTAATTTCTTGCTGAACACCTTATTAAATCCGACCAACCACCAAGTCCGACATTCCTTCACCTGGATTAATCACCACCTACCTTGAACTTCATTAATTGATCATTTACTATCCTTCAATCAGTACAATCAATAGTTAATTAATTACCAAGTTCGCCGTCTGGGCCCCAGAATCTTTGGTTGACCATTTCCGAACGTCAACACTTAGGATTCTACAAAAGTAGTTGATAATCATTCATACAAGTTTTGTGATATAAATGAAAAATTAGGGTTTGAAAGAGTAAAAAGGGTTTATGACTTTAGTCATAAAAATTAAAATAAGGAAAAGGTTAATCATCAGGCTCTTACTCTAATCATTCATGCAAGTCTCCAATCATTCAAACAATCATAATTTAATTAAAAATACAAGTCTTATGATATAAATAAAAAATTAGGATTTGAGAGAGTAAAATAATAAAATAGATATTATTTTATACACAAATCTCTAATAAAAAAAAATGGGTTGAATGAATTTGTATTAAATTATTTGTTCAGCATAGGTCTCATTTCATGCATAATGAAGGTGTTAAGAAAAAAAAAATTAAATGGTAAGATAGGAGTTTTCTAACATGTGACAACAAAATAATTTACAATGGATCTACTTTTAAGATATATTATAATTTGTTTGTGGTTGACTTAATAGGTATATTCACAAAAATATATACAATAACATTAAGAGAAAATGGTAGTATTCGTATTGAGTGGGGTTTAGAAATAAATTATAAAAGTTTTAGTTTTTTTATCAAGTGTGCAAACAAAAGGGATGTACATACCATTTTTAAGGTGTGGAAATAGCATCACCTTTTTTTTTTTTTTTTGAGAAAAATAGATTGAATGAAAGTTAAGGAAAAAAAATGATAAAATATATTAACATCCCATCACTAACCACCAAATGACATTAAAATGCCACTAATCCCATATTATACATTGACATCCCCTATCCTTGGTCAAACATAGTGAGCCAAAAAGGAATCCACGTATTTTAACAATATAAATAAAGAATGGTGAGTGGCCTAGTGGATAAGACTCACCTTACCTACTTTCTAATAGCAAGTATGACCCTTATTGGCAACAATATGTAGCAAATTTCCCACTTGTTTGTGGATAGCTCTCTTCTAGTTTTAGAAGTAGATTTTCGGACTGCTTAAACTCTATTAGTAGGTCTCCGTAATTATCTAACCTAATGTCAAGAAATGTAATATAAACATATATATAAATATATTAAAATATTAAAAAATAACAATATATATATGGAAATCTCCTCCCACTAAAATCTCCTCCTAGACTCCTAAATTTGAAGAAAATGAGGCTCGTGTGAGGATTTCACCCTTTGCCTTCGGTGGACAGGGAATCGACCACATGCGAACCTACTTAGCATTATGACGTGGTGGATGCTCACGAGAGCCCCTGTTGTGTTAATAGGGACACTTGCGTGATCCTCCATCTTTGATACTGGGGAAGCTCGTTTAAGCCACTTTGCACCATTAGTGGAGAACTTTTTTAAAAAATATAATAATAAATTTTTATTTGTAATAAATTATTATATCATTTATTGAAAGAGAATGGATTTTTTTTTTTTTTTTCATTTTTTAGTCAACAATGGGTGTCCTTATGTAATATTATTTTATAGAAAGGATGTCAATTTTTTTTTTTTTTTTTTAGTACAAGAACTCTATCTGGGACAGACCTAGGGAACTTCTGAAACCAACCGAAATATGACATTGATGACACGACCCGGAGGATTACTCCCAATTGGAAAGGATCCACCGACACGGAGGTGAGGGGGAGACCCAGACTAGGATGGAAGAGCAACCCACACAATTGGTGGGAGACTAATTATTATTATTATTATTAAATATTATTATTATTACATTATTATATTATATTTAGAAATTTGGATTTTGCAGGGTGTCGAACCCATGCCTCTTACAAAGGGAGGCATGGGTGGTTGCTGGCGCCAACCAACTGCACCAACAACCAAATGACAATTTGTAATATAGGAATTAGTGACATCTCAATGTCATCGGGCAAACAATGAGCTTGCATGATCCTCCACCTTTGATATTAGGGAGCTCGTTTAAGCCACTCTGTGCCATTAGTGGAGAACTTTTAAAAAAAGTATAATAATAAATTTTTATTTGCAATAAATTATTATATCGTTTATTGAAAGAGAATGGATTTTTTTTTTTTTTTTAATAATTTTTAGTCAACAATGGGTGTCCTTATGTTATATAATATTATAGAAGGGATGTCAATTTGTAATATAGGAATTAGTGACATCTCAATGTCATCAGGCAAACAGTGAGGTATTAGTGTATTTTGCCCTAAAAATATATAAATAGTTCGAGTGTATCTATATAAAGTGAATTAATTTTTTTTTCTTATTATAATTTGAACATTTCATTCATCACATTCACTTATAGTATATGTGGTTAATATATTGTTCACATATATAGTAAGGATTTAAATCTTGTCATTTGTATTTTACTAACGTTTCTCATTTTATTGTGGGATTAGATATGTCCCAAAAATTATATTCATGAAGTTTGAGTTCCATCATATGTATTTACTAGTATTTTTTCTTTTATTATGGAAGTACATTATGATAGAGATTTAAGTTCCATCACATATATTTACTAGTATTTCTTATGTTATTATAGGAATAGATATCTCCTGGCTTTATAGGGATACACTTATCTTTGTCTAATCTTATCATATCTTTGACTGTTAGTGTTCAGACTAATCTCCATCTAATCTCATCATATCTTTGACTGTTGGTGTTTAGACTATTTATTCATCAACCAAGATTAAAACTAAAATTAATAAATGAATGTTAAAGGCTTTAGTTCTAAAATATCTTAGGTTAATACTTCATAAACCTATAAAGGAAAATCCAATTAATTTGAAACTAAATAGAAATGTTGGAAAACAAAATGAATCACAATTAGTATAGAAAATAATGTTTAACTCAATATAACAAATATTACAAACTACATAAAATGATACAAGCAGCAACATAAAGAAGTATAACAAACTTGAACAAAGAATAGACTTGAATTGGATGAAGATTGAGGCATATAATTGTGTTGCACTATCCTAAAGACAATATTCCACTCCTTTGTTTGAAGGCCAATGACCATTGTCTTTGAGGATTCAACTATCTATGATCTTGGTTCTTAGCACATGAGCTAAGATCCTACAAAAATAAAGTTGTGGTTGAGGGCTTTTTATGTTAAAAAATGGTGATGATTTTTTACAAAGAAAAATTTGTTTTTCCTTATGTAGCTACATGTTATATAGCCATGCAAGTGTCCTTTTATACGAGTGATGTCTTGCTGGAAAGACATCGATAACAACTAAATGGGGAGTGAGGAGTTATGACTCTTCACTCAAAATTCAAAATTTCTTTTGGAAAAAGTCCCTACGACAACCTAGACTGCTATTTGGTTATTGCGCCTCCAAGTTGTTGTTTATGCTATCAGAGAGACTTACTCATCCACGACCTTATGTCATGCCCCATGGTCACAATACACACTAGTTGTTCAACTAGTGTTCTTCGCAATGAGGATGTGTGATCTTGAGGTTGTGCCTTTTGGTCGTGTCATGCACTAGTTATGTAACCAGTGCTTTCTGTAATAAGTCTAGAGCATAGTTTTAAAGGGTACAAGGCGCACTAAGGCATAAAGGGGCTATGGAGCCCAAGGTGCAAGATGCAAGGCACAAGGTGCACCTTCTCGAGGCAAAGCACACTTTTTATTAAAAAAAACTTAAAGTATTATAAAATCATAAAATCATGATCTCTTTATGTATGTATATATAATTATATATATTTTTTATTTATTCTCAAATTAGTGGGTTTAATTAGATATTTTATAATAATTTAAGAAGTTATTTACAATTTTTTCTAGCTCTAATTGGGTATTTTGTCATAAATTAGGGAGTTATTTGTAATTTTCCTATACACACACACATATATATATATTTAAAGTTTAGATAGCTAAAAACTTAGCCATCATTTCTCTTTGCTTAAGCCTCTCTCTTCCTTCACCCTTGTTTTCTCTCTACAGCTCTTCTCACCGTTTGTAGCCAAGCAACCACCACTTTGGAGTGTCGATTTCGATGACTAGAATGCCAATGTGAGAAAGAGGGAGTGGATCGACCATAAGAAGGTTGGTTTCAAGGTTGTTTGGCTGATTTTAGGGTTGTTTAGCTTGTTTCGACGATTGTTTGGCCCGTTTTGATGGTGGTTTTGGCAACTAGGTGGTCGGGATAACTCGTTAGTCGATTTTTGCTCTTTATTTTACCTAGGCATGCTTAGACTCTTCGCGAGCTTCTCCACCTAGGTGCTTTAGGCACACACATCTTCGAGGGAGTTGCGTTTGACCATCGTTTAGGCGCTAGCAGTTCGCCGCGCTACGTCCCACGCCTAGGCACGCATTTTAAAACTATGGTCTAGAGTGACCTCAGGTCGTGCCTTCTTAGTTGTGACATACATTATTGATCAAACAGTGGATCATGCAACCATGGTATTGTGACCTCAGGTCCTGCTCTTATAATTATGATACACACTATCTATAGGTGCATCTTCGCTCAACCATTCTTTTTGCAACCATATCTTGTGTCCTTGGTCACGCCACACATTAAATTATGCATGTTCTCCTTGCAACCAACCTTCTATGATCTCATGTAGAATCCAAGGTGGTATATTACATTTTAGTTTTCATTTACACAAGTTTCCATCATCACTCATAGTTTCCATTCAAACTTCTGACAAGAATTACCTATTAACTCAAATTAAAATAAATTAAATTGATGCAGGAGCAATATACCCTTACCCCTAAATTCCAGAAGCAACTAGGAACAGTATACCCTTACCCCTACTCTGTAGACTTCAAACTGTTGAAACCATATCCTACTCTGCAAACTCAATTCCAAAAGCAACAAGCCACTCCTCATTATCATTTTTAAATCTAATTTTAGAAGAAATTAACAAATGTAATTATTTATTACATTTTTTTTATAATTTTTGTAACTCTATAAATAGGCTTGTAATTCATAGTTAAAGAAAGGTAGTTATAAAAATAAATTTTTAATTTTTATAAACTTATTTGTTTATCTTGTTAAAGAACCCTAGAACCATATCTAGCTTAGCTAGATAATTTTCAAAGCAAGCCTATCTTACTTGGAAACTATCCTGCATCATTTTGTTATCAGAGCAGTTGGGCTGGTTCACCCTTAACCGAAGCCCACTCTATACCGAGTAGTAAGTCTTCTTCTTTACTTTATTATCCAACCCCAAACACAACCTCTTTTTATCCACCAAAATCAACTCAAAATCTACCTAAAAGAGAAACCCAAAACCTATAAGCCAAAAAAAAAAAAAAAAAAAAAAAAAAAAAAACTTCACTTTCAACCAAACACCATGTAATATACCTTCCCAATTTTAGCATTGAAAATGTATTGTACAAGAATACCTTTATTTATAGAATAAAGAAATAACTTAAGGTATCCAGATGCGTAATTGAATCCTGATAGAATTTCTGGAGGTGAAATTGAGCTACGATAAAATTTTCGAATAGATCAAAAACGATTTCGAATTCGAAAAGTGGCATAGTGATTTATTAAAATATATGATGCAATTAATGATAAATAAATTTCAAGAAAGAGCATAAGTAACTAAGTTAGTTAAATAGATATACAAAGTCATTTTTGGAAAAGAATTTTTAAGTATGGAAGAATGTAGAGAAAAGGAGGGTGAAATTGTAAATTGAGACCAATGACATGCTTGTAATTAAAACTCAAACTTGAGGGGCAATTTGTTAAGGCAATGTAAACCTATATAAAGTGCAGAAGTGATTAGAAAATGCAAGAAAGAGTGAAGAGACCGTAGGGGTGTATTTGGCCAAGCTACAAAACCAAGACAGCAGCTGTTTTTCAAGCTTTTCAAGCTAATTTTAAGTAGTTTTCAGGCCATCAAAAGGTTATGAACAAGTCTAGGGATGATATCCAACAAGATCAAGTGATTTTCAAGTGGTAAAGTTTAAGTTTTCTAGATTTTATGTGTGAAAAGTTGGATAGATGCTGTCTAATGAGTTATTTGTGATTCTAATAAAATTTTTATGTATGGATTCAAGGATTTGAGACTTCAATTTGGTGGGAAAAAATGCTTAGAGATTCAAGAATTTTTGGTAAGTGTACTAGTGCAAGTGAACCTTTGATTGAGTTCAAATTGATGTTGGCTTGTGAATTAGTTCACTTGCCATGGAATTTGATGTAATTTTGCATGAATTTCAAGTGGAAAACTTGAAGAAGTTTTGGTGCATGTTTGAGTATAGTACACGGCTAAAAAGGGAAATATATGATTCAAGTTGTGTTTGATTGGTTTGAGTGATTTCATGCATAAGGATATGCTAAAATATCAAGTTAGATTGTTGAAATGAAAATAAAAAACATGGTAGATTAGATTGCTATATACTTGGCCATGGAAGGTTTAGTGTGATGGATGATTTTTTTGATTGTTTTGGATGACTTTGTAGGCTATTTTGGTGATAAATTTAGCATGAAATTGGAAAGAATTTTATTAGATGAAAATGATGTATGTCACGGCCTAGCTATGCTATAATGCTAGATTGTGAGTTTTATGCATTTAACTTGGTTTGACATCATTTTTGCATATGTTGGAATATGATTTTGATGAGAAAACTTGAATTAGATTGATGGTATGAAAGGTAATGCATATTCGACCAACCTAGGGGTAAAATGATCCAAAGGCTTGTTTAATGTGTTGATGTGAAAATTGAATTCCAATTGAGATGTTTTGCATGTATAAATATTAAGAAATTCAAACGAAAAATATATATAAATATATAGAGTTGTTACGATTTGAATAAAGGGTGTTCGGAATTGACAGGACCCTTCCTGAATCCCTTTTCTGGACCCGAGAAAGATCCCGTAACACCCCGAAAGAATTCCCACGAACCCTAACTCAGGCCGGAGGAACCCCATCAGGGCACCGGAAACTCATGTAGCTAGATCTTTTAACTTCTTTTACAAGGTGACAATGATAAAAATTTTTCGCTTTTTATAAAAATTTCAGTAGCATGCCGCCTGTTTTCTGAACTATGTCACCCTGCAAGTTTCAAATTCAGTTTATAAAAACACTTCTATGAAATCAATTCCTCAACTTCCAGAGCATCTGACTCTTTTCTCACAACACAACCACAAATAAGTAGATAAAATCTGAAAATTGAATTTCAGAAAACTTTAATAAAACGTTTTAACTAAGGCATCCATTATTTCTTTAAAATATTTACAACTATACACATGAACATATACACGATCAAACTATATACATGTAGTAGGTGTCGTCCTATCCGTCCGCTTGCACGTCTGACTGAACTTCGTCACCTGGACGACTAGTTCCTACGCCTGTAGGAGAATTTTTAAGAAAAAACATTTAAAGAAACCTATGGGTATAACTCAGTGAGCAGTATAATTTATATAAACTAAAACTAATTTCTGTATAAAATCTTCTCTCGAACCAGTTTTTAAAAACTAAAATGCTTTTTAAAATTCTTTTCTAAAACACTTTCTGAAATCTTTTTTTAAAATCTTTTCTAATGCTCGCCTACATGATAACCTAGGGAATATCTACTCCTGGCGTGGTAGCATATAAACTCTAGCTAACCACTAGGAGTGGGAATCTACCATGTGTAGTCGCCGAAAGCGGGCCCACGCTGTGGACCGACTACACTACCCTATACGTGTATACGGATCACTCATGCTTCACTCACACAAGAGTCGACTAGACTCAAATCTCACTGACTGACTTCCTTTTATCTACCGTATCACGCATAGTGCATTCGGACGGGTACTAAACTGGGGCTAGGATAAACCATAGTCTATTAAAATTTCTTTTTCTTAATACACTAAAATATTCTAAACCTCAAGACAATAAACCTAAAATATTTAATTCTAGCACATTCTCATATACATAAATAATAAACTAAAATCTTTATGCTAGAATTATAATATAAATTCAATTAATAAATGAATAACTATTAATAATAAATTATTTTAACTTTACAATAAACTTTAAGAAAATATAAACTTTAAAAACTTATATTTCCACTCACAACACGTCCTCGGATAGAATCCAATCCTCCTCCGTAAGCCTCCGGAACTCTCCGCTTTTACCCTAAAACATCAAATATCCATTTAAGGTCACTTAACTCATTCAAATAACATTCAAAATCAATAAAAATATCATTTATTTCTATTAATACCCTTTAACATCTAAACTTTCGGATCTCAATTTCTATTCAATCAGGGTTTTCGAAATCCGTTTTCTCTACATAAATCCTACTTATTCTTTCCTAGGAATACCTCAGTATACTCAATTTCATCGTTGGAAATTCGAAACGAAATTCGCTCGATTTCGCTTACTAATAAAAATCATTTTTCGCTTCGAACGTCCGACAACTTCAACAATCAATTCTCTAGTGTTCTAACACATATCCATGATTAAATAAATGGTTTCGAATGTTAAACGAACGCATTTAGAAGGATTTCGAAAAACACCCTTCAACTCGTACGTTTAGCTTCGAAATCGATCATAAATTTTTCATTTTCGAAATCTAACTTTATAAGATTGTTTCTTAACCTCTAAAACATCTATTTAATGCCTTAGAATCGAAAATGAACTCGGATCCCACAAACTCATTTTTTTATCACAACTTTCTCTCTCTTTCTCACCCATTTTTCTTCCACCAAATTACTCACAAATCACACCAAAATCATCCTCACGACTCCCTCTCATCATCCTTAAACTCCAATTTGAAAAAGAAAGAAGAGATGAGATGAGTTTTCACATAAAGCATAAACCTTTAAACTGAAATAACTCACCAAATAGGCGATTTTTTCGCTTTAAATTTGTTGGGTTAGCTAGAAGAGATGACAATGAACAACTTTCATGAAGAAACCTCGATGAAAATCGGACCGAATCTTCTTCTTTTCTCCCTTTCTCTCTCTCGCGCGATCTCGGCTCTCTCTCTTTTTCTCTCTTTTCTTTCTTTCTTTTCTGTTTTGCACGACAACAAATGTCTCAAATGAGACAAAATTCACATATATATATATATTAATGCTCAATTACAATTTAGGCCCTCAAGAAAATTTCATTTAATCACCTCAAACTTTCAATAATTTTACTAGTGCCCAAAAATATATAATTTTTAATTCGATTGGTCCACTTGGCCCATTCTAATCCATTTATCTCTTCAACCAATTAATAGATGACATGTGGCACAACTATAGCCACTACTTTTCAAGTCACTTATCTCTTTTCTTATTGGTTGAATTAAAATATCATTTACTTTATTCCGTGAGCTCACCTCGCTTGATTAACATATAAATCACTCCTAATCACTTTGTAATCTTATTGGGGTCAACCAAACGACATCCGACTTGCAATACGAAAATATAATAAACTTTAGATAACACTACTGGAGGCATACGATTTGACCGTAACTCAATTTGAAAATTTCTCATTTCAATAAAACTTTCAATACCTAATCCTTTCGAAAAATATTCCATAAATATTCTACATATATCTTATGGTCAATTTAACTTTATAACCTTCAATTTCGGCCTAATACCTCTCATATATACTTAATGAAAAAAATGTTCCTAATCGAAATTCGATCGAATAAACCGATATCTTTTTATACGTATCTATAACTTAAATACTCAATTTTTATGCCTATTCTCTTTAACTCATTCTCATTCATTTTGGTTACACTCCTTGAAACTTCTACATATTATGCTCACACATGATCCATGCATACTTAACTTAAAATGTCCATTTTGCCCTTTTTATAATCTAATTTCACTTTAATCGGAAAGCATTATGAAAATATTCTATGGTCATCTAATCTTCAAATTGATCATGAAATACTTTAATTGGGTGTCTTATCTATCAATCTCATGCTTCGAAAAAAATTCAATTGGGTTTAAACTCATTAAAACTCATTAATCTCTCAAAAGGGCAATATCGTAATTTTTTTCGGATCGCTTAAAACTGACTCAAATATTCTTCTTTTTGATCCGTTTCTATTTCCCTATACTCTCTTGCTATTTTTGGACCTTTTCGATTGTTAAGGTCAATTTTCGAAAATTTTACTATTCATCCAAAAATTTTCGTCCGAAATATACTATTCACTGAAAACTTTCATTTCCCACCAAATCTCAATTTATGACCCTAGAAAATATAACCAGGTCTAAATTCGGTCTTAAACACTAATTTTGGATCTTTTTCAAAAAAATCACTATTCATTCTGGATCCGAACATTATTCATCAAAAATTCTCATTTCTTCCTGACACGACACTCAGGGCCTTATAAATATAATCGAATTCTAACCGGGCCCCTTACACTATTTCTGGACTCTTTATTCTTTATCCGATTGTCGAAAATAAATTCTTCGAGGAAACTATGGTCGGGGTTTATCAGGAATCTCCATGTAGCTAAATGGTTGTTTGTATGTTAATGCACCAATTGTAGTGTGTATGTATGGTTAAATTAGTTGTGATGTTGTCTAAAAGTATAATACAAAAATATGTAGATGACACGGAATCGAAGGAACCCTAAAGCGTGTGGTATCGTGGGTTAATAATCGGTGAGTATCTTTTAAAATGTTTTGATATGATATGTTAAAAATTTATGCGATGATATGCTGGAAATTGATTTGAATTAAATGAATTCTATATGAAAATGTTTTTCATGGATTGTGAAATTTTATACGAAATACGGATTTCACGAACTTGAAAAGTGTATACGAAATGTATATTTTATGATAAAAACAGTTTGTTGGAAATGTACTTGTAAACTTGTGGTATGTCTAATAGGTATTACAGATATCTCCGGTTGAGACCCTAAACGTGCATTGGCAGTGTCAGGGGTGTCTATCACTAACAACGAGAGGAAACCTGTGCGAGGGAATATGTTAGTTAGTTTAGTCTTGTGTGTTGTCCATGCACATACCGGGTATATTATTAGTTAGTTTCTACCTGAGCAAGGAAAAATTTTCGTTACGTAAAATCGGATAGATGGTTTGAATGAGGGAAAATTCAGGGATGGCTTGAGTGAGGCAAAATTCTGCTCCATACCTAGTGTATCATATGATATGAACTATCAGTAGTTGACTTATTTTACTTAGAGATTTTTCAAAAAATGTATCGCCACCATTGTTTATATTTTACAGCAGAAAATTGAAATCATACAACATACTGTTTTATTATTCAGTTTTACCATGCTCAAATTGTACTTATGATAATTGTTTATGCATGCATTTAATTGAAATATGGTTTTCAAAGAAAAACTTATTTTTGTTATTACAACAATTAAAGGTTTATAAAATGTTTTAAAACTTAAGAGGGGTTTATTTTATAAAATTAAATTTAAAATGAAAACCTATGACACTCACTGAGCTTGCGTAGCTCACATATTATTTTATATTCTATAAATAAAACCTCGCCAGGGGTAGGTACAGGAATAGGTGTGTCAGTAGCAGAGACTCCGACCCAGGATTAAACGGATCGAGTTGTGTGTGTGTTGTTATGATTATGTAAAGTTATTGTGGCTATCCTTGAAGTTTTGTATATTAACAATTGTATAAATTTTCCCATGGTTTGAAAAATGTGTAAACGAATATATGCATGATTTGTAAATATAATTCACTTAGTTTTGAATAGATGACATATTTGTGGTTGCTTGTGGATTTAGAAAGTGAAGGCTTGAAGCTTAGAAGTTTGAAAAAATGTTTGTTCTTTAAGTATATAAATTTTCTACCAAAATTTGGGTGACATTTTCAGAAAAATAACTGTCATATTATCGAAATTTTTATAACTTTGTCTTGCAAATGTATAATTATAAAAAAAAAAAAAAGTTTCATCTGTTTTCATTAGAAAAGAAATTTTGAAAAAGGTTTTCAGTAAAGGAAAGCGATTTAGCTTCATGGGAACCTTTTAGCTAGATTAGAAATCAACTGGAAAGTTACCGTGGGATTACCGACGAGTTGCTGTTGTACGCAAATGGATGTATAGGGATAGGGCCCGTCACACCATTACCTAGAAAAAAAATAGAAATGAAGGAGAAAAGAAGAAGCAAGCACTACTCCGGTCATCGTCTTCATCTATAGTCACTGCCAAACTCCAATCTTCAAACCTTAAAGCCTTCTTTCATACCATTATCTCACCAAACACCCCACCCAAAAATTAAAAAAAAAAAAAAAAATCATCACAGATTTGGCCACCCCCACTTTACACAATAGACACACATTCCATCACTCAAACTCATCTTCATCATCAATAAAACCCACAAGGAAAAAAGAAAAAAAGTACCCTCACAGACTTGTCAACCACCACTACTCAAATCCATGATAGACATACACATTCCATCACCAAAACCATCTTCATCAACACTTAAACCATAACAAACAACAACAACCCACAACAAAAAAAAAAAAAAAAACTCACCAAAATCTATCACCCATCACTTATCTCTATCGAAATCCAATGTTGTTCAACCACCCTCCACCCTCTTATCTTCCATCTTGCCCTCTCTCGCTCCCGTAAGCTGATCTCCATCTCTCTCTCTCTAGTCTCACTCTTTCTATTTTTGTGTGCTTTAAACGACTGTGAAAAACAAAAGGGCTTTATATGATTTTCTTTGACAAGTTTGTCTCTTAAAGTTTCCAACCTAGGATAAAAATAGCCCTCATTGTTTCATTTTATTTCAAAAAAAAAAAGTAGTTTAAAAAAAAATTATTCATAAAACTACAGTTTAATCTCTACATGTGTCTTTTTACAATGTAGTCAAGATAGTAAACTTACAACCCAGTCCTTTTATTTTTTATATTTATAGTTTTTATCCCAATTAAAAAAAAGGAAAAAAAGGGAGAAAAAAAAGAGAGAAAAAAAACGAAAAGAGAAAATGGCTTTTAGTTTAAACATTATGGAGCAAATCGATCTTAGATTCGTAAACCAAGGATGACTTGATTCAACTTGCCAACAAGTCACAAAGCTATAACTTTTAATCGACGATATGCGGTGTAACCAATGTGCTCCACAAAGTGCTAACCTTGAAGATAATAAAGTGAGGCCTATTCCACAAAATACTGTTTCAGACAATGATTCAATTAATGAAGAGACAAAAGATGTGATTCTACGAAATCAACAATGAGAACCCTAGGGAAATGAATACCAGATCAAGTTGGATGAGCAACATTCAACGGTTACTTGGGAATAGAAGATTTCCTTGACTAGATATCAGAGGTCGAATGTTTTTTTTTTTTTTTTTTTTTTTTCAGTGTATAAGGATCATAGATATTAGAGGTCAAACATTTCTTTCAATATATGAGGATCATGGAGGATAGGAAAGTCAAGTTAGTTATCTACAAACTAAAACGAAATGCCTCAACTTGGTAGGAACAATTACAACTTACTCGATCTCAATAAGGAAAAGGTCCAATAAGAACTTCGCATTGAATGAAGCAATTGTTGAAAGCAAGATTTCCGTTGGTTGATTATGATCAAATTCTATTCCAACAGTACCAGAATCATAGGCAAGGACTCAATCAATTTCAGAGTATGTGATAAAATTCCAATGCTTGTCAACTCAAAATGATCTAATGGAGACGGAAGGTCAAATAGTAGCTAGATTTAGAAAGGGCTTACGACCCAATATTCAACAATAGGTAGCTTTGCGGACCACTTTTACATTATAAGATACTTTACAACTAGTTACTCATGTTAAGTCATAGTTTAATAAGTGAAGCTACAGGAGTGCGTTAGTAATTCAGTCCCTTAACCAATTGAATAATGATAGCGAAAGGACTCTATTAAGACCATCTTCAATAAGAACCAACTAAGGACAATCAACTCCTCTCATTTGAACTCCACTAAATGCCTGACAGACTGAAAATCAGACTAGTGAGAGACCTATCGCCACCAATCCTTATGTTGTTCCTCGAGACAATAAATGTTTCAGGTGTGGGCAAATAGGGCATTATTCTAATCAATGTCCCAAGAGATAACTGATTCACATGGTTGTATAAGAAGATGGGGAAGAAGAATTCAATCCAGAAAAAGAAGAGGTATGAGAAGAAGAAAACCCAGAGGAATAAACATATAAAAATGAAGGAGTATCTTTGTTCATCTAACGACTTTTGCACATGCTGAAGAAAGAGATTGATCCTTAAAGACACAACATTTTTCGAACCCGATGTATAGTTAACCTAAAAATTTTCCACCTGATCATTGATGGAGGAAGTAGTGAGAATATCATATTCAAAACGATGGTTGGCAAATTACAACTACAGACACATAAACATCCTAGACCATACCGCATATGTTGGATCAAGGATGTAGGAGAAATCACGGTGACAAAACAATGTCGAATACCTTTGTTTATTGAAAAACACTACAAAGATGAGGTACTATATGATGTTGATATGAATGCTTGTCATTTATTGCTTGGCATGCCATGACAATTTGATTTAAACACAATCCATAAAGGTAAGGATAACATCTATACCTTTTATAAAGATGATGTGAAGATCATTCTTGCTCCCATGAGACATGATATAGCATCAGCAAGTTCAACCTGCAAGGGAGGTTCATTGTTAATCATACCAAAAGCAATGGTAGCAACATTAACTACCCGAGAGGTAGTATCAAAACCTATCAAATCTTTACTCTCTAAGCATCATGATCTTGTATCAGATGAACTTCCTACTGAATTACCATTCATACGAGATATTTAACATTGCATTGATTTCATTCCTAGAGCAAGTTTACCTAATCTACCCCACTATCGTATGAGCCTAAAAGAATATGAGTTTTATAGAAGCAAGTGAAGGATCTCCTTTGGAAAGGATTGGTTAAGGAAAGCAAGAGTCCTTGTGCAGTACCAACCTTGTTAACACCAAAGAAAGATGGAAGTTAGAGAATGTATGTTGATAGTAGAACCATCAACAAGATAATGGAGCAATATCGATTTCCAATCCCATGATTGGATTATATGCTTGATAGGTTGGGAAGATCAACAATATTATCTAAGATTGATTTGAAAAGCGAATACCATCAAATCCACATTCGCCCAGATGATGAATAGAATACAACCTTCAAAATTAGAGAAGGGCTATATAAGTGGTTGCCATTCAAATTGTCAAATGCTCTAAGCACTTTCATGCGACTTATGAATAAGGTATTCCAACCTTTCATTGAAAAGTTTGTTATTGTTTGTTTCGATCATATCTTGATTTATAGTCGTTTAGAGTAAAAGCATCTACAACATTTGAGGAGTATGTTCAACATATTACGAGAAAATAGTCTGTATGCTAATTTGAAGAAAAACAATTTCATGACAGGCAACCAAATTTTCCTAGGATATGCCATCGGTGCTAAAAAAATCAAATTTGATGAGTCCAAGGTTAAAGCTATTCAAGAATGGCCTACACCAAAAAGTATTGGAGATGTTTGTAGTTTTCATGGACTTGCTATGTTTTACAAATGCTTTGTGAAGAACTTTAGTAGTATTCCTACTCCATTGATCGATTTGTTAAAGTAAAAATAGTTTGCCTGATGTTGATGTTTGAATCTGGTCGACCCAAGTTCTTGACCTAATACTGTAAATTAAACAAAAAAAGCAAAAAAACAAGAGAAAGATAAGAGGAAGAACAGTGAGTACAAGATGATTTTTACATGGTTCGGCCCAAAAAAATGCCTACGTCCACGATTGTATTCTTTGCTTATTTTCGCAGAGTCACAGTATATTATTGCTTATTATTTTTTTCATGTGGTTATAATGAAATTTCAACCCCTATTTATAGTGTGGGGTGTTACAATTTGAGTATAAATAAAATAGGAAAGAGTTCCACATTAATTACACTTCCAAAGTCGGTGTCCACCATATTAGGGATAGATTCCACTAACATAGGATTTTGATTTTATTCTAATTCTGGTAGTCGACTTTTCCTCAATTTAGATTGTTGCATTTCTAGAAGATTCCCTTAATGAGCACTTAGAGCTGTGAGTTAAAGCTTGCCTTGGATGATCTCAAGCTGAGTATAAGGCAACCTTGATCATAATTGATCAGTGACATGAGAATTGTAGCAGCGATCTAAGAGCTCGTTCCTACGAGCTGGGCACTGGCTAACTGGGCCTTTGCTTATTGGGTTAGTTCATTGGATCAGTTCCTCAAGCTTTTACCAGACCATTCATGCGGTCTCAAATATACCCACAACATTAGCCCCTTAGCTCTCAGTGCGATCTGCAAACTAGGAGCTCAAAGTTCGCTGGTAAAAGCTTATGTGTTGTCGACGTTGAAATTCAGTCGACGAGTATTCAATGCCCAATACCTGCAATCAATGTAAGGAAACACAGAAATCGAGAAGATAATAACAAAGAACCAAGAACAAACAGGGGGACAGATGATTTTTAACGTGGTTAAGCAAGTGCGCCTACGTCCACGACTGTCTCTCTTAAATTCTGCAGAGTGACAGTATATTATTTCTTGTATCTGTTACAATGATTTTAACCCCTATTTATAGAGGAAGAATTGTTACAGATTAGGAAGCTACAAAATAGGAAGAGAATTATGAATTAATTACACTTCCTAATCTGTTTGAATAAAATCAGGAAACTGCTCCTTAAAATTCGAGATAATGCTGACTGAGTTTGAATTTGAATTAACTTCCGTTTCTGGTGAGAGAATCACGATTAGATTAGGTAACTGCATGTTCTGGAAGATGTTGCATTAACTGCGCTTTAGGCGAATTGCCGTTTATGGCGACCTAGAGCTGGACCTCGCTGAGAAGCGAACTGTGAATAAGGCAGACTATGGAACGAGCTACAACCTGGCTGTGATACGAGCTCGTTGCTATGAGCTGAGAAAATTACTAGGGCGAGCTGAGAAACTCGCTGGGCTTAGAGTTGATAACTGGGCCTTGTCTGATGGGCCTTGATTGGGTTGACTTTATTGGGTCTAAGTTGGGCTTTTACCAGCCCATTTAGTGAGTCCGGAAAATGCATATAACATCAGCCCCCCAGCTCTCAGTTCGTTATGCGAATTGGGAGCTCGAGCTCGCTGGTAAAAGCTAGCTTATCTGGTAAGCCAACTTGAATTACTACTTTCGCGCCTTTTCAAATGCTATCACATCGGTCTAACACGTGGCGATTATGCAGGAAGTGACTTGAACCGATGTTGGCACGTCCCTTGCACGCGTATTTAATGTGCACGTCTTTCAACTTACGGCTCCATGATTAGAAAGTCGTACCTCGCTGCACTGTTAGATTAATGACGGTTACACAATGCAAAGATCTAACGACTGGGGTTCGAGCTCGTCCACCTATATAAATTGGTGGAGCCTTTTCATTTTCTTTTTCATTTGTCATTTTCTCTCAAAGCAACCAAGCAACCAAGTTCAGAAAACTCACTGGTTTTTCACGAGATCAACACTTTCAATCGCCGTTCTTACACTCTCATAAGACATTCACGGTAAAAATTCTGATTTCTTATTCCAAACTTTCAGTTTTTTGGTTTATTTTGTTGAGTTGAGATTGTATTGTGTTCGCATTTCGTCACTGCTGTGTCTAAATGGTTTGAATATGTCATGTTGTTGTTGAATCTTCACTGTTCTGGGTTTCTTGTTGAATACGACTTTTCAAATTTTGCTGATTTGATCTTGTAGCATACTTGTTTGCGAGCTGACTACTATTTATGGCCTGTCATGCATGCGAACTGTAGGATTAGATTTATAGACCATTATCTCGTAGGTCGCTTCTTCATAGGCCGAGCCCCCTATTTGTATGAATGTTATGAAAAAATAGGAAACTTAGACAAATTTTTAACATTTTAATAATTTGTTCGCTGCGACCTGAACATGCTTCCTTTATATAGATGTCTTCAAGTGGAGCTCGTACTGAAGCAACTAGAGATAGGGAGGCTTATGAGCGAGATGAAGCTCGGGAACGAGCTAGAAAGGAAAGAGAAGCTCGCGAAACATTTGCACATCATTCCTCTTCATTGGAGTTTTTCGATTTAGTAGGACTTAGTATTCAATTTCACATTCTTAGGGGTTGTCGTGCGTTGACACCCCTTCCTAAAAACCATGCCTGCTATCCTCCATGGGGGTACATTGCTGTCAGTACCCAACACCTCGAGTAGGGACTAAGGTTCCCCATTCATCCTTACCTGATCGAGTTCCTTAACACGGCTAAGCTCGTGCCTTTCTAGTTGACACCGAATTCATATGCGCAGCTGACGTCGCTGGCTTTGGCCTTCCTCAAGAACGTCCTTCCTCCTCCAACTCCAAAGATCATACAACAATTCTACAACTTTAAGACTTTGAGTACAAAAAAGGGAGAAAAACCCGACAGCATCTATTATCTCACAGCTCGTCCGTCGGAGTACAAGGAACTTTTGCTCCAAGGAGAAGCAAAAGGCAAGTCTAATGTTGGGAAATATAAGGAGAGCTGGTTCTATATCTCCTGCCCTTCTCTCGTGAGTCTTGACAATTACAGCTTCGTTCTGCAACCAGGTATGCCAAAGGAAAAATTTAGCGAGATGAGCTTTTTCTTTTTTTTTTCTTTTTTTAGCTTTACAGAGCTGAAAATGGACGAGTCTCCTCTCAATAACGAGGAAAGAAGAGCTCTCGAGGTGTTCGAGAACTCGAGGGAAACGAGCATCAGCAGCAAGTTCAACAATGCTCTTCTCAAGACCCACGACCTTGCCCCTCCTAAGGATTCTCCTCTACTGCGACCAGAAGAGGACATAAGGAGCATGGGTGATGTCCCTATACTTCCTTCTGTCCTTGAAGTCCCAGTCCAGGAAGAGGATACATCTGCTCCTCGACCATCTCCAAATCCTGCGGCCACTTCGCGAGCAAATATAGCAGCTTTTGCCCCAAATCCGGCTCGGAAAGTTCGAGCCCAGAGAGCTCCTGCTCGGGAAGCTCCTGTTGTCCAAATAGAATCATCTCCTTCCCCTGCTCAAATCACTCCAAGGGCTCCATCACTAAGTCTAGCTCCCAGAGTAGCAACTTCAAAACCTATTAAAAAGGCACCAGCTCCAGCTCGTCCTTCACAAGTTGGTGCTTCTAGACCAGTTGTTTCTCCAGCTCCTGCTCCTTCCTCTAAGCGAGCTCCAACCAAGAAGAGGAAAATTCCTCTTCTGGAGGGCCCCCAAAAATGATCTGCTAAAACTTCTTCAGCTATTCCAGCAAAGCGACCTGCTGAAGCCTTAGCCTCTCTAACTGCTCCAACAATGCGTTATAAGCGACCTGCTGCAGCAGAAATTCCCTTGGTCGCAGCTTCAAGCGAGGTACCGCCTCCAAAAATAGAAACAGATCTTCAGCTGGTTCCAGCTTCCAGCTCACAACTTGGAGAAGGGGATGTTCCGTCCGAGGCTGCTCCCTAAGTGACCCAAACTGGTAGCAGCAGGAGAATAACTAGGCGTACCTTTCTTACGTGACGTCATGTTTACCGAAGTGATGAACCTGACGCCTCGGAAGCTGAGAGGACTCCTTCGCCATCAAGACCAGAAGTCGAGCTTGGACTTGAGGGGAGATATTTAACTTCCTTCGTTGACAACTGGACATCAATTATGTTTACTCATGCAAGGGTCTTAGAGAATAGGTCCCTCAGGGGCACAGAGTTAGACGAGTACGCAGCTCGTCATTCCATGTGTTAAGTCATTTTTCTTTGTCTTCTGACGTCTTTACTTTATCGCATATTAACATGTAGAATTTTCAGGGTGCCCTAGCAGCAATAAAACGAATGAGAGAGACAAGGTCCACTGAGGACCGAATAATGAAGCTGGAAAACGAGTTGGAGGATGCTCGAGAAGAAATTGCAGACTTAAAGGCTCGAAATGAAAGAACATTCGCAGAGGGCTACGAGGCCAGGATAGCTGCGGCGACCGTTGCTAGACAGACTGCTGAGGAAACTCTGGTGCGGTTAGAAGGCGATATCGAAACCACCAGGTTGCACCTCACGGCTTGCTTCGTAATTGTGAAGATGAGTGCGACAAGTTAAAGGTCGAGCTGAACCAAGTGAAGAACGAGTTGAGGCGATCTGAAAAGCGAGCCGAACTGGCCAATAAACAGATTGAGTGGACACAGGCCGCGGCACAACGGATTGAAGAGGCCGAGCAACGAGCTATGATTGTAGAAGGACGAATTGAGGTGCTCGAGCAATAAGCTAATGCTGCAGTACATCGGGTTGAGGCTGCTGAACAACGGGCCGAAAGGGCAGAAGCTGCCGCTCAATGAGCTGAAGAGGCTGATCATAGAGCCGAGGTGTTAAGGCAGCAAGTGGGGGAAGTAATACAGCGGGCTGAAGCTATAGAGCAGCAAATAGAAGCCATGAAGCAAGAAGCTGAGGTCATCAATCGTCATGCAGATAATGCCTTCGAAGAACTGATGGTCTTCAGAGAGCGGTCTGTCCAGGAATTGGAGATGCAGGTCGCTGAAGCAAAGGATGAGGCAGAGGAAAAAACATATCGTAATTTTCTTTACACATTATGGGTGTCTCATCCTGACATAGAGTTTTCCATCTTTGGAGAAGAGGGACTCCAAACTGTGGAAGAGTTCAAGACTGAGGCCACCTTATCTCCTACTGATGAAGCTCTTCTAACGGCATAAATTCCTGGCACAACTCCTCAGGCCGAGCCCGCTGATGACCCCGAATCTCTCAGGCCATCTCCAAATGATAACCCTCCTTTGGAGCCGGATCCTCCAGCTCGAGACTGAGAGCTCGTTTATTTTTTTATTTTTACACTTGTATTCTTTATTCCTCAATTTGTAGAGAAATTTTGAACTTTAATAAAATTCATTTTTCATCATATCTTCTGTGTCTAATGCATTTGAGCTATTACGTTTGTTATAACATATTTTTATGATCAACTTACAAGTTATCAAACTTCTTGCGAACTGATTGTTAACGAGCTCGAAATCTGATAACCTAAGCAATCGCTTAATTCAACAGTTAATAAAATTTTGTAAATATAAACAGTTGATCAGTTGGAATGTTGACGAGCTATGCAGGGTACTCAACCACACCTGCTTTTTAGGCTGTTTTTATTTTTAACGAGCTATGCAGGGGTACTCAACCACACCTGCTTTTTAGGCTCTTTTTATTTTTAGTGAGCTATGCAGGGGGTCGTCACCTCGCCTGCTTTTTAGGCTCTTTTTATTTTTAACGAGCTATGCAGGGGTACTCAACCACACCTGCTTTTAGGCTCTTTTTATTTTTAGCGAGCTATGCAGGGGATCGTCACCTCACCTACTTTTTAGGCTATTTTTATTTTTAGCGAGCTATGCAGGGGGTTGTCACCTTGCTTGCTTTTTAGGTTCCTTTTATTTTTAGCGAGCTATGTAGGGGGTCGTCACCTCGCCTGTTTTTTAGGCTGTTTTTATTTTTAATGAGCTATGCAGGAATACTCAACCACACCTGCTTTTTAGGCTCTTTTTATTTTTAGCGAGCTATGCAGAGGATCGTCACCTCGCCTGCTTTTTCGGCTATTTTTATTTTTAACGAGCTATGCAGGGGTACTCAACCACACCTGCTTTTTAGGCTCTTTTGATTTGGCGAGCAGCAAGCTAATCAGCACAGAACTTGTTAACTTGGTGAAATAATGTACATCATGAGGGAAAATAGAGCTTTCATTTCTTATTATAATGTTGAATCATGGGTAACAAATAAAGTTACTGATAATATGGTCGAAGATGCTCAGCATTCTAAGCTCAAGAGACCTTAGCTCCATTCATGTTGGTCAAATGATAAGCTCCATTTCCCAAGTTCGCCTTGATGATATAGGGTCCTTCCCAATTTGGGCCTAAAGACCCATCACTGGGTTTGCGAGCTCCAGGCAGAATGATACGCAGTACCAAATCTCCCACATTTAAGCTGTGGATTCGAGCATTCTTGTTATAGTACCTCGCGATTCTTTGTTGGTAACCAGCTACCCTTAATCTGGCTGTTTCCCTGACTTCTTCGAGCAAATCTAAGTTTGCAGTGAGTAACTGGTCATTGTCATTTGGATTGAAGGTTGCTCTTCGCTGCGAGGTGTCACGACCCGAGCCCTAGGCAGTGGCAGAATTGTGAATATTAATTTATATAAAAATCTTTCTCTATTTAGATACTCCGGAGTACCAAATTTAAAATATTAAGAAAGTATAATGAAAAACTTCAAACGATCTAAAATAATTTCAGATGAAAACCCATCCCCACAGATATGTGAACACCTACTAAAATTCATGGATTCATAACCACAATAAAATCCTTAAATCAAGTGTTTAGAATACAAAGTTTTAAATACATCAATAAGAGTTCTCTCAAATTTGGGTTCAAAACATTCATCCATAAATATCCAAATAGGAAAAAGAAATAACTAAATAAATACATCACAAGCCACGCACTTGATTTATTTGATCCTCTGCCTACTCCGTCGGATAGCCACCTAAATTACCATGTACATTTCCTAGAAGGGGAAAAATAAAAGAAGGATGAGCTAATGCTCAGTAGGATTTAAATCCCAATATGGTTTGGAAAGCCACTTTCAAAAAAACTCATGATTAAAAATCTGCCTGATCGACTGTCTCAACAAATTTTATAAATCATTTCATATAAAAAATATATATATATATTTGCTTGCTTCCAAGATAGAAATAAAGTAGAAATAAAACATCAAAAATTTCAAGTCAAGTCATAGCACTTTTCCGAATCAAGGTAGATCCCGTCCCCTAGCCATATACCCGGTGGCAATAGATTATTTAAAACAACGTTTGGCACACCGTGACCCAGGTAAGCATACCAGAAAAATACCCTGTGCAGTAATACCCTACACAGTGACCCCGACATAAAGTCGTATTATATGAATAGCTCATGATGCCATATATCCGGTGGCAATAGATTATTTAAAACAACGTTTGGCGCACCGTGACCCTGGTAAGCATACCAAAAAATACCCTGTGCAGTAATACCCTACACAGTGACCCCGACATAAAGTCGTATTATATGAATGGCTCATCATAGCTTCACAAAATGACTAGGACGTCGGATCTTTACCTCATTCCGTTTACAAAACAACTTTATATAAATCCGTCAAGCAAGCAATACAATATATATATGTATATAAATTGATATTTTGAAAACCCTTCTTTTATAAAAATAATTTCAGCAACATAACAACTGCTAATTTGATAAATCAACCCTTTTGCAAACCTGTAATAAACTAGAATATTTTTCCAAAGCAATCCATAACGCATTCTCATAATCCACAATATGTTGTCACAATCCACAATATATTTCCAGGGCAATCCACAATACATTGTCACAATCCACAATGTAATTGCAAAGCAATCCATAATGCGTGCTCATAATTCACAATATATTGTCACAATCCACAATATATTTCCAGGGCAATCCACAATACATTGTCACAATCCACAATGTAATTGCAAAGCAATCTATAATACATTCACATAATCCACAATATATTGTCAAGGCAATCCACAATATATCGTCACAATCCCCAATGTAATTGCCAAGCAATCCATAATACATTCACATAACCCACAATATATTATCAAGGCAATCCACAACACATTGTCACAATCCACAATGTAATTGCAAAGCAATCCATAATACATTCACATAATCCACAATATATTATCAAGGCAATCCAAAACACATTGTCACAATCCACAATGTAATTGCAAAGCAATCCATAATACATTCACATAACCCACAATATATTGTCAAGGCAATCCACAACACATTGTCACAATCCACAATGTAATTGCAAAGCAATCCATAATACATTCACATAACCCACAATATATTGTCAAGGCAATCCACAATAGATTGTCACAATCCACAATGTAATTGCAAAGCAATCCATAATACATTCACATAATCCACAATATATTGTCAAGGCAATCCACAACACATTGTCACAATCCACAATGTAATTACAAAGCAATCCATAATACATTCACATAATCCACAATATATTGTCAAGGCAATCCACAACACATTGTCACAATCCACAATGTAATTGCAAAGCAATCCATAATACGTGCTCATAATTCACAATATATATTGTCACAATCCACAATATATTTCCAGGGCAATCCACAATACATTGTCACAATCCACAATATAATTGCAAAGCAATCTATAATACACTCACATAATCCACAATATATTGTCAAGGCAATCCACAATATATTGTCACAATCCACAATGTAATTGCAAAGCAATCCATAATACATTCACATAACCCACAATATATTGTCAAGGCAATCCACAACACATTGTCACAATCCACAATGTAATTGCAAAGCAATTCCATAATACATTCACATAATCCACAATATATTGTCAAGGAAATCCACAATAGATTGTCACAATCCACAATGTAATTGCAAAGCAATCCATAATACATTCACATAATCCACAATATATTGTCAAGCCAATCCACAACACATTGTCATAATCCACAATGTAATTGCAAAGCAATCCATAATACATTCACATAATCCACAATATATTGTCAAGGCAATCCACAATACATTGTCACAATCCACAATGTAATTGCAAAGCAATCTTTAATACATTCACATAATCCACAATATATTGTCAAGGCAATCCACAATATATTGTCACAATCCACAATGTAATTGCAAAGCAATCCATAATACATTCACATAATCCACAATATATTGTCAAGGCAATCCACAACACATTGTCACAATCCACAATGTAATTGCAAAGCAATCCATAATACATTCACATAATCCACAATATATTGTCAAGGCAATCCATAATACATTGTCACAATCCACAATGTAATTGCAAATCAATCCATAATACATTCACATAATCCACAATATATTATCAAGCCAATCCACAACACATTGTCACAATCCACAATGTAATTGCAAAGCAATCCATAATACATTCACATAACCCACAATATATTGTCAAGGCAATCCACAACACATTGTCACAATCCACAATGTAATTGCAAAGCAATCCATAATACATTCACATAACCCACAATATATTGTCAAGGCAATCCACAATAGATTGTCACAATCCACAATGTAATTGCAAAGCAATCCATAATACATTCACATAATCCACAATATATTGTCAAGCCAATACACAACACATTGTCACAATCCACAATGTAATTGCAAAGCAATCTATAATACATTCACATAATCCACAATATATTGTCAAGGCAATCCACAACACATTGCCACAATCCACAATGTAATTGCAAAGCAATCCATAATGCGTGCTCATAATCCACAATATATTGTCACAATCCACAATATATTTCCAGGGCAATCCACAATACATTGTCACAATCCACAATATAATTGCAAAACAATCTATAATACACTCACATAATCCACAATATATTGTCAAGGCAATCCACAATATATTGTCACAATCCACAATGTAATTGCAAAGCAATCCATAATACATTCACATAACCCACAATATATTGTCAAGGCAATCCACAACACATTGTCACAATCCACAATGTAATTGCAAAGCAATCCATAATACATTCACATAATCCACAATATATTGTCAAGGCAATCCACAATAGATTGTCACAATCCACAATGTAATTGCAAAGCAATCCATAATACATTCACATAATCCACAATATATTGTCAAGCCAATCCACAACACATTGTCATAATCCACAATGTAATTGCAAAGCAATCCATAATACATTCACATAATCCACAATATATTGTCAAGGCAATCCACAATAGATTGTCACAATCCACAATGTAATTGCAAAGCAATCCATAATACATTCACATAATCCACAATATATTGTCAAGCCAATCCACAACACATTGTCATAATCCACAATGTAATTGCAAAGCAATCCATAATACATTCACATAATCCACAATATATTGTCAAGGCAATCCACAACACATTGTCACAATCCACAATGTAATTGCAAAGCAATCCATAATACATTCACATAATCCACAATATATTGTCAAGGCAATCCACAATAGATTGTCACAATCCACAATGTAATTGCAAAGCAATCCATAATACATTCACATAATCCACAATATATTGTCAACGCAATCCACAATAGATTGTCACAATCCACAATGTAATTGCAAAGCAATCCATAATACATTCACATAATCCACAATATATTGTCAAGGCAATCCACAACACATTGTCACAATCCACAATGTAATTGCAAAGCAATCCATAATACATTCACATAATCCACAATATATTGTCAAGCCAATCCACAACACATTGTCACAATCCACAATGTAATTGCAAAGCAATCCATAATACATTCACATAATCCACAATATATTGTCAAGGCAATCCACAACACATTGTCACAATCCACAATGTAATTGCAAAGCAATCCATAATGCGTGCTCATAATCCACAATATATTGTCACAATCCAATCCACAATATATTTCCAGGGCAATCCACAATACATTGTCACAATCCACAATATAATTGCAAAGCAATCTATAATACACTCACATAATCCACAATATATTGTCAAGGCAATCCACAATACATTGTCACAATCCACAATATAATTGCAAAGCAATCGATAATACACTCACATAATCCACAATATATTGTCAAGGCAATCCACAATATATTGTCACAATCCAAAATGTAATTGCAAAGCAATCCATAATACATTCACATAAGCCACAATATATTGTCAACGCAATCCACAATAGATTGTCACAATCCACAATGTAATTGCAAAGCAATCCATAATACATTCACATAATCCACAATATATTGTCAAGCCAATCCACAACACATTGTCACAATCCACAATGTAACTGCAAAGCAATCCATAATACATTCACATAATCCACAATATATTGTCAAGCCAATCCACAACACATTGTCACAATCCACAATGTAATTGCAAAGCAATCCATAATACATTCACATAATCCACAATATATTGTCAAGGCAATCCACAACACATTGTCACAATCCACAATGTAATTGCAAAGCAATCCATAATGCGTGCTCATAATTCCACAATATATTGTCACAATCCACAATATATTTCCAGGGCAATCCACAATACATTGTCACAATCCACAATATAATTGCAAAGCAATCCATAATACACTCACATAATCCACAATATATTGTCAAGGCAATCCACAATATATTGTCACAATCCACAATGTAATTGCAAAGCAATCCATAATACATTCACATAACCCACAATATATTGTCAAGGCAATCCACAACACTTTGTCACAATCCACAATGTAATTGCAAAGCAATCCATAATACATTCACGTAATCCACAATATATTGTCAAGCCAATCCACAACACATTGTCACAATCCACAATGTAATTGCAAAGCAATCCATAATACATTCACATAACCCACAATATATTGTCAAGGCAATCCACAACACATTGTCACAATCCACAATGTAATTGCAAAGCAATCCATAATACATTCACATAATCCACAATATATTGTCAAGGAAATCCACAATACATTGTCACAATCCACAATGTAATTGCAAAGCAATCCATAATACATTCACATAATCCACAATATATTGTCAAGCCAATCCACAACACATTGTCATAATCCACAATGTAATTGCAAAGCAATCCATAATACATTCACGTAATCCACAATATATTGTCAAGACAATCCACAACATATTGTCACAATCCACAATGTAATTGCAAAGCAATCTATAATACATTCACATAATCCACAATATATTGTCAAGGCAATCCACAACACATTGTCACAATCCACAATGTAATTGTAAAGCAATCCATAATGCGTGCTCATAATTCACAATATATTGTCACAATCCACAATATATTTCCAGGGCAATCCACAATACATTGTCACAATCCACAATATAATTGCAAAGCAATCTATAATACACTCACATAATCCACAATATATTGTCAAGGCAATCCACAACACATTGTCACAATCCATAATGTAATTGCAAAGCAATCCATAATGCATTCTCATAATCCACAATATATTGTCACAATCCACAATATATTGTCACAATCCACAATATATTGGCAATCCACAATACATTGTCACAATCCACAATATAATTGCAAAGCAATCTATAATACACTCACATAATCCACAATATATTGTCAAGGCAATCCACAATACATTGTCACAATCCACAATATAATTGCAATGCAATCTATAATACACTCACATAATCCACAATATATTGTCAAGGCAATCCACAATATATTGTCACAATCCACAATGTAATTGCAAAGCAATCCATAATACATTCACATAACCCACAATATATTGTCAAGGCAATCCACAACACATTGTCACAATCCACAATGTAATTGCAAAGCAATCCATAATACATTCACATAATCCACAATATATTGTCAAGCCAATCCACAACACATTGTCACAATCCACAATGTAATTACAAAGCAATCCATAATACATTCACATAACCCACAATATATTGTCAAGGCAATCCACAACACATTGTCACAATCCACAATGTAATTGCAAAGCAATTCATAATACATTCACATAATCCACAATATATTGTCAAGGAAATCCACAATAGATTGTCACAATCCACAATGTAATTGCAAAGCAATCCATAATACATTCACATAATCCACAATATATTGTCAAGCCAATCCACAACACATTGTCACAATCCACAATGTAATTGCAAAGCAATCCATAATGCGTGCTCATAATTCACAATATATTGTCACAATCCACAATATATTTCCAGGGCAATCCACAATACATTGTGACAATCCACAATATAATTGCAAAGCAATCTATAATACACTCACATAATCCACAATATATTGTCAAGGCAATCCACAATATATTGTCACAATCCACAATGTAATTGCAAAGCAATCCATAATACATTCACATAACCCACAATATATTGTCAAGGCAATCCACAACACATTGTCACAATCCACAATGTAATTGCAAAGCAATCCATAATACATTCACATAATCCACAATATATTGTCAAGGAAATCCACAATAGATTGTCACAATCCACAATGTAATTGCAAAGCAATCCATAATACATTCACATAATCCACAATATATTGTCAAGCCAATCCACAACACATTGTCACAATCCACAATGTAATTGCAAAGCAATCCATAATACATTCACATAATCCACAATATATTGTCAAGGCAATCCACAATATATTGTCACAATCCACAATGTAATTGCAAAGCAATCTTTAATACATTCACATAATCCACAATATATTGTCAAGGCAATCCACAATATATTGTCACAATCCACAATGTAATTGCAAAGCAATCCATAATACATTCACATAACCCACAATATATTGTCAAGGCAATCCACAACACATTGTCACAATCCACAATGTAATTGCAAAGCAATCCATAATACATTCACATAATCCACAATATATTGTCAAGGCAATCCATAATAGATTGTCACAATCCACAATGTAATTGCAAATCAATCCATAATACATTCACATAATCCACAATATATTATCAAGCCAATCCACAACACATTGTCACAATCCACAATGTAATTGCAAAGCAATCCATAATACATTCACATAACCCACAATATATTGTCAAGGCAATCCACAACACATTGTCACAATCCACAATGTTATTGCAAAGCAATCCATAATACATTCACATAACCCACAATATATTGTCAAGGCAATCCACAATAGATTGTCACAATCCACAATGTAATTGCAAAGCAATCCATAATACATTCACATAATCCACAATATATTGTCAAGTCCAATCCACAACACATTGTCACAATCCACAATGTAATTGCAAAGCAATCTATAATACATTCACATAATCCACAATATATTGTCAAGACAATCCACAACACATTGTCACAATCCACAATGTAATTGCAAAGCAATCCATAATACGTGCTCATAATCACAATATATATTGTCACAATCCACAATGTAATTGCAAAGCAATCCATAATACATTCACATAACCCACAATATATTGTCAAGGCAATCCACAACACATTGTCACAATCCACAATGTAATTGCAAAGCAATCCATAATACATTCACATAATCCACAATATATTGTCAAGGCAATCCAGAACACATTGTCACAATCCACAATGTAATTGCAAAGCAATCCATAATACATTCGCATAATCCACAATATATTGTCAAGGCAATCCACAATAGATTGTCACAATCCACAATGTAATTGCAAAGCAATCCATGATACATTCGCATAATCCGCAATATATTGTCAAGCCAATCCACAACACATTGTCATAATCCACAATGTAATTGCAAAGCAATCCATAATACATTCACATAATCCACAATATATTGTCAAGGCAATCCACAACACATTGTCACAATCCACAATGTAATTGCAAAGCAATCCATAATACATTCACATAATCCACAATATATTGTCAAGGCAATCCACAATAGATTGTCACAATCCACAATGTAATTGCAAAGCAATCCATAATACATTCACATAATCCACAATATATTGTCAAGGCAATCCACAATAGATTGTCACAATCCACAATGTAATTGCAAAGCAATCCATAATACATTCACATAATCCACAATATATTGTCAAGCCAATCCACAACACATTGTCACAATCCACAATGTAATTGCAAAGCAATCCATAATACATTCACATAATCCACAATATATTGTCAAGCCAATCCACAACACATTGTCATAATCCACAATGTAATTGCAAAGCAATCCATAATACATTCACGTAATCCACAATATATTGTCAAGGCAATCCACAACACATTGTCACAATCCACAATGTAATTGCAAAGCAATCCATAATACATTCACATAATCCACAATATATTGTCAAGGCAATCCACAACACATTGTCACAATCCACAATGTAATTGCAAAGCAATCCATAATACATTCACATAATCCACAATATATTGTCAAGGCAATCCACAATAGATTGTCACAATCCACAATGTAATTGCAAAGCAATCCATAATACATTCACATAATCCACAATATATTGTCAAGCCAATCCACAACACATTGTCACAATCCACAATGTAATTGCAAAGCAATCCATAATACATTCACATAATCCACAATATATTGTCAAGCCAATCCACAACACATTGTCACAATCCACAATGTAATTGCAAAGCAATCCATAATACATTCACATAACCCATAATATATTGTCAAGGCAATCCACAACACATTATCACAATCCACAATGTAATTGCAAAGCAATCCATAATACATTCACATAACCCACAATATATTGTCAAGGCAATCCACAATATATTTCCACAAATAATTACTATACTTTCGGAATCATAAAAATTCAATTAAACATCAAAAATTTCAACATAAAAGAATTTATAAAAGATTAGGATTGAACCCCTACCTCAATATGGACTATTAATCACTCCTAAGACTTTGATTTCCAATATAGCTATAGTCATTCCGAATCGAATCCCCGCCGTACGCGGTGGCCGACGGCGACGCTCCGGCGGCGGATTCCGGCGACCACGGTGGGGGGAGGTGCACCTAAGCGAGTTTTGTTGTCCTCAACACGCTCATCACGAAAATAAAGTTAATCGGAGTCAAAATTGTTTGGTTTTGCCAAGATCTATGGAATCTACGTCGCACAAGCTTTCCAACGGTACCAAACTTAACTAAAACGGAGCTCGAACGAGGAGTCAAAGGTTGGGTCGCGAGAAAAGGAAATCTGAAAAAAAAATCTGGCGAGAGAGAGAAAAATGGTCGGCTGAAGGTTGAAGGAGATGATATAATCCGGCCAAATTTCCATTTGCCCCCTCAACTATTTACAAATTACGACTTTAAACTAAAATTCCAAAAATCTAACTTTTTAACCCTTGCACTTTGATAAAATTTTCATAAAATTTTACAATTTCACCCTTAATAAAAATTCAGGGTTTTACACGAGGTGACTTCGAATTCTGCTGGGATCATGGTCTCAGACCCATATACCATTGAGAAAGGTGTCTCGCCTGTAGTGCTGTGAGCTGTGGTTCTGTAAGCCCACAATACCTTCTGAAGCTCGTTTTCCCATGCTCCTTTCTTTGCTTCCAGTTTCATCTTCAAGGTTTATTTTATAATTTTGTTCACAGCTTCAACTTGGCCATTGGCTTGCGGATGGTCCACTGCTGAGAAACTTTTAACAATCTTGAGATCGCTGCAGAATTTGAGAAACTGGTTGCTGCTAAACTGGGTCCCATTGTCTATCACGATTTGTCGTGGAACCCCAAACCTTCAAATAATATTACTCCACACGAACTTTTCAATCTTTGTTGTGGAGATTTCTACCAACTTTTTTGCTTCCGCCCACTTAGTGAAATAGTCAACTGCAACCACGGCGTGTTTGCACCTTCCACGAGCCGTTGGTAAAGGCCCGATCAAATTCATTCCCCATATTGCAAAGGGCCATGGGCATACCATTTGCTTAAGATAGGCTGGCGGAGCTCGCGAAACTTGGGCAAATCTCTGACACTTATCACACCTTTTTACTAAGTCGATAGCATCCTGTCTCATAGTAGGCCAATAAAAACCTTGACGGAGTGCCTTTTGAGCTAGAGATAGCCCCCCAGCGTGATTTCCACAATGGCCTTCGTGTATCTGCCTCATCACTGTTTCACATTCTGGGCCATCAATGCATCATAAAAGTGGAGCTGAGAACCCCTTCTTGTACAACACATCATCATAGATGCAGTACCTGGCTACTCTTGCTCGCAAGCGCCGTGCTTCTAGCTTGTTACTTGGCAGTTTTCCATCCTACAAATAATTGAGAATTAGACTTATCCAAGAATTGGCTTGCATAGTTATTGCCATCATCACATTCTTATCTTCTGTACTCGGAGCTGGTAGAAACTCTACAGGGATCGCTCCAAGAAAATCTATGTCTCGAGTGGTTGCCAAGCGAGCCAAAGCATCTACGTGTGCATTCTGAGCTCGTGGAATTTGTTTCACTTCGCACTTCTGGAAAGCATCTAGCATTTCATGGACCCTTTGCAGGTACAAAGCCATTTTTGGCCTCTTGGTTTGGTACTCCCCCAAGATGTGGCAAACCACGAGCTGCGAATCACTAAAAACCCTTAACCGTTCAGCTTGCATTTCTCTAGCTAAACGCAGACCTGCGAGCAGTGCTTTATACTCAGCTTCATTGTTTGTAGCCTGGAAGCCAAACCTTAAAGCATAAAGGATCTTGTGGCCTTCAGGGCTAATTAACAAAATCCCAACTCCAGCCCTCTACTCGTTGGATGACCCGTCAACATAAATCTCCCAAGTCGGACCTTCAGAAGATTCAGCCTCATCATCCACAGGTCCTGTAAACTCTGCAATGAAATCTACCAGAGCTTGAGCTTTGATAGCCATCCTCGGCTTAAACTGGATATCGAACTGTGTGAGCTCCACTGCCCACTACAACAAACGGCTTGAGGTGTCCGCTTTCTGTAGAACTTGCTTTAGCGGATACTGGGTGAGGACTTCGATTATATGAGCTTGAAAGTAAGGTCGTAGCTTTCTCGATGCGACAACCTGGCAGTAAGCGAGCTTCTTAATTTGTGAGTACCTGGTTTTAGCATCTTGCAGCCTTTTACTTATATAATATACTGGAAGCTGCGTCTTCTCCTCTTCCTTCACCAGTGCAGCACTGAGAGCTTGCTAAGACACCCCCAAGTACAGAATCAGCTTTTCTCCTTCTTTGGGCTTAGAAAGGAGTGGAGCTCGCCCCATGTATTCTTTCAACTGCTGGAAGGCAACTTCACATTGCTCGGTCCACTCAAAGCTTTTTGCCTTCTTCAAGATGTCAAAGAATAGGATGCATTTATCCGTAGCTTTCGAAATGAACCCACTTAGTGTTGTGACCTGGCCATTGAGGCTCTGCACATCCTTTACCCTAGTTGGCGACCTCATGTCGATCAGTGCTTTGATCTTCCAGGATTGGCTTCAATACCTTTACTGTTGACCATGAAGCCTAGAAACTTCCCAGAAGCTACTCCAAATGCACATTTGTGAGGATTCAGCTTCATCTGATAGCTCCTCAAAATCTGAAACATCTCCCTTAGGTCGCGCACATGATCACCTACCTGCTTGGACTTTACTAACATATCATCAACATAGACCTTCATGGTCTTTCTGATCTGCTATTCAAATATCATGTTTACTAAGCGTTGGTAGGTCGCTCCTACATTTTTCAGCTCGAAGGGCATCACCTTGTAGCAATATAAGCCACAATCAGTCATAAATGAGGTATGCTCTTTGTCCTCAGGGTTTATCGAGATCTCGTTATAACCCGAGTATGCATCCATAAAACTCAGAAGCTCGTGGCCAGCAGTAGCATCAACGAGCTAGTCTATCATCGGCAATGGGAAACTATCTTTGGGGCACGTTTTGTTCAAATCAGTGAAGTCGATGCACGTTCTCCAGTTCCCGTTCTTTTTATTCACCAACACCGAATTGGCGACCCAGGTTGGGTAGTAAGCTACTCAGATAAACTTGTTCGCCAACAACTTATCTATCTTTTCCTTTACTGCGAGATAGAGCTCTTCTGTCATTGCTCTCCTCTTCTGGCGAACTGGCTTATGATGACGATCAATATTCAACCTGTGCGACATCACCCTAGGATCTATCCCCACCATGTCCTCGTGATTCCACGCAAACACATCCAAGTTTGCCTTCAGGAAGTCAGCGAGCTGGGTTCTCAGTTCTGGAGCTAATCCTTTTCCCAGCTTCAGGCACCTTTCTAGATTCGCCTCACTAACTTGGACATCTTCCAATTCTTTGACTGACCCAGTAGCTCGATCTGCATCTACCTCGCGAGGGTCCAAGTCGTGGCTGACCTCTTTCTCGGTCATAGCTCCTGGCTCGCCCCCTGAGACCACGTTCACCTTCTTTCCCCTTACACCCATCTTAACAACATCTTCATAGCAGCGTCTTGCTAAGTGCTACTCTCCCCGAACACATCCAATGCCATTAGGAGTTAGGAACTTCATTGTAAGAGTCTTGGTTGAAGTAACTGCATCCAGTTCGTTCAACGAAGGTCTTCCTAAGACCACATTGTATGCTGATGGGCAGTCAATTATCAAAAATCTGCCAATATAGTAGCTTGACGATCTGCTTCCCCGAGAGTAAGTGGCATCTTGATCTGGCCCACTGGTACAATAGCATCTCCAGTGAAACCATAAAGAGGCTTTGGGGATGGTCTCAGCTGCTCCGCTTCTAGCCCCATTTGCTCAAAACAATTCTTGTACATCACATTTACTAAGCTCCCAATATCAATCATGATACGTCGCACTTCCATGTTGCTGATCTTAGCTCGGATGACCAGCGCATCATTGTGTGGCCAGATCACCCCTCTAACATCATCCTGAGTAAAAACAATCTCATTCGAGGTCGTCTTGGCTTTCTTGGCAGGTCCCTCCGACCCACTGACTTGAAAGGTATTATTTGTCTCTCGAACGTATCTCTCGTGCGACCTGTTTGAAGCACCTGCGTTATGGGGACCACCATAGATCGTAAAAATAGTTCTTACCGCAGGCTCATGCTCTGGTTCAGGAGCTCGTAGGGGCTGTTATTATGCTGGATGCTGTTGAGGTCGCTGCTGTGGAGGTCGCGAATCTGCAGGTTGCTCCACATAATTCCTCAAGCGACCTCTCCTGATCAATTTTTCAATGGTGTCCTTCAATGCCCAACAGTCTGAAGTATTGTGCCCGACCTCATTATGATAGGCACAAAATTTACTTCTGTCTTTGTGCTGAACAGGAGCTCTCAAAGGAAAAGGCTTGCCAAAATCTTTCCTATTCTTTTCTGTTGCAAATATCCTGTCTTGGGAGTCTGACAGGATGCTGTAATTCTCGTAGTGACCTTGACGTTGAGGTTGCTCGTACCTTGGCTCTCTCCTTGCCTTTTTGGCGATCTGATTGCTTGAGCCGCTATTTCTACCTTCTTCGTTCCTGCCATTATTTCTCTTTTTAGTTTGGCTGGAACTGCCCGCTTCATTCTTCTGGTTGGATTTCTTCGGGCCGAAGGTTTCCTCCCACCTGATCTCCTTCACAGCTCGCTCGTAAAACTCTCTTAAATCCTTCACTGGGGACTTGTAGATGCTCTCATATAATTTTCCATCCTTTTGCAACCCAGCTGAGATCGCTGTCAGTATACTCTTATCTGATGGATGCTGGAAATTAGCAATCTCGCGTCTAAACCTGGTGATATATTCCTTCAACGATTCACCCTAACGCTGCAAGATGGTAGCTAGGTGGCAGGATGGAGCCAGCTGCCTTCTTAAGGCCCTGTACTGGCCAACGAACTTCTGCTGACACTCTGCCCAACTACCTATGTTGCGAGCTGGGAGATTCTTGAACCATGTCCTTGGAATATCCCCCAAAGTAGCTGGGAACACACGACATTTCACCATTGGATTACTTGTCTGTAGGTCCATCTAAACCTTAAAAGCATCTAAATGATTATAGGGGTTACTATCCCCATTGTACTGCTGTATGCTGGGCATTTTAAACCTCGGAGGGAGAGGTTGCATCTCAATTTATCTTGTGAATAGGGTCTTTTCCCCGTAATGCCCACGTTGCTCTGAGGCTCCAAGTCGCGCTTCTAGCTACTGGACCCTCTAGAGGAGCTCCTCTACTTGTGGATCTCGGAGCTCGTATCTCCTCCTGTGGTCACGACTTGGAGAAGGGTGCTCTAGGTCATATCTCTCGACCTCTTCGAACAAATCTCCATGCTGATGGGATCTCGCATGTCGCCCATTCACCTCATCAACACCCCGAGCTTCAGTTCGGATTCTATCGTGCCCAACCTCTACCCGTTGGTTCCCTCCTGGCTCAATCGTGCTACCAAGCTCGTCAGGCGCGCAACTTCTCTTTCCCCACGGACAAGGTGGCTATCAACTCTAGGCCGCGCATAAAAAGAATGAGCTGAGTCAGCAAGTCGTGGCATATCCCTAGCTAGCCTTTCGGGCACCTGCATTGCTTCATACTGCTGGGGCATGTGCCTTGGAACCTTGACCTCAACCCTAGGTGCATTCTACATTTGAACCTGCACCAACATATTGACAGTGACAAAACCCTTCCCAGACCTTATTTAAGCTCTCGTCTGGAGGATCCTGCCGGGCACTTCAACGGATTCCTCGAAACCGACTCATCGGATCGAAGACATCTGGGAAGCGAACCCTATCTTTCTGTATCCGGTTTACTTGTTAAAACTTAGTGATTTGATTTTATCTGTTACTGGTTGGGAGGGATAAACCTTTTGTTTGATTCTATTTCAATTTCATTTTACAAAAATTTCGGCAGCATAACGGCTACGTTTTTTATAACCAAAATTTTACTTGTCAAGAAAACAACACTTCAACTATTTCTGTAAACCTCCCAACTTCTTTATTCTCAATCATGCATCATTCATCACAGTTTCATAAGCATAAACAATTCATAAGATACACAAGTGCACCAAATGTATAAATGCAAGAATATTTATCACTTTTACAAGCCCTACATTATTCAAATTCAAATTATACACGATTAAATACATATACAAAATATATCCCAGTGTCTTGCGCGATTGCCCACCTATAGATATATATATAAGCAAAGGTCGGTCTCGTCCAGCGATGGTACGAAATAAAAACAATTGAGCTACAAAATAAACAAGGGGTTAGTGCAACAAGGATATATAATATCACATACACTAACATAATAATTCGTTATTTACTCAAGTTTTACAATTTCCTTAAATTCTTCCATGTGTATCCTTGACTCATTCTAACCATCACGGGCGATTATAACTAACGCCAACGTGAAGCTTACTAATGTATCTCAACCGCTATGTTACGGAATTTACTGCATTGTACGTAGGGCGCTAAACTTATTCACTGAACAACTATAATGCGGAATTCTCTGCATCGTAAATGTAGTGCTAAATCTCTAGATGACTACGAGTGGAATTTACTGCATCGCTTCATAGCGCTAACTGTCAACTAACCAACTACGTGCGGAATTGTCTGCATCGCAACGTACCGCTATACTTTTCTATAAACTGAGCGATTACGGACGGAATTATCTGCATCATCACGTAACGCTAAATCTCATTAACTTATAAGGTATACACATGGACTTTCAAAAATCAATTTCTTTAAGTGCAAAGGCACAAACTTACTAGATTTATATCTTCTAAAAATCTTCTCCTTTTATTCTTTTTTACATGCAACTCGTATTACTTTCTAGTACATATGGATTCCTTAAGAATCCATACGTTTAAACTTTAACTACAGCATTACATATCATTTTCAATTTCTTTACTACTTAACTACCACATTTGTTCAATATAATCTAGAATTAGCATAACAATTTAAAAGCTTTTAAGTGGCGAACCACTTACCTCAAGGCCGCGTCAAGCGTCTCGACGAGGCTCTTGGACGCCACTCACACGCTCGTCACCTACACAACAAGTTCTCTTCATTACTATTAACAAAAACCTCCATTTCTCAACTATATGCTAGGAATTCCCAACTATGCCCAATTCTCTCTATATAGCTCCTAACTCGTTTCCAATTCAATCGAGACTCTCAAATCCCGATTTTTGTGAAAAATTTTTAGTTTTGGAACCCTAGGAATATTCCCACACGGTCCGTTTATTTGTCGGAGGCTTAAAACGAAAAATCACAATTTTATTTAAAATGGACAGCCCTTGATAGAACAGATGATAACCTGCTGCTTGGGGCTCCGCTTTCCTTCGTTCTTTTTCCTAAGGCTCACTTACACCACATTCTAGTCACATGACAAATTTCATTGAGAAATATTATCGTTTGCTAAGTCAAATCTAAGGAAAACGTCCGTTTTGGACACTTTCGGGTGCGTTTTAGTGCACGTTTTGCAAACTCTTGGTTTCGGGTTAGTGACGCTAGTTTTTCTTTCACAACTAAGCTTCATTTAACTAATAATGACTAACTAAACTCATTTCATGCCATAAAAATTACATTAAGCTAGCTGTTTCACTTCTCAGACCTCTAACGGCACTATTTTGTGCATAACTTGCACAATTTTTATCGGATTCGATCCATTCCAAAACCTATGATTTTCTATGGTTCCTAGGCATCATTTGAGGTGTAGAACACCCCCATATAGGTCAGTTTTGGTCAGGTCTTCTCTAGCTCAAAAATTCCACTCGGGATTGCAAAAATTGTCAAATTTGCTCTATTGATCTCTATATGCCTCTCTATGCTTTTCTATGCTTTTTCATGTCAAATTTTGAGTTTAAAACGATCTAAACTCAAGACTATCAACTGCTCTTCAAGTATTTAACACTCACATAAACATAACTTTGTCATCCAAAGCTCTCAAACTCACACACACTTTTTGTCAAATAGGTGGAGTGCGAGAAAAACTGATTTTCGTTTCTATTGTGAGCAAGGATATGGCAGCCCATATTTACACTCCTAAGCTATCATTAACACACAACAACTCAACATTTAAGTCCCTACATCAATCACTTAGGGTTCTACACAAATTTCAAGCATAAACTTTCAACACAAGGCAGAAAATTCTGCACAAAAATTTCAGCATCCTACTTTTGTAAATTTTAGCAAGAAACAAGAAAAGTAAGAGGATATCTCACTTGATCTTTGTTTGAAGGAGTGAAAGGGACTTGAGAGGGGTCTTAGAGGAGAGAGTTTGAGGCTTGGATGGGCAAGAATGGCTTTTCTTCTTCCATTTCTTCTGCTGGTTGTCCAGACCTCTGCAGAGCTGTCTTCACTTTTCTATTTTGCTTCGGTTCTGCTCCCTCTTCACAACCAGCTCTATTCTGCTCTTGTTAGGCACGTCCAAGCTGCTGGTTGCTTCTTCTTTTCATGTCATCTTCTTCTCTTCTCATGGCCATTCGCTTTTGCGCTTCTTCTCCCTTGGTTATGCTCGTTTCTGGAAGCTCCTCACGGCAACAGCTGCTGCCCTGTTCTGCTCTCACGGTTTCTGTGTGTTTCACAACTGGAGAGCTCTTGTTTGCTGAAAAGATTTTCAGCAAAGGGTTATATTTATACTCATTGAACTTCTCATAATTGCACCTTTACCCCATCTATTTTAATTTCACTTCAATCTCCTATCTTGTTTTTCATGGTTACCCTTCTCTTTTGTTTTTAAATTTTCTTTCATCATTTTCTTTATGTTTTATGTATTATATCTATATACATACATACCTCATTAATATTTTATGAAGAGCCAAGCTTGTCTTTGGATTTATTTTAATTATCAACCATCTCTTTAATTAAATTATAGTTAGAAATTAACTAACCATTCTAAATAACACATCCTAAATTGCACTTACTAGTATTGTTTTCTTTCGCTTGTCTCTCCTTTGCGGATGTGTTATTTTACTCTTCATTAATATTTTTCCTTACTAATTTGATTGTTATGAAGTTCTAGAATGGGCGTTCACGAAATTGATAAGTCGATTTAGATTAATACTAACTTGATTTTATTGCAATGTTACTTAACTTTTTTATGGTCGACGAATTTAGTCGTACTCTTAATTTAATGACTTTCTGAGGCCATGAAGTTCAATTAATTAATTGTAGGGATTTATATTATCTCCCTAATCTAGCTTTTAACACTAGGGATTCAGAAGTCGAGACTAGGGTTTACAGACAGCCTCTATAAGCTATCTAACCGTGTTCTCCAGCGCCTCCTGCCTCTGATGCCATACATGTTGCCCATCAGCCGGGGCCCCCTGAATAGATTGGCGAGGGGGTAAAAGTGGCATGGCTGCTGCAGCACCCATTGCCTGACCACGTGACGGTCCTACTACATGTATGAGTTCGTCTTCCACGGGCTGCATGTTTTGTTGAGACTGGTTCACGCAGCTCTCCGCCTGGTCATCATCTCCAAGATACCTGTTTGATCTGGTCCTTGCCATGTTATTTGAAATTGATGAACTAGGGTGAAAAAGATTACAATTTGGGCCCTCCTTCTAGCGCCAAAATGTCGACGTTGAAATTCAGTTGACGAGTATTCAATGCCCAATACCTACAATCAATGTGAGGAAACACAGAAATCGAGAGGATAATAACAAAGAACCAAGAATAAACAGGGGAACAGAGGATTTTTAACGTGGTTCAGTGAGTGCGCCTACGTCCACGACTGTCTCTCTTAAATTCTGTAGAGTGACAGTATATTATTTCTTGTATCTGTTACAATGATTTTAACCCCTATTTATAGGGAAAGAGTTATTACAGATTAAGAAGCTACAGAATAGGAAGAGAATCATGAATTAATTACATTTCCTAATCTATTTGAATAAAATCAGGAAATTGCTCCTTAAAATCTGAGATAATGTTAATTGAGTTTGAATTTGAATTAACTTTCATTTCTAGTGAGAGAATCACGATTAGATTAGGTAACTGCCTGTTCTGAAAGATATTGCATTAATTGCACTCTGGGCGAACTGCCGTTTATGGCGACCTTGAGCTGGACCTTGCTGAGAAGCGAACTGTGAATAAGGAAGACTATGGAACGAGCTACAACCTGGTTGTGATACGAGCTCGTTGCTATGAGCTAAGAAAATTACTGGGGCGAGCTGAGGAACTCGCTGGGCTTAGAGTTGATATCTGGGCCTTGTCTGATGGACCTTGATTGGGTTGACTTTACTGGGCCTTCTATTAGGCCTAAGTTGGGCTTTTACCAGCCCATTTAGTGAGTCCGGAAAATGCATATAACATGTGTCATGACCTATTGTGGTACCTTTTCAGACTACACCTGTCACGTGACTTATTGTGACTCTTCGGGTAACCGCACCGCTTGCACGTCTCATTCTGTGCGCATTTAATGCACCCATTTCTCAATTGATAGCTCATGATGACATATCTCTCGACTTGCTCTGCATCATTAAATCTAAGACGGTTACTTAACCCTCAAATCTAACGATTAGGGTCTTGCGCCTATACAAAGCGGAGGCCTCTTTCTTTTCCCTTTTACTTTACCATTTTGAAACTCAAGTCACCGAACCTCCATTTTCTCTCGTTTTCTCTCGTCCTTGCGCCAGTGCATCTTGGAAAAGATCAACGCCTTCCTTCTGAGATGGTTAAGCTTTACTACGTTTATAGTAAGTCTTCATAACTGACTCTTGATTTTTTGGTTTCCATTTTTTATGTGTGTTGCATTGCATTTTTTCTGGATCTGGTTCTAGCTTGAATGTTCTATGTTCTTAATGTTACATATTTGTGACTTTTCATTTCTTGTTGATTAGATCTTGTTGGTTGGCTCTTTGTGAATTATTTGTTGTTTATGACACTATATGTGCAAGCTGTAAGATGAGATGTCTATAGGTTACCAGCTCCTTGGTCGAGCCCCCCATGTTCTTAGTGATTTGTATGACGTTTGTGACCTATAGACTAGGAAGTCCTCTATTCGAGAATAAGAAACTTAGATTTTTAGCCATGGTCTGCATGTAGTGACCTAACTACTCCATTTTATGTGTAGATGTCTTCAGGTCACAGACGTTGGTCACGCAAAATAGGAGATGATGACTCTTTCAGCTCAAAGGAGCTTAACACGAAAAAAGTTCGTGTTGCTAAAGAAGCGACTTCTATGAGTGGTGAGGTCGCTGAAGAGTTCGTAGCTTGAGCTGACCCTATTATAGTCCGTTAGACTGCCGAGGAACGGCGAGCTCACAAGGATTTTATACATTATGTCTTAAAGATAAAGTATGAGGAGTTGAGGGAATTGCTTTATAGTATCACTTTCCCAAAGGTTGTCGTGTCATGTCGCCCTCTTCTAATGACCATGCAGTCTATCCTTCCATCGAGTTCATTGCTATCAGCATTCATCATCTTAGGCACGGGCTTAGATTTTTGGTCCCTACCTACCTCGTCAACCTCCTTAATAGGCTAGAACTTAGCCCTTTTCAACTAACCTCCAACTCCTACTCTCAGCTCACATCCTTGGCCTTAATCTTCAAAAAGAACGACCTTCCACCTCCCAACCCAAGAATCTACTGCCACCTCTTTAGTACCAAAAGTGTAGGTGGCTTAAAAAGGGAAATACGAGATGAGATTCACTATCTCGCAGCTCGAAAAACGAGCTCCAAGGTCTCCTACCTCAGGGCAATGTCAAGAGCAAGTCCAACGTAGACGATTACAAGATGAGTTGGTTTTATATTTCTTACCCTTCCTTAGATAACTCCACAATCTCTCTTTCATCCTTAGTCCAAGTAGATAGATGGGGCTGACTTCTGTAAGCTGCATAATTTTTTTTTTTTTTTAATTTCTTCTTCTTTTCACCTCGCAGACTTTACGGGAGATAAAGCAACCCTTACTGGCGAGGAGGTCGAAATTTTCAAGATGCTTATGGATTCATAAAAGAGAAGAATTAATCATGCGTTCGACAACAAGCTCCTCAAGGCCCACTAGTTAGCTCTTCTCTGAATAGCGAGCTTCTTGACAATAGGAGGGACATCGAAATTCGGGTGAACTCAAGCTCGCCTCTACGTTCGACAGTGCTAGTGAAGTAAAGGCTATTCCAGCCCCTCATCCAATTTCAGTTTTTGACCCTCAACGGGCTTTAAAGATGGTGAAGGTTGCTCTCTTAAAGACTCCTCCAAAATGACCTATCTAGTCTGTAACTCCTTTAGTTGTTATCTCTGTTGAGAAGACCACCTTGGCACCCATTTCAGGACCTTCACCAGTCGAGGTCTCCACCTCGCAGCCAGAGGTGGTTAAAGTTCAACATGAGCAAGTGGGAGCTCCTGCTCATGAAGTTTAAGTTGCTCCAAGCAGTGGAGCCAAAAAAAAAAAGTCAGTGCCCAATGGCAAAGCGACAATGAGTAAATAACGGTAAATAGCCTCGAGGTCATAGACAGAAGGGTTAAGCCATAGGCTAGTATGCAACCCGAAGAGGAGCTAGGAGGGATATACTTCTACACCCTTTTGGTTAACTTGCTCACAATCCTGGGGTGCTCCGCCAAGACCTTGGACAAAAAGGGCATGAGAGGTGAAACTTTGTTTTGTTATGTAGCTCACCACAGGTTGCTAGTAATCTGCAATATCTTTGCCTTTCTTATTTTCTTGCTTGGTTTTGAATACTAATTTGCTGCATTTCAAGCCACCATGGGGGTGATGAAATAGATGTAGGAGGTTCATGATTTTGAGGATGAAAAAAAGGAATTCGAGAACAAGAAGAAAAAGCTGAAAGACGAGCTCTTGTTCATGACTACTGAGGCTAAGAAAGCAAAGAAATCAGAGCATCTCATTCTGATCAAGTTGAGGAATGATGAGGAAGCTAGAAAGGAAGCTGAGGACGCTTTGACTCGTGAGGAAAATGCTCATGCAGCTGCAAGGTCACACTTCACCTCCAAGCTTCTCCAAAGTGAAGATGAGTTAAGCAAGGCAAAGAGTGATCTGAAGAAGGCCGTGGAGGAGGCTGAGAGGGAGGTCACTCTTGCCAAGGAGGAAGTCAAGGTACGGGTCACCAAAATTAAAGAGGAGGCAGAATCAAAGACATCCAGTAATTTTCTCTGCACTTTATGGGGAGTTTATCTCGAACTAGACTTCTAGTTCTTTGATAAAGAGGCGGTCGTTGAGGTAGAGAGGTATAAGGAGCAAGTCGCCCAATCTTCAGCTGTTCTAGATGCAGCTCCTCAAAATATCAAGCTCCCAAATACAACCTCCTAGGATGAGACAGCTCAGGTCGTAGTGCCTCTAGTTGTAGCCCCCTATGGCCAAGGCTCCTAATAGGTTGCATATCATGTTGTACTTCTTTTTCTTTCTTTTAAAATTTGTAATGACTCTATGTTGCATTCATCTCGCTTTGCGAGGATATTTGTAATGAATATTTGGACCTCATTTTGAGGTCATTATTGTTAAACTGACTCACCTTGTTACGAGGTTTATTTTGAATACATTTACTTTATTTCAATGTTGTCTTGTTTTTGTTTCACTTTCTTTTTCAATGTTTTTAAATTTCCTACGAACTAAAAAGTTAGATAATCAATGTATAAATGGTAATAAAACCTAGTAGAAGCTCGAGAGGTTGGAACCTTGCCTACTATAACGATATTTCGTCGAGCTATATAAAGGGTCGGAACCTCACCTACCATAGCGATATTTTGTCGAGCTATGTAGAAGGTTAGAATCGCACTTACCATAGTGATAATTCATCAAGCTATGTAGAGGGTTAGAACCTTACCTACCATAGCGATAATTCATTTAGCTATGTAGGGGTCAGAACCTCACCTACCATAACGATATTTTGTCGAGCTATATAGGGGATCAGAACCTCGCCTATCATAACGCTATTTTGTGGAGCTATGTAGGGGGTCAGAACCTTACCTACCGTAGCGAAATGTTGTCGAGCTATGTAAGGGGTCAAAACCTTACCTACGATAGCGAAATTGTGTCGAGCTATGTAAGGGCTCGAAACCTCGCCTACCATAGTGAAATTTGACGAGCTATATAGGGGGTCAGAACCTTGACTATCATAGCGAAATTATGTCGAGTTGTTTAGGGGATCGGAACCTCACCTACTATAGTGAAATTGAGCTAGTAGATCGAAACCTGTTAGCATAATAGTGAGCTAGTAGGTCGGAACCTGTTAGCATAATAACGAGCTAGTAGGTCGGAACCCCAGCTAACAGTATAATAGTGAGCTATCCAGTAGGCCGGAACCTCATCTAACAGCATAATAACGAGCTGTCCAATAGGTAGGAACCTCAGCTAACAATATAGTGACGTACTATATCAAGGAGATCGAACCTCAGCTAATATGGCGTAATAACGAGCTATATCCAGTAGGTCGAATCTCAGCTAATATAACAAGACTTGATAAAATTTTGTCAAGCTATGTCCAGTAGATCGGAACCTTAGCTAACATAGCTTAACTTACAAAATTTTTGTCAAAGAGAAAACTTGGTTGAGAGGTCACTTTTTACCTTTATACACAGTATTTAATAAAGATATCAGTAAAATTATTGAGAGTAGAGCAATTTAGGGAACCTGGAGCTTTTATTGATTTTTGAAAGTTGAGTTACAAGTTAGAAGTCGGAACGTCGCTATTGCTATACTGGTTATGGTGGTTGTTGAGGTCACGGGTTCGCTGGTCGTACCACATAGTCTCTTAAGCGACATCTTTTGATTAGATTCTCAATAGCATCCTTTAACATCCAGCATTCCATAGTGTTGTGTCCGATCTCATCATGATAAACACAAAACTTGTTCTTACTTCTAAGATTAACAGGAGTCCTTCTAGGCTTGGGCTTCCCCAAGTCCTCTTTATTCCTCTCTGTTGCAAAAATCCTGTATGGTGTATCTGACAGGACGCTGTAGTTGTCATGATGACCTTCACATTGAGGTCATTCATTTTTGAGCTCATTCCTGGCTTTCTTAGCAACCTAATGGTTAGAGTCGTTATTCTGACCTTTATTTCCATTCCCACCATTATTTCTTTTCTTTAGTTGGTTGGAACTGCCCGTTTCACCCCTCGGGTTAGACTGCTTAGGACCGAAGGTCTCCTTCCATTTGATCTCTTTGGCAACTCACTCATAAAACTCGCCCAAGTTCCTCACTTGAGATTTATAGATGTTTTCATATAGCTTCTTATCTTTATGAAGCCCAGCTAAGATTGCAGTTCGGATGCTTTCGTCTAAACGGTTCTTCACATTGGTGACTTCGCGTTTGAATATGATAATATAATCTTTCAGTGATTCCTTTTGTCACTAGAACATTATGGCAAGGTGGCAAGATGGCACGAGCTACCTCCTTAGAGCTTTGTATTAGCTGATGAATTTTTGTTAACATTCCTTCTAACTATCTATGCTGCAAGCTGGGAGACTCTTGAGCTAGGTCTGTGGAATGTCCTCTAGGGTGGCTGGGAAAATAGGGCACTTGGCTAACGGATTGGCCATCTAGAGATCCATTTGGACATTAAACGCATCCAGGTGATCATAAGGGTCGTTATCTCTATTGTATTAAGGGATGTTGGGGATCTTGAATCTGTGAAGGAAAAATTATATGTAACAGGCTCTCACAGTATCCAGGTAACCCATTGAACCTTACCCCTATTTACGGAATAGTAAAACTATTAAAATATTCGAATCCAGATAAGTAATTTAATTTTCATTAAATTTTCGGATGGGTCCAGGGAATATTTATGATTTCAAAATCTCAAAATTAATTAAAATGAACGAACCCGGATAATTAGTCAAATACTAACGAAGTTTTCGAATTTGAAATTAAACTTTAATAAAATTTTCAGATGAATCCGAGAGGATTCCGAATACGAGAGGTACATTTTAAGAGCCTGGAATAATGAAATAATTCAAATTGCAAGGAAATAATGCATGGATGACACTTGTAAAGCATGTGAGTGAAATGAATGACATGTGGATAGAGATTTAAAGAGATCGAGTGACAAGTGTAATGTATTAATTAATTGATTAAATAATCAATTTAGTGTAAAGGTAAATTAAATAAATAAAAATGCATGAAAATTCCTCCACCAAACTCGATCAACACCCACCTCTCTCATCCATTTTCATTTTTCTTTTTCTGTCTCTGTCTCATTCTTTCATCTTCTTCTCTTACCCGAACAGTGAAAGCTCTCTCTTCTCTCATTCTCTTCATCTAATGAGCTCTCTCACTCTCTCTCACACATCTTCTCTCAGTTCTCTCATCCTCTCATCTCATTCATGGCAACAACACCCCACTTATTCACCTCTCGGTTCTATTCTGTCCCGAATTCACCTATTTTATTTTCTCTCTGACTCACGGCAATCCCATCCCTTTTAATTGTTTCTCTTGGTTTTGGAAGGGAATCTAAGAATCCAAGAAGCAAAAATCAAAACTAGGAGCAAGAACAAGCAAGTGGTGGAGCGGTCAACACAAGAAAGCAAGAAAGGAGTCATAGCTACAAGGGAGAATGGTGACCAAATGCATGCCATAAGGGGATGATGATGTTTTTGGAGGAATAAGACACTTTTAGGAAGGTGGAAGTCATTTAGAAAGTGTTTCTAACGATTTCAAAATGTAAGTTTTAATTTATGGGAAATTTTGTTAAGCTTTCGGAAAGATTTGTGTCAAAGCATGCTTAGGTTTTAGGATTTACCACCTCATTAGTATGGAGGTTGGTTTGTGGATAATTTTAGTGTTGGATTGATTTCGAAAACGAAAATGCATGTATTCTAGTTTCGGTAATGAAGAGATATTGTGGTTTGATGTGATTTTTGATGATTTCACCATATTATGGATGTGTTTTCGATATTTAAAATGAGTTGGAAAAATGATTTAGGAGGGAAATAGTGTTCGGCCAAAGGGGTAATTTGGGCAATAAAAATTTTTTTTCGTTTGGTTTGTGTGATTTTAGAAAATATTTGAATATTAGGATAAGCTCGAAAATCGAAAATAGAGTCGTTAAACATTAAACGGTCACTTCACGATTTTATGTTTCGTAAGCGTTTGGAAGTGATGTTTAATGGTTGTGATTAAATTTGTGATAATTGTTGATATATTTAGACGTAAATTGATGTGAAAATGTAAAAAGGAAGTGATGCTAAGATTTGTCTTGAATTCGGCCAAAGGGATGGATTAGATTCAAAATCGTCATTTAAATTCGTTCGCGTGAATTTAGTTTTAAATTGATACATTTATAGTGTTTGAATAATTAGAATTGTGAACGAATGTTAAACACAAATAATTGGAGTTAAAACGGATTAAAATAGGGTGTTTCGAAGTTATGAATTGGTTGGGTGATTCGTTGAGTGGATGTGTGAATATATTCGAGCGAGTTGTGATAATTGCATCATAGTCTAAAAATCGATTACGGAAATGTGTAGGTTATTCAGAAGCCATAAAGAGTATAACTCGTTGATTATAATTTAATAGCTAGCTAGGGAATCTAGATGAGTGTCCTAATGAAAATGTTTTGAATTGTTATTATTTCTATTAATATTGAAATTATATGTTAACATATATATATTCATGCTGTTGTGGATTGTAAATTGATTTTTATACGGTAAACGAATTTTTCGTACGAGAACCAAATTGCATGAATTTTTAAAGTTTGCATGAAATGTGAGTTTTAAAATGAAAAGCAAGCGTTTGAAATGTTTTATAGCATATGGTATGTCTCTCGTTATTTTCGATATTGGTAGAGTATCCAAAAGTGATGTAAGATTCCACTTGGGAGATGATGTAGGATTCCGCTCCCCACAGAGTACATTATGAGCTAGCTTACTACTTAAGACGATGTAGGATTTCACTCCATAGCGATGTAGGATTCTATTACGTAATACCGGACACGTATGGCCTGAGACGATGTAAGATTCCACTCCGCTATACCTTTATTTTAGAATACCATATGGATTGAAAATGATAGTGATTGGCCTATTTTATGTAAAAGTTTTTTAAATATATAAATTATCATCACTGATATGTTTTAATAACAAGAAAAGTGAAAAGAAAGTATGTGAATGCACGAATCACTCACATTTCGTCATTTGAAAAGCATATGAAAGTGAATGATGATATAAATAGTTGTTTTTCAAGTTATTGCATTATACATGAGTTGTGATCAATGTTCCAAAACTCGCTACTCGCTACTCGACCAGCAAAGCAGCGAGCAGCGAGTACTTGGCAACTCAGAGAGTACTCGGCGAGTACTCGGTTTGACCGTGGGTCAACGGGTTGACCGTTGACCCACGATCAAACCAGGTCAAACCTGTAAAAAATAAAATTTTAAAATTTTATGTATGATTAAAATATAATCATATGACCATAAAAACTCTTAAAATCAATCTCATGCAACCTCCAAAGCCACTTTAACACAATTAAATAATTATAACTTCAAAAATTTTGGCAATATAACGACTATATTTTCAACAATTCCACTTGCAATACACAAAAATAATAACACTTCAAAAATCTATCATATCTAAATTATTTAAAACCTCCCATCCTTTTTTCATTCTCAAACACAAGTACATAACCAACATCATATATAATATGTAAATAATAATATAGCAAAAACTCAAGAATAAAATAGTTATCAAAAGAGAAAGTTTATGAAAGTATGTTAAGGACTTAAAGCCCTAAAAATCTTAAGGGCGAGAAGGATGATGTAACCAATCTTCATCATCTCCATAAACATCTTCCATAACTTATTCATTGTCAGACTCAAACTCTACATCAATGTTCTTCTCCCCCCTCTCCTCCTCTTCCTCCTCTCCAGAATTAAAATCATCTTCATCAAGTTGCCTCGGTCGCTCCAAACCGGTCCCTACTTCATCATCATCATCACCTCCTGGAGCAAACCATCCTTGTGCATCAGCAACATCAGCATTAGCTGCTAGTATCACATCAACATTCTTCTCAACCTGTTTGTTCACGTTGCTTGACAATTGTGAATTGAAATTAACAAAAACCAAATCGTTCAATCGATTTGTATTCAATCTATTCCTTTTCTTCGAATGTATCTACATAAGATATAAAAATTAAAATTAAATAAATCAGTACATATTTAAAATTTAAAACATTAAAAATAAGTTATTGATATTGCACATTTGCACTTACCCATTCAAAATTGCTCAAATTTCTTTCACATCTTGATGAACTGGTTGTCAATGAAAGAATCCTTTTTGCCAATTTAAGAATGTTAGGTGTGTGACTTCCAAACATACTCCACCAATTAACTACACCATAAAACATAATCAAATATACAACTAGTTATTGAAAGATGTATTTTCATAAATACAATGTGAAAAATATAATCTATAATAGGAATTAGTAAGCAAGTTAAACAACTAAAAACAATTTATATAAATTAGAATATTCGATTTTTTACCTGAATCCTTAGAATTACTGTCACATCCTCTAATGGCCAATGGTCTCCCAAAAGGACCATCCTTCATTTGATACAATGGTCATTCAGTCATGATAATTACATCTTGAGAAGCTATATCACCATGATGAAAAATCTCCACACACTCCATAAAGCCATTCAACAACTCAGTTTCATCAGAAATGCTTGAATCCTTGTAGTGGTAATAGGGGTTTAATAGAAATGCCGTCTTATGCAATGGAGAATCTAGCTGATCTTTCATTTTTGAGTCAATTATTTCAATAATTGACCGATAATTATTTTCCACGTTGTTCAAGGCCTCTTTAATGTCTTGTTTAGCCTTTCTTAGTTCTCCATATAACCAAGGTATTGATGGCTTTCGATCCCCATCCACCAATCTCAACACTTTAATCAATGATGCAAAAACCTTCAAACAACATGTTACACCATTCCAAAATGCCAAACTCATAACAGTTTCATAAGCCAATTTCCCTTTCTTACTTTTTGAGTATTTGCACTTCTCTCATTCCTCACTACCAAACATTGTCTTCAAAGCATTTTTTTTGTCCATCAAGCTTTGCAAAGTAAGGAAAGCGAATGCAAATCTAGTCTTTCCCGGCCTCACTATATCCTTCTTTTTGGTAAAAGACCTCATCATTCCCAAGGTCTTGTGATGAGCATAAATGAAGATTGTCAACTGCTTTGCTTGCTTAATATACTTGTCGAACCTCGAAAGTTTGCCAATACTTTCAAGCATGAGGTTGATGGTGTGAGCAGCACATGAGGTCCAAAATATGTTTGGCCTATTCTCCTTCAAAATCTTGGCAGCGGCCATATTGTTGCTAGCATTGTCGGTTACTATTTGAACAACATTTGTAGGTCCGACTTGTTCAACGCATGCATTCACACATTCAAAAATGTGTTGCCCGGTGTGTGCTACATCAGAACACTCTTTAGAAGAAAGGAAAGTGGTTCCTAATCTGCAATAATTAAATATCAATCCAACATAAATTAAATAATATAGTATGCAACTAATATTATATAGTAGATAAATTATATGAAATTTATACCTGCAATTCACACACAAATTCATTATGCTTCTTCTTTTCCTATCCGTCCAAGCATCCGTCATAATTGAACATCCATTTTTAGTCCACTCTTCTTCTTGCCTTTTCAACAATAACTTAGTTTCATCCACCCTATTTGGCAAATATCGCTCTCCGATTTCATAATAATTTGGAGGCCTATAACCAAGCCCAAATTGACCAACTGCTTCACAAGCACACATGAAATCATCATTCACAACAACATGCCACGGAATGGCTCTATTAAACATCCAAGTTATTACCCAATTGTGCACATGATCGAGCCTCTCTTTAAAAAGTGCTTCATTGATATTTTGTTGTCGCATTGACTTCTTTGAAGTTTGTGACAACTCCGAATTAATAGGTCTTGTAAATCTATCTATTGGACCAAGATGATGAGACTCTTTCCTTACCCCTCCTACCTCTACTTCTTCCATCTCCTCTGATTCGTTGATATTAATTTCTCCTCTCTTCAATTTTTCATCAATCATCTTATTTCTCTTTCTATTTTTTGACTCCATAAGTGCATTTTTACATTTATTTATATCCTCCGGTTTGGCCTTTGAACATTAAGCCACATTTCCGGATATGTGAGCCACATGTTCTTTCAATCTATGTATCCCTCCGGATATAATCTTTCCACACAATATGCATTGCACTCTTTCCAAAACGTTTGGATCAACTAACTTCCCATAATCCCATCCAACATCACCCGAATTCCGTTTGAGAGATTGGGTAACGGAAGCGCCCGAAGATTCATTATCCATAATTGATTAATATAAAACAACCTAATCATCAACAAATGTTTAAGCATGAAAACTTTTATCTAACAAACATTAATTATCAAGTATGGAAACCTTACTAGTTATCAATATGCTTAAGCTTAACATATGTTACAAAGCAAATAATATAAAATACAATATCATTAAATTATTTGAAATTTAAAACACATAACACAATAATTTAAATCTCATGTTCCTATCAATTTAACAAATGTTAAAAACCCTAAACAAATCTAGTTTGTATAATCATCATTCATCAATCATCAATTCATCATCCACCCCTAAACAAATATAGTTTGTATAATCTCCTATTCCTATCAATTGAAGAAATGTTTAAAACCCTAAACAAATCTAATTTGTATAATCATCATTCATCAATTCATCATCCACCCCTAAATAAATATATGTTAAAAACAAAAAAGAGTGGTGAAAACAAAATGAAAAAACAAAAAAAAAAAAAAAAACAAAATGAAAACAAAACGAAAAAAAAAAAAACTCATGGACGGATGACTGGAAGAGCTGACGAGGACGAACGGACTCACGGACGAAGACGGCAACAGCGAGAATATGACAGACCTGCACGCGACTCACGCCATAACCGCGCACCAACAACAGAAACAGATCGCGAGGAAGCGGAGAGCAAAGGTGAGAGGGCAGAAGCAAAACAGCAGAACCGAGATCTAGGTTCTGCTGTCTGTTGTCTGTGTGTTATATATCAGACGCCGTTTTGGCTGAAATTTTTTTTTAAAAAAAAAGGTCGACTAGGCCGAACTGAGTCGAGTCGGCCCGAGTTGGCCCGAGTCGGGCAGAGTCTGCCCGAGTTAGGCCTGAGTTGGGCTGATTTCGTACAGTAACCAAGTTGAACCCCCCGATCTGGGGGTTCTCGGCTCGGAAACCGACCGAGTGGCGAGAACTCGGCGAGTACTCGGCCAACTCAACCAAGTTTTTAAACCATGGTTGTGATACATGTGAAAAATATAAATAATTACTCATCCTTGAAATGTGTTTGGTTTTCGGATCATGTATTCAAATTTTAACAGCATGATTTTTATGTACGAAATGAGTTTATACCATGGTTTTTGGGGAGGTAATATTTGAAATAAATTAAATAGAAATGTCTGACACTCACTAAGCATTTTATGTTCACCCTAGTTTTGTTGTTTTGAAAAAAATAAAAATTTCCCAGGATCAGGTACAGGTGCAGACGATCAGGTAGCAAGGACCTCACATCAGGAGTAGCTATACACTTTCGTCGGGTGCAACTGTAATATCCCTTTGTATTTCATGTATGATATTTTTGTTTTAAACTTATGGAAACTTGTATGTAAAAATAACTTCCAGTGTTTGAGTTTTGTATATATATATGATCATGCATACCATATTTCAGAATTTGAAATTGTTTTGAATTTATACATGTTTGGAATAGCTTATGATTTGTGAAAAGAGGGTCTGAGGCATAGGAGTTGAGAATTGAATCATTTTTAAAGTGTACAGGACTTTTAATGTGATTTCACAGGGTTGTATTTTCAGAAAAACAGTTGTTGTGCAGTCGAAATTTTTACAAAATTCTCATTAATAAGCGTAAATTTTAAATTGAAAAAGTTCCCACCTTATTCCGCTAGCAAACGATTTATAAAAAGAGTTTCAAAAATGGATTCTCTAAATAAAGTTTTAAAAATACTTAGCTTCATGGGAATCTTTTAGTCGAAAGGAATCCCATCTGAAGGATTACTGTGGGGTTGCCGGGTGGGTTACCGTGGGGTTGCCGGGTGGGTCACCTAGAGAGTAAGAGTTGGGGCCCGTCACTGTGTCTCGATCTCCTTGGTGAAGAGGGTCTTCTCCTCATATTGATAACATTGGTTGAAGGCTCTAGGGTATGCTTCGAGTTGCTGAACCCTCTAAAAGAGCTCCTCTATCCGTGGGTCTTGAGACCTGTGCTTGTGACCTAGAGAGCGGTGGTCTAGCACGTATTCCTAACTAGCCCTCTTTTTGAAGCTCGCAGGTCACGAAGCTTCCTCCTCTTCACAAGCTCTACGAACTTTAGTTCTCGAATGTGAGTTGGAGAAACGAGCTGAGTTAGGAGGTCGTAGCTCCTTTTTGATGGGTCTTTCAAGAGTTGGAACTTCTTCTTGTTGTTGTTGGTAAATTCTTCTTGGAACAGCAACCTTAGGTCTAGGCGCATTTTGTGCTTGGGCCAGTGCTAGTGCCCTAACTGTATCTGTAAGTTATCATACTGTATTTTCAATGCCTCTTACCGTTGGTGTCATACCTGTAACCTCTCGGGGCTGTAGGGACCATCGGTGTTCAATTGGCAAGGGGCTAGTGGAGGTACACTCACAGTAGCATCAATTATGGGGACATGAGACGCGTTTGTCATGGGCATGGTTGCATCCTCCATCGGTTGGACATTACACTGCTATCGATCCATTTGCTTTTCTAGTTGATCAGCCACCACATCAGAACTTCTGGTGGTTCTTCATCTTGCCATGACAGTTGAAAACTCCAAATATTGCAGTCTGGACTCTCCTTCTAGCACTAAAATATCGATGTTTGAATCCGATCGACCTAAGTTATTGACCCAATATTGCAAATTAAACAAAATAAAAGTAAAAAGAAAGAGAAACAGAAGCAGAAGAATAGTGAGAGCAAGGTGATTTTTATGTGGTTCGATCCAAAAAGATGTCTACGTCCACGATTGTGTTCTCTGGTTATTTTTGCAGAGTTACAGTATATTATTGCTTATTATTTTTTTCATGTGGTTACAATAAATTTTAAACCCCTATCTATAGTGTGGGGTGTTACAATTTGAGTACAAATAAAATAGGAAAGAGTTCCACATTAATTATACTTCCAAAACTGGTGTCTGCTATATTAGGGATAGATTCCACCAACATAGGAGTTTGATTTTATGTCAAATTCTGGTAGTTGACTCTTCCTTAATTTAGGTTGTTGCCTTTTTGGAAGATTCCTTTAGCGAGCACTTCGAGCTGCGAGCTAGAGCTTACCTTGGACTACATTAAGCTGAGTATAAGACAGTCTTGACCATGGTTGATCAGCAACGTGAGAACTGTAGCAGTGATCTACGAGCTCGTTCCTACGAGCTAGGTGCTGACGAACTGGGCCTTCACTTATTGGGTTAGTCCATTGGATATCATAAAGAAGTCAAACAGAAATTAGAAGAATTTGTTGCAAGATACCACACAACAGTTGATAAACATCGACGACTGAAGACTTTTTGTAACACCCTGAATCTAAACCGGTCTATTAGATTATATATATACATATATATGTAGCTCTAAACGAAGTCTAGGTGGGATTCAAACAAAAATCACAAAGGGTTCAATTAGAAATTTACATTAAAGGACCCAAAAAGAAAATAATTCAAGTGAGCTCAATTAGAAGTAGTATGACCCAATTGTTTTCTAAACACATCCAATTTTTTCTAAGTACACCCACCTAAGGACAAACATGTAAAAAAAAGGATGTAAGAGGGGCAAAATGGTAAAGAAGGAGTATGTGAGAGGGGTAGAATTGTCCACCATAAAAGAAAATGAATTATGGAACTTTTGAATGACAATTGATGGAAAAGAAAGAATTCTCTAAAAAGGACAACAATGGAAATGAAATGTATAAAAAGGGCAAGATTGGAAAAGCAAAAGGACGCTTGGTTATATTTTTATTTGAGAGAAAAATAAGTGATGGAAAAGGTGGCTAAGTGGATGTAATTTGGGCTATGCATGAGTGTATATATATATATATATATATATACATGCAGTTATATGTGATAAAAAGCCCTTCCATCAATTTTTTTAAAGCTTGGCCGAACACCCCTCTAGAAGAAGAAAGAAAAATCAAAGGGAATGGAGAAGAAATAAGGAAGGAGAAGAAAGAAGAGGTAAGGAAAATCAAGAAGACTTGGAGAAGGAATTATGGTGAGAAACTAGTTCCAATTTAGAATTAATTTTCTTAGTTAGTTCTTGTAGATCCTAAATAAATTTTGAAGTTGTTTTAGGTAAAAAGGGTTCCAAGGAGAAGACAAGTGCAAGAGAATTTCCATAGGGTTTGGGAGTAACCTAGTGAGTGGATATTTTCTCTTAAACTTGATTTATGAAAGTATTTTTGTTATGTTTCAACTTTATTAGTTTTGATGATTTAATTATGTTTTGTGATCTATGAATTTTGATGGATGTTCTAAGGTTTTGAAGTATGTTTTAAGAATTTGAATTATGTTTCATGATTTGAGATGGATTATGTTTAGTATGTATGTTTTATGAGATATGAATTTTGGAATATGTTGTGAGATTTTTAAAGTATACTTAGAATTCATGGATTTTAGAATGTATTTTTATGAACTTTAGATTCAATTTTAAGATGTAATTTGTGAATTATGAAATATGGATTTTGTTTTAAAATCTTAAAGTATATTTTATGGTTTATAAATTGGAAACTATACCTTTTGATGTTTTCAAAGTATGTTTGATGATTTGTGAATTTTACATTTTGTGTTGAGTTTTCAAAGTTAGTTTTATGATTTAACAAAGTAAATTATATTTTACAGATTATGAAATAAATTATTTGATTTCAAAATCTTAAAGTATTTTTTGTAATTTATGGGTTTGAGATTTTGTTTTGTAAACTTATGGATTGTGAAATTAGAAACTATACTTTTTGGAAATCTAAAGTATGTTGATGATTTGTGAACCTTGTAATTTGTATTAAGTTTTTAAAGTGTGTTTTACAAACTAGTAAAGTAAATTATGTTTTATGATTTATGAATAAACTAATTCATTTATGAAAGTTTATAACATATTTTATAAATTACATGAAAAACTATGATTTTGATAAATATATGCATGGATGAGATTTTTTTGGAAACTAAATTTTTAGTATGGAAGATTTTACAAAAAGTATTTAGAATTTTGCTTGCTAAAATGTCTTTAGAAAAGTTTTGAGAAAAGAAAGAGAAATAAATATATTTTTAAAACACCAAAGTGTACCCTCCCCTCTAACGTTCAGAGCAGGCATCACGTAAGACCTAGAGAATCACCTAACACATGCTAGTGCAGATGACGGGCCCCTTCCCCATACACTTTAGGCAGTCCGCCAACAACTCCACGGTAGCCCCTCAATCAACGTCTAATCTGGTTGGAAAGTTCCCATGAAGCTAAGTCGTTTACTTTTACATGAGAAATCTACTATAAATTCTTTAAACTCTCTTTTTGGACTGAAAATAGGTAAGGACTTTTCCATTTTAAACATATAATGTAAGACCAATTTTATAAAAATTTTGACAGTATAACGACTATATTTTTGAAAATCTCACCCTGCAAAATTTCAACTTCTGGGCCTCCGACCCTCTCATTTTTCTACAACCAACCACAAACATGTTTTCATATAAAATATATTTAGATTCACAAACTTAGCAACCCGATAATGTAAAAATTTGAATTGCAATGTAATATTCAAACATTTCGATATTATGCATGGATATAGTTATATATATACAAAACATACGTTCTTTTACATACAAAAATATTTATACAATTTTTTGAGATTATTTATAATAAAAAATATAACATCACAGAAGCACATGACTAAGTACATCTATTCTCGGACCGGGGTCTCCACTGCTGATGTCTCAACACCTATACGTGTCTCTAGGGAGATTTTATTTATAAAACATAAACTAAAGTGAGCTATGAAAGCTTAGTGAATATCATATTTTTCTTAATTAAAGCTACGTTTTCTAAAATAACCTCCCAAAAATTAAATTCATTTCATGGGTAGTTTTATAGAACATATATAAGTTTTATAAAACGTTTATTTAAAAGAAAATGCATGCATAACATTTAGTATCAATATAACTCATGCTATATAAAAAGGAAATGTCATAACATATAAAGAGGTGATAAAAATATAAAAACTGTATTCTTAAAAGAAGCCAATGGCTGGTGCCTAAATACTATCTAGTACCCTAAGTGTGGAGTAGCTCGGATTTAGCCAGACAGGCCTTGTGCCCAGGCTCCAATGCTGTCCTGACTGGTGAGAGCAAAATTATCCATCGCTCACATGAAAGCTAGCTAACTTATATACCTAGTTCGTGCATGGAAGACACACTAAATAGGACTAACTGACACAATCTCAGCCGCTGTTAGTGACAGATATTCCTAACACAGCCCATGCATGGTTTGGGTATACTAATTGGTAATATGTAATTAGGCCGAGCGAAACCATCAGCCCCAGTGGGTAATAACTAGTATCACAGGCGTATAAAATCTTTCCTGTGCATGTTATTTTCATAACATAAAAATTTTCTCAATTCGTATAATCTTTTTAAAATCCATAAAAGAGATTTTCATATTGAATTTATGAATAATAAAGCTAGTTTCCTATCATTGAAAATATAAGTTTTCCTGTAGCATATAAAATTCATGATGTATGAAAATTAAAATCATTTCAAGTATTTTAGTGAGACACTCACCTAATATTTGCTCACAAAAGTTTTCGATTCTGATTTCCATCGTCGAAATCCCACTTGGAAATCACTTGTTTTTACTAGATGACTTTCCTAAGCTTGTAAACAACCCTTAGATGACTTGAAATTCACCCAAAATAGCTTCAAAATTGAAGAAGAACAACAGTTGGTCTGCCTTCTGTTCTTGACCGACATACACACCTCTCTTTCTCTCAATTTCTCTTTTAATCTCTCTTCTAACAAGTTAACTCTATATATAGACTTTAGGTGAGTTAACAAATGCCCTTAATTGTCATCAAATTTACAAGCTTGCCATTGAAAAATGCCCCCAAACTAACTCAAGATTTATTAATTTGCCACTAGTTGAATTTCATGAAATTTGATTGGATGGAATTTAAAGACTAGTTTAATTCCAACTAAGTTCATTCTAATGCAATCAATGCCAAGTTGTTTCCTTCCTTCTTAGTTTCATGTATGCACACGTCATCTTCTCATGCATTCTTTTTATTTCTTTGTCACATGTCATTTTCTCATGCAAATTTTCATACTTTCAAATTCCCAAAAATGTCCTTAGACATATTTTACTCTAATCAACATAATAATGCCCTTTCTTAGAAATTTCTTATGTAATAAATTTTCATGTTAAATTTTAATAAACCATCATGCTACTCTTCACATTCGAAATTATATTCGATCTATCTAGAAATCCTATTAGGATTTGGTTCCGTATCTAGGTACTTTAAATTACTTTATCATTCCATACATAAAATTAAATTTACATAGTGTGTGTACAATACTAAAATTGGAAGGGTATATTACAATTCCTCCCCTCCCTTATAAAATTTTATCCTCGAAATTTACAACATTTATTTATGGAAAGAGATAAGGATATTGTTAACGCATTTGATCTTTGTGCTCCCATGTTGCCTCTTCCACGCCGTGATTCCTCCATAAAACATTCACTAAGGAAATAACCTTATTACGTAGAACTTGTTCCCTATGGTCCAAGATCTGAACCGATTCTTCTTCATAGCTCAAGTTTTTCCTTAGTTCCACAGGTTGTTCTTTAAGTATATGGGATGTATTAGGAATGTATTTCCGAAGCATAGAAACGTGGAACACATTGTGGATCTTGGATAGCTGAGGCGGTAGCTTTAACCTGTACACTACTAATCCAATCTGATCCATGATTTTGTAAGGCCTAATATAGCGTGGACTCAATTTGCCACATTTTTCGAACCTTAGCACATTTTTCCATGGAGAGATTTTGAAAAACACTTTATCACCAATCTCGAATTCTAGGTTTCTCCGGCAATTATCTGCATAACTCTTTTGTCGATCATTCGTCATCTTGAGCCTATCCTTGATTACTTTGATTTTCTCTGAAGCAATCTGAACAAGCTCTGGACCTATCAGTTTCCTCTCACCTACCTCATCCCAGCATACTGGAGTCCGACACTTTTTTCCATAAAGTGCTTCATAAGTGGTCATTCAAATACTACCTTGATAGCTATTATTATAAGCGAACTCCATGAGTGATAAGTGTGTATCCCAACTTCCTTTGAATTCCAAAACACATGATCTGAACATATCTTAAGTGTTTGGATTGTCCATCAGTCTGAGGGATAGAAAATAGTGTTGAAATGTAACCTTATACCTAATGTTTTTAGCATACTAGGCTAGAATTTCTTGGTGAACCTAAGATCACGGTCCGAAATGATAGAAATCCATGTACTATGGAGCCTAACTATTTCATCAATGTAGAGTTGGGCCAATTTATTTAAGGGGTAATCATTTCTGATCGGTGGAAAGTGAGCGGACTTTGTTACCCTGTCCACTATCACCTAGATTGTATTATGTCCCTTCTGACTTCGATGAAGCCCAACTACAAAATCCATGGTGATTTTCTCCCATTTCCATTCAATAATTGAGAGAGGCTGCAATGATCTTGGTCGGTTTTTAATGTTCTGCTTTCACTTGCTGATAGGTTAAACATCGGGAGACGAACTCTGCTATTTCTCTCTTTATCCCTCTCCACCAGTAGTGTTCCTTCAGGGTATGGTACATGTTCGTGCTACTCGGATGCATGACATATGCTGAGGAGTGAGCTTCTCCCATTATTTCCTTTTTTAGATTTTCTACATCTGGTACATATAAGCGCTGGCCCATCATTACTGTACCATCTTCTCTAATTACGTAATCTGATCTCAATCCATCTTAATTTCTTTTCGTATTTTTACCAACTGGGGATCTTGCTTCTGGAGTTCCCTCATCTGATCTACTAGAATGGGATGGATATGAAAAGTAGCAAATAATGCCCCAGAGTCTGTCACATCCAATCTCACTTATAGCGACCTCAGTTCTACCAAGAGAGAAAGATATACGGCCTTTGAGTGTGCTAGGGAACTAATAGGTCTCCTACTCAAGGCATCAGCTACCACATTGGCCTTTCCAAGGTGGTATTCTATTGTATAGTCATAATCATTTATCAATTCTAACCACCTTCTTTGCCTCATATTTAATTCCTTTTGCGTGAGTAGGTATTGCAGACTCTTACGATCCGTGAAGATTCGACAAGGAATGCCATATAAGTAATGCCTCCAAATTCACAGTGTAAACACTACTACCGCAAGCTCCAGATCATGGGTAGGGTAGTTCTTCTCGTGCTTCTTTGATTGTCTGGAAGCATGTGCTATGACTTTATCGCTCTGCATCAAAACACACCCTAAACACTTTCTGAAGGCATCACTATACACTGTAAAACTGTCTTTCCCTGTTGGTAATGCTAGTACAAGTGCCGATGTCAATCTTATCTTTAATTCCTTGAAACTTTGTTGACAAGCATCTGACCATTCGAACTTTTCTTCTTTTCTCATTAGTCTAGTCAGTAGGGCTGCTATCCTGGAGAACCCATCAACGAACTTTCTGTAATGGCCTGCCAATCTGAGGAAGGTCCTAACTTCGGTTACATTTGTGGGTGGTCTCCAATTTGTAATAGCTTCTATCTTCTGGGGATCCATGCTAAGTCTTTCGGCTGAGATGACATGACCTAAGAAAGCAATTTTATCTAGTCAGAACTAGCATTTACTTAACTTGGCGTACAGTTGGTGCTTTTTTAGGGTCTGCAGTACTATCCTGAAATGCTTAGCATGTTTCTTACGATTGCCCGAATACATTAGTATGTCATCAATGAATACAATCATGAACTTATCCAAATAAGCTCGGAAGACCCGGTTCATTAGATCCATAAATGCAGCTGAGGCATTCGTCAGTCTGAAGGGCATGACTAAAAACTCATAATGCCCATATCAAGTCTTGAAGGCAGTCTTTGGAACATCTTCTTTACAAATCTTCAGCTAATGATAACTTGATCTTAGGTCAATTTTGGAATAGACTTTGGATCCATGTAGTTGATCAAACAGATCGTCAATCCATGGGAACGGATATTGGTTTTGTATGGTCACTGTATTCAGCTGTCTATAATCAATACGCGGTCTTAAGCTCTCATCCTTCTTCTTAACGAACAATATTGGAGCCCCCCATGGTGAGTAACTAGGTCTTACAAAACCCTTATCCAATAGTTCTTCCATCTGCACTTTTAATTCCTTTAATTCAACTGGAGCCATTCTATAAGGAGGAATTGAAATCGATTTCGTTCCCAGAATCATATCTATCTCAAACTTTATCTCTCTGTTTAGAGGCAATCCTGGGAGATCATTCGGGAATACATTTGGGAACTCTCTAACTACCGGAATATCTCTAATCGAACTTCATTCTTTTTCTGTTCCACCATATACGTCAGGTACCCTGGGTACCTTTACGAAGCATCTTTCAGGCTATCATAGCGAGCATAAGGCTGGTAGCGAGTACTTTCTGTATTCCATGGAATACTACTTTTGGTTCCCCAGGTCTGATCAATCTAACCTCTTTTTTTATAACAATCAATCGTAGTCTGGTGTCTAGCTAGCCAATCCATCCCTAGAATTACATCAAAGTCTCGAATGTTTAATATGATCAAGTCCCCTGGAAACTTTTTACCTTCTATCATTATCTTACTGACTACTATTACTTTATCTGCCAGAAGTGAGTCTCCAGCTGGGATGGAAACTATCACTCCACCCTCTAGCGATTGTAATTCTGCATTGGTCTTGGCAGAAAAGGGTACAGATATACAAGAATGCATGGCTCCGGGATCCACTAATGCATATGTATCGTAATTAAAGACAGAAATCATAACAATGACTACCTTTGGAGTGGCCTCTGCTTCCTATTAGGTGACTGCAAATACTCATTCTTCCATGCGAGGCCTACCTAGCTACCCTGTCAAGGGTGCTCCTCTACCACCTTGACCTGTCAATGGCGTTGTGGTGCTCTACCTTCTACTTTGGGACCCTCTGCTTCCCTGTCTCTAGCTGACACTAGCTTTTAAGCTCGCAGTGCTGATAAGTTGTGGGCACTCTTTTACAAAATGTCCCTCCTGCCCATAGTGAAAACAAGTAGTGGTGCTCTTTCGACACTCACCCAAATGTCTCTTTCCGTAGGTATTGCATTCTAGGAATGTGTTCCTTGTGCTTCGGGAGCCTCGAGATGTTGTAAATAGTCTAACTGATCCTTAACTAGATAACACTCCCTAGGTCATCCTCCTGCTACTCTTTTATCTTAGCTTAGGCTTCTTCTTAACAAACTTACTAAGCCTTTACTGGGGTAGGCTAGATCTGCTGCGTTTAAGTTCTGCTTTCCCACTCTAAGATATAGTTGTCGCGTACCTTTCCACTTTCATTGCTGCTTCTACCAACTCTCCATAATGAGTCTGGAAGGCTAGTGACAAGTGGATTCAGAGACTAGGATTTAGGCTTGTGATAAATCTTTTACACTTTTGTTCTTCATCTTCATAAATAAACGGGACGATCCGTACTAACTCCGAAAATTTCTTCTCGTACCCAGTTACCAAAGTCGACCTTTGCTCCAATCCGAAGAATTCCTCAATACGGGCATCTTTGTAGCTTTTTGAATAAAACCTGTCCGTAAATTCTCTCTGAAACTACATCCATGACATCCCACCTGGGTGTCGTATCTCTAAAGCCTCCCACCAGTCTTTCGCTCTATCTTCTAAAAGGAAAAAGGAAAATAGAACTCGCAGATCATCCGTGCACCCATCACTCATAAAATCTTGGTAACTCATTCCAACCATGCCAGGGTGCTCTTTGGATCACCGCTTCCATCAAACGGTTTCGCACCCAGTTTACAGGCATGTTCAATAGAACACTTTGGTTCCTCCGGGGTCTCCCGCAGTTGGCGCATGGCTGCCATTAGGATTTGAACGACTTGCTTTGCATTAAAATTTCCACTTGCAAGTTTCGGAAGTCCTGACGATCCCAGAGGAGGTTGATTTACAGGGGCATTCACTGACTCTGTCACATGCTCGACCTCCCTAACGATTGGTACCTCTAGTATAGGAGCTTCTAGGGTGGTTCTTCCGGGAACCTTACAACCTCGTCGGTGCATGTTTCTGTGATTTCAACCAAAAACAGAATTATATAATACATGAATTTCTGAAATCGTATACATGAAAATGATAAAATCATTACCGAGTTGCTTCATTTCAAACAACATAGAAACACTTTTAGGAATTCAAACATAAAATATACAACCCTATTTCTAAACTGCGCTCTGATGCCAACTTGGCAGGCCTCTTCCCAATATACTCTAGGTAGCCCACCGGCAACTCTATGGTAGCCCTCCAGTCGACGTCTGATCCAATTGGAAAGTTCCCGTGAAACTAAGTCGTTTACTTTTACATGAGAAATCTACTATAAATTCTTTAACTTTCTTTTTGGACTGAAAATAGGTGGGGACTTCTCCATTTTAAACATATAATGTAAGACCAATTTTATAATAATTTTGGCAGTATAACGGCTATATTTTTTTAAATCCCACCCTGTAAAATCTCATAAAAGATTTACACACTTCTAATTTCAAACAAATCTTAACTTCTGGGCCTTCGACCCTCTTATTTTTCCACAACCAACAACAAATATATTTCCACATAAAATATATTTAGATTCACAAACTTAGCAACCTGATAATGTAAAAATTTAAATTGCAATGTAACATTTAAACATTTCGATATTATGCATGGATATAGTTATACATGTACAAAACATACATTATTTTACATACAAAAATGTTTATACAATTTTTCAAAATTATTTATGATCAAAAATACAAGTACATTTACTGTTGAATCGGGAACTTCGCTGCTAATGTCCCAACACCTATACCTATCTCTGGGGAGGTTTTATTTATAAAACATAAACTAAAGTGAGCTATGAAAGCTCAATGAGTGTCATATTTTTCTTAATTAAAGCTATGTTTTCTAAAATAACATCCCAAAAATTAAATTCATTTTGTGGGTAGTTTTATATAACATACATAAGCTTTATAAAATGTTTATTTAAAAGAAAATGCGTGCATAACATTTAGTATCAATATAACTCATGCTATATAAAAAGGAAGTGTAATAACATATAAAGAGGTGATAATAATATGAAAACTGTATCCATAAAATAAGCCAATAGCTAATGCCTGAATACCATATAGTACCCTAAGGCCTTGTTTGTTACCTGGGATGGGACTGGGTTTGGACTATTTTTTTGTCCAAACCCATGTTTGGTGACTCCATTCATCCATCACAAAGTTACCCCATCACAAATTTATCCCAAACTTTTGGGATAAAACAAACCTATTGAATTACATGGGTTAAAATTATCCTACCGCTTTGCTCCTTCTCTAACGTGTCGCCGGGGGCCATCTTCACCGTCGCCTTCGGTCTCTTCTCTTCCTCTCTTGCCACCCTCTCTATTCATGCACGAATACTACTCCTCTCGCTCACTTCTCTCTCCTTCTGTTCCGTCTCTGTCATAGTTTCATCTTCGATCGCCGATCTTCTTCTCCAGCTTCATCTCCATCAGTGGCTTTTGCACTCCTCGATCTCCTTCTTCATCTTCATCTTCTTCGTCTTTGTCTCTGATAGTTGCAATTTGTGGAGGTTTGGGGTTGTAATCGCTTCTTCATCTTCTTCATCTTCATCTCCTTCACCGATCGTCGGTGTTATAATGGCTTATGAAGAAGGGTGATAATGGAGAAGGTTATGGTGGTTATAGAGGGTTGGTCGATCTCAAATGTAAAATTTATGAAAAACCTTTGAAAAATTACTTTAAAATCTAATTTTATACCCACTATTTTTAATCTTATCCTATTTTCACTAAACATGGGATACTATCCAATCCAATCCCATCTCATCCCATCCCATCCAATCTAATCTCATATAAATTATCCAATCCTATCTCATGCACCAAACGAACCCTAAGTATGGGGCAGCCCGGATTTGGCCAGACAGGCTTTATGCCTCGGCCATGGTGTTGTCCTGACCGATGAGAGTGGAATTATCCATCACTCACATAAAAACTAACTATCTTATATACCCAGTTCGTGCATGGACGACACACTAAATAGAACTACCTGACACAGTCCCACCCGTTTTTAGTGACAAACACCCCTGACATAGCCCAGGCACGGTTTGAGTATGCTGACCAACACCATGTAACTGGGCAAGATGAAACCACCATCCCCAGTGGGTCATGGCTAGTATCGCATGCGTATAAAATATTTTCCGTACATTTCATTTTCTTAACGTAAAAGTTTTCTTAATTCGCATAATCTTTCTAAAATTCATAAAAAAGATTTTCATATTGACTTTATGCATAATAAAGCTAATTTCCTATCATTGAAAACATAAGTTTTCATGTAGCATATAAAATTCATGATGTATGAAAATTAAAATCATTTCAAGTATTTTAATGAGACACTCACCTAAAATTGCCCACTTGGAAATCACTTGTTTTTACTAGATGACTTTCCTAAGCTTGTAAACAACCCTTAGATAACTTGAAATTCACTCAAAATAGCTTCAAAATTGAAAACGAACAGCAGCTGGTTTGCCCTCTGTTCTTGACTGACATACATACCTCTCTTTCTCTCAATTTCTCTTTTAATCTCTCTTCTAACAAGTTAACTAGATATAGATTTTGGGTGAGTTAACAAATGCCCTTAATTGTCATCATATTTAGAAGCCTTGCCATTGAAAAATGCCCCCAAACTAACTCAAGGTTTACTAATTTGCCACTAGTTGAATTTCATGAAATTTGATTAGATGAAATCTAAAAACTAGTTCAATTCCAACTAAGTTCATTCTAATGCAACCAATGCCAACTTGTTTCCTTCCTTCTTCGTTTCATGCATACACACGTCTTCTTCTCATGCATTCCCTTCATTTCTTTGTCACATGTCATTTTCTCATGCACATTTTCATACTTTCAAATTCCCAAAAATGCCCTTAGACATATTTTACTCTAATCAACATAATAATGCCCTTTCTTGAAAATTTCTTATGTAATAAATTTTCATGTTAAATTTTAATAAATCATCATGCTACTCTTCGCATTTGAAATTATATTCGATCTATCCGAAAATCCTATTAGGATTCGGTTCCGCATCTTGGTACTTTAAATCACTTTATCATTCCATACATAAAGCAAATTTACATAGTGCGTGTATAGTACTAAAATTGGGAAGGTATATTACAGCAGAGGTCAGAGAGATGAGTCATTAGAGATTGAGAGAGAGTCATTGAGTCGCCTAGTATGTGGATGGCAGAGGTTATCCTTCACCCTCTGCGTGTGTGTTGAGTATCTCCACCACGTATGGCATAGTTCCCCCATCCCCAAATATTATTCTCGCCCTCTGCTTGTGTGTTGAATATCTCAACCACGTATGACAGAGTTTCCTGAGTACGAATTTGGTGCAGAGTAAAATTTAAAATCATATTTTCAAAATTTTTTTACAGATTATAGATTTTTAAATTTTACATGTAAAGAATAAAAACTAACAGAGTATCTGACTTTCGGAAAGAGATTTTCAGGGAGGTTTCATAAATTATAGATTTATTTTTTTATGTTATTAAAGTTATAAATACAATTTATATAAAAGTTTACTGTTTTACTTTGACATGAAATTAATTTCAGTTTTATTTTCAAATATAACTATTTACGAATTATTGAAGTTGTTTTCTTTTATCAATAATAAACTTTACGTGTTACTAAGAAATATTTTAGAAAATTTTATATAAGAGTTTATAGGTTTACTATGAGATTATATTCGAATTTAATCTTACTATTTCGAATACAAAATTTTACGAATCACTGAAAAATATGTATGGTTAAGAAAAATGTGTTATCTTTATTTAGAAATGTTTTTGATGGACCCCTCTTCCTTATACAACCAGGCAGCCCACCCGGCAACCCCACGGTGGCCTTCTAGTCGAAATTCGCTCCAACTAAAAGGTTCCCATGAAGTTAAGCTTTTTTAAAACTCTTTAAAAATCTTTTCTAATGGAAATGGATGAGATTTTTTTCTTTTTAAGGTACATTTGCAAAACAAGGTTTATAAAATTTTGACAGCACAACGACTGTTTTTCTAAAAATTCCACCCTGCAAAACTTTATAGAAAACATGTGCACTTCAAGAACAATAAAATTTTCAACTTCTAGGCCTCAGGCCTTCTCTTCCCTTTCTCACAATCAACCACAAATATGCTTTCAAATTTAAAAGACAACTTGAAAATCGTTTACATGTCATGCATAAATATGTTTTCCAAAAATTACATACGATTATATACAAAAGTTATAATGCAGGTTTTCAAAAGAAAACATTCATAGCATAAACAATTTCAACACAGCAGCACACGATTTCATCCGACTACTTTGTGATTGGAGTCTCTGCTACCGAAACACCTGCACCTGCACCTGAGAGGTTTTGTTTATAAAACACGAAAATAAAATGAGCTAAACAAGCTCAGTGAATGTCATACTTTTCTACTCAAACTATGCTTTCGAAAATAAGTCTCCCTAAAATCGTTAAAAACATTTTATATTTGTTTCAATACCATACAACTGTAATGCATTTTCTGAAAATCCATTTGAATCAAACGCATGTATCAACATTCAGTATAAACATATTTCATGCGTAATGAAGCTGGAATTTAACAACATCGTGAAAAGCGAATTTCCTGATTTCGAAAAATTATTCTAAAGCGTTTTTCAAATCTGAAAACATAGCAGTCTATGTTATTTCATTTTTGCTGTAAAGTTTTAAATGGTGGTGATAATACAATTTTCTGAAAAGTCTCTCCGTGAGATAAACAACCACTGGTGCCTGAATACTGCATGGCACCCTAGGTATATAGTAGAGTGGAATTTATCCTCGCTTAGGTCATTTGTTCAATTCTACGTAGCAAAAGTATTGCTACTAGAAGCTAGCCATTATATTCCTCTCTATACGTGCATGGGCAACACATTGAACTAGACCAACTGACACTGTCCCTCTCGCAGGCTTCCTTCCACTATTAGTGATACATACCCTGACACTGCCATGCACGTTTTTCGGGTATTTTGATCGGTACATCTAACTGAGATATTGCAAACATTTCCAAACATGTTGCTCTTCATCACATAATCCATAATTCACATATATTTTCTAAAATTCATGCAAGAGATTTTCATGTTGAATATATTTACTTTAAAATCAATTTTCAACATTTCAAAGCATGAATTAAAACATATCACATAAATTCATTGAATAGAAAATATTTGCGTCAAAGCATTTCGAAATGACACTCACTATTTCCTAGTTTACGTTAATTTATGATTTCGGGTTCCCTCGCCTCCACATTACCTATATATTTTCACATTCTACTTTTAGGCAACTGAAATGATTCGTACATGCACTTCTATTATCATACATTAACACACAAACGCCTAATTACACAAGGATTTCGAAATACCCCTTTTTTCAAGTCGTAACAACCCTAATTATTCGCATATACATTCCATTCGAATTTCTCGACATTTAAGTATGTAAAATACCTCAATTAAAGTCCAAATTTCACATAAGTGTATTAAACACATTTTGGACCATTTTACTCTATGATAGCCGAATCTACCATCATTTGTCATCTAATGAATTTCTTTCAATTTCCATGTTAAATTCATCATCAATATAATTCATAAAATTATTCAAAACATTTAAAAATAAATATACATCATTCTAAGCTCATTATGGCTGAACCTTAACAATTGAAGGTACCATATTTTTGTTTCTCATTTCAACATCAAAATTCAACATTTCAATTCATACACATGCATGAAGATCACTAAAATAATTTGAACTCAAGTTGGACTACTTATTTCCTCTCTTGGCCGAACCATATGCAAACACATTTCCAACATTTCTTTAAGATTTACACTTGTATGGACATCAAAATCACACCATTTTTCATGGCTAAACAACCAAACTCAAATTGAACCATTAAAACCCATCTTTGGTCATGTACTACATGCAAAACCAACATTAACTTCCTCCAATTTTCACACCAAACTCACATGCAACATGACGGGCCTCGACTTTTATACTTAAAGCGACCTGCCTAGCAATCCCATAGTAGCCTTCCAGTCGGGATCCCTTCCAGCTAAAAGGATCTCATGAAACTAAGCTTTTTTATTACAATTACTGAAAATCTCTTTTCAAAACCCTTTTTAAAATTTATTTTCCGAAGGAAAGGGATGTGAACTTTTTCAATTTAAAATTTATACCTAGTAACAGAATTTTATAACAATTTTGGCAGCACAACGATTGTTTTTCTAAAAATTCTACCCTGTAAAATCACATTTGAAAAAAATCTGCACACTTCTAATTCAATCATTTCTCAACTACTGGGTCTGAGGCCATTTTTTCACAAATCACAACCATCTACAAACATGCATCAATTTTAAAAATAATTTCATGTTCCAAGACATGGTATGCATGAATGTATACATAAATCAAAAGTAGAATATATTTACATACAAAGTATTTCACATGATTTAAAAACATAACATCATACATGTATTACTAAAGGAATCACAGCTACACTCGACGGAAATCTATCTACTCCAGATATGAAGTCCCTACTGTTGGAATGTCTGCACCTATACTTGATCCTGGAGATTTTTATTTATGAAACAACAAAACTAGGGGTGAGCAAAATAGGCTCAATGAGTGTCAGGTATTTCTATTCAAACCATTTCAAAAGTTTCCTCCCTAAAACATTTTATAAACATAATTCATAACTAAAATCATGTTGTATCGATTTAATAAATATTTTGAGAACTATATTTAATATAAAAGATGAATAATCATTTATAACAATATAAAAATATATGCATCATACATTGTATTTAAAATAATAGATTAAAAAGCAATCTTTCTAATCTCAACATTTACTTTCACGCACTTTCATGCACTTTTCTTGTTATTAAAATAGATTAGTGATGGCAATTTGTATTTTCAAAAAGTTTTTACATAAAACCAGTCAATCACTATCATTTTATTCCATATGGTATTCTAAAATAATCGTATGACAAAGCAGAATCCTACATCATCTCAGGCCATACGTGTTCAACATTCATAGCGGAATCCCACATCGCTACGAAGCGGAATCCTACATCGTCTCAGATAGTAAGCTAGCTTATAATGTACCCAATAGGTAGCGAAATCCAATATCGTCTGTCAAGCAGAATCCCACATCGCTTAAGGGTACTCTACCAATACCAGAACTAATAGGAGACATACCATAGGCTATAAAAACATTTCAAACACTTGTTTTTCATTTTAATCTCACAGTTCATGCAACTTTAAAAATTCACACAATTTGGTTCTTGTACAAAAAACTCATTTATCGTATAAAAATCAATTAACAATCCACAACAACATTAATATATATTAACATACAAATCCAATATAAATAGAAATAATAACAATTCAAAACATTTTCGTTAGGACGCTCACCTGGATCTCTAGCTCGCTATTAAACTCTAATCAACAAGATAGTTTACTTTGCCTTCGAATAACCTACACATTTCTTTAATCTATTTGCAGGCTACGCCACTACAAACATAATTTGCAAGTAATAAATTAAGGCATCATTCCAATGAAATACTCAACCAATCAAATATTTTGAATCACCTCATTTTAATCCATTTTAACTTCGATTACTCTCGCTTAATATTCGTTCACAATTATAATTATTTAAATGCTATAAACACTTCAATTTGAGACTAAATTCATGCGAACGAACTTAAACGACGATTTCGAACCACACTTCCTCACTTGGTCGAATTCAACACATGGTCTGAGGCGAACCCGTATATAATGATACGACACCCACAGTCAAATTAAAACATAACCTCAAGAAAGATTAAAACAGGTTCAAAAAAATGAAATTTTGACCCATTGATTATATGTTAATCAATAACCAAAGTTATAAAGAACTTTGACCCAATGATTAGAACTCAATCAAAAACCAAAATTATAAAAGAAGGATATTGATGTCACTCCCAAGACATAGATGAGAAGATGGGAGATAAGTCATGGTTTTGATCACCACAAGCATAGTTTGATAAGATCGTATATTCATAAAGAACAAATGAGACAATTCTCTTTCTCAATGAAACCTCATTGGCTACATTTTCATTCCTCCCATTCAACTTATTTAGGGTTACAAGCCTTTTTATAAGCAAAGAAATAAACTAATTTTGGAACATAATTAATTCCAAAACAAAAATGTCTAAATTGTAGAACTTAAAAATCTAGGAAAATAAAACCAATATAGAAAGTAAATAATCCTAACAAAATAACCTACTAAATGAAAGATTAAGTGATATTAAATTTACAAGATTTTTTTGATTCTCCAAGATTTGCTAGATATGTATTAAATTCTCAAGATCTTCTTAATCTTCAAAGCTTGCTAGATATTTTGAATAACATAAAAGTGGCCCATTGTAGTTTAAGCCCAAATCTTGCTTGTTTCCTTGGATCCCATCATTTAGGCCCAAATCTTGCTTGCTTCCTTGGATCCCATCATTCCCTCTTTCCTTAAGACGATTTGTCCTCAAATCGTAACTCATCTTTATTGTTGTCCAAGGTCTTGTTTCAAACCTGAAAGGAATGTTAGAAAAAGATCCTCACACATTTCCTCACGTGTTTCACTCCACTCATTCACGTGTTTATCATTCAACACTTTCTTTCCATGCTCAAACTCATCCTTTTTTTTTTCAATCGGTCAAGAATTAAATAAACAATAATTCAACAATTCAAGAATTCCACCAAATGATAAAACAATGATGCGCACTAGAAAACAGGACAAACTTAAATAAGAAAAGACACAATTCAGCTAAGTAAGAATGGAAGATGCTAAGACAAGAAACAAATAATAATAATAATAATAATAATAATAAAATAAATAATGATGATGACTTGACAATCGGTGAACAGCAAAAGAAGCAAAAGGAAGGCAAAGAAAAAAAAATATATATATATATATAATGGTGATGTGCGGAATTCAAGGAACAAAAATAAACAAATATAGATTAAACTAAGGATGGTGATTTGCGGCAACAATGAGACCAAAAAAGAAAAAACTACTGATGATGCTGATAACCGAAACACGATCACAACCAGTACGTAAACAACACATGTTAATACGACAAGGACTAAAAAAAAAGACGAAAAATAAATAAATAAATAAAACAAAACAAGAAAAATTAAATTGGATAGCCAAACCTGAATTAATACCTAAAGCTCTGATACCAACTGATGTGAACCCCGTATATAACGATACGACACCTACAGTTAAATTGAAACACAATCCCAAGAAAGATTAAAATAGGTTTATAAAATAAAGAAGCTTGACCCATTGATTATATGTCAATCAAGAACCAAAGTTATAAAAAACTTTGACCCAATGATTAGAACTCAATCAAGAACCAAAATTATAAGAGAATGATATTAATGCCACTCCCAAGACATAGATGAGAATGTGGGAGATAAGTCATGGTTTAATCGCCACAAGCAAAGCTTGATAAGATCACATGTTCATGGTAGAACAAAAGAGAAAATTCTCTCCCTTAATTAAATATAATTGGTTACTTCTTCCATTCTTCTTTATTTTGCTTAGGGTTACAAGTCTTTTTATAAGCAAAACAATAAAACATAACATGAAACCCTAGCCCCTTAACAATTGAGCTCATTAAAAATACTCATGGGTTTAAAATAATAAAACATGAGCTTAAGTTAATTAAATGTATCAGCTCAGTCCATTACATAAATTAAGACCCAACATAAAATTAAATATACTAACTTAATTTAAAACTCATTACAATTAAAATAAACCAGTCCAAATTATTTAAAACTCAATTAACTCTAATTTGCCTCCAATTGCTTTCAATTAGCTCCTAAAGTCTTCAAGATTATGTCCAACAACCATCAAGATTAGTGATTTTGAACTTGAACAATGTTTTAAAGCCTTGGTTACTCCTCCAAATAGTCCAAATTTGCTTGCTTATGTGGATCCCATCATTAGGGCCCAAATCTTGCTTGCTTCCTTAGATCCTATCATTCTCTCTTTCCTCAAGACGATTTGTCCTCAAATCGTGACTCATCTTTATTGTTGTCCAAGGTCTTGTTTCAAACCTGAAAGGAATGTTAGAAAAAGATCCTCACACATTTCCTCACGTGTTTCACTCCACTCATTCACGTGTTTATCATTCAATACTTTCTTTTTTTTTCTGCTTTTTTTAATTTTTTGCTCTTTGTTTTTTTTCTCTTTTTTTTTTCTTTTGTTTTTTTTCTTTTTTTTTAATCAAGATAAACAACAAAAACACAAGAAACAGTGACATGAACAGTAAAAACAAATTTATTTTTTTTTTGAAAAAAAATAAATAGACAAATAAGAGACATGCACGTTGGGTGGAATTCATTGAGACGTTTCCATATGTGATTCGGTACAAACAAGGTAAGAAAAACGTCGTGGCGGATGCACTCTCCCGCAGGTATGTATTACTTTCCACTTTTAATGCTAAGTTGCTTGGTTTTGAACACATCAAAGAACTATATCCGTTAGACCATGATTTTAGTGATGTGTATCAATCTTGTGAGAAATCTGTATTTGGGAAGTTCTTTAGGCATGATGATTATTTGTTTCGGAAAAATAAGTTGTGTGTGCCTAATTGCTCATTACGAGATTTGTTAGTAAGTGAATCACATGGTGGAGGTTTAATGGGACACTTTGGAGTTGCTAAGACCTTAGTCATTTTGCAAGAACACTTTTATTGGCCACACATGAAAAGGGATGTTGAGAGGATTTGTGATAGATGTGTTACATGTAGACAAGCAAAATCCCGAGTGCAACCCCATGGTTTATACACACCACTGTCCATTCCTAGTGAACCTTGGGTTGATAGTTCGATGGACTTTGTGTTAGGTTTGCCTAGGTCTAAATGTGGTAGAGATTCAATTTTTGTGATTGTGGATAGATTTTCTAAGATGGCACATTTTATTCCATGTCACAAAATTGATGATGCTTCATATGTTGCTGAATTGTTCTTTAGAGAGATTGTGAGATTGCATAGTATGCCTAAGACAATTGTTTCAGACAAAGATGCCAAGTTCTTGAGTTACTTTTGGAAGACCTTGTGGGGCAAGTTAGGAACTAAGTTATTGTTTTCTACTACTTGTCACCCTCAAATTGATGGTCAAACTAAAGTAGTAAATAAGACTTTGTCTACTTTATTGAGGGCTATTATAAAAAAGAACATCAAAAGGTGGAAAAAGTGTTTACCACATGTTGAGTTTGCTTACAATCATATTGTTCATTCCACAACTAAGTTTTCACCATTTGAGATTGTTTATGGTTTTAATCTTTTAACTCCATTGGATTTAACGCCACTAACTATGTCTGAATATGTTAACTTAGATGGAAAGAAAAAGGCTGAATTTGTTAAGCAGATACATGAGAAAGCAAGACTCAACATTGAGAGAAGAACGGAGCAATATGTAAAACAAGCTAACAAAGGGCGGCACAAGTTGATTTTTGAACCTGGAGATTGGGTTTGGTTGCATATGAGGAAAGAAAGATTTCCGGCACAAAGGCTGTCTAAGTTGCTTCCGAGAGGAGATGGACCTTTTCAAGTCCTTGAATGCATCAATGCCTACAAGTTGGATTTGCCAGGTGAGTACAATGTTAGTGCAACTTTCAATGTTAGTGATTTAACTCCCTTTGATGTAGGTGAAGATTTGAGGATAAATCCTTTTCAAGAGATGGGGAATGATGAGAACAAATAAGCATCACCAAAGGATCCAATGCATGTTCCAGTTGGGCTAATTACAAGGATAAGGGCTAAGAGGTTCAAAGAAGCACTTAATGGATTGATTCAAGATATTTGGGCTTATTCTAAAATGGTGAATTCCAAGATAGGCCCAAAAGAAGATCAAGGCTTAATCAATTTAATTAAAGCAATTGGTGAGGCTAATTCTAGCTAATTTCTTGCTAATAAAAGACTTTCCAATATGGAGCGTATTCTTGGTTATCAAGACTTTCTAATATGGAGTTTATTCTTGGTCATCAAGACTTTTCAATATGGGGTTGATTTCTTGTCAATTTTTTCAAGACAATTAGTATTCAATTTTAGTAATTTATTTTGCTGATTGTAAAGGTTTAATTGTCTGATTATTTATTTCCTTTTATGCTACTTAATATTTTGAACTATTTAAACCAATGTAACCCTAAAGGGGAATTCAGTTGATGATTAATAATATTAATGAGAGTATTCTCTTTGGTTCTTCGTAGAATTTTTTCGAACTTATCAGGATTTTCCTGTGGCGTTCGTCATAGACTTATCAATCAATTCTTCCATCATTGATTGTGGCGTCTTCACCATACCAAGGTTCTTGCTTCCATATAAGCAACGGGTCGAGGTTTTCCATACAAATCTAATTCTAGACAATCTTGGATCCTTACTTGTTTCACGAGTTTCGTCAATTCTTGGCGTGGTTCGTATCATGGTCTTGTCATCATTCTTTTCATGCTTTTACATCAATTTACATTCGAACACATCAAGAATCAACACAAATCTCATTTACAACTACCAAAGATCATTTCTGAGCAATTACGATACATTAAATCGCGAAGTGATCAATTAATGTTCAACGATCTCTTTTTCGATTTTCGTAATAATTCCAACATCCAAAAGTTCCCTAAAATCATATCAACCAATCGAAACAATTTTTAAATTATCAAAATACCCTTTGGCCTAATATGTATACACATCCAAAAACCATCATTCCAAAGCTTTCAACTCATTCAAAACACACCAAACTCATGCAAAACACATCCAAAACATGGTAAAACTATCAAAAATCCAATCAAACCACAACACCCCTTCATGGCCGAACCTATACCCATATGCATATCAATTTTCGAAATCAATCCCACATCAAATTCATCCACAAATTAACCTCCATACTAATGAGGTTGTAAATCCTAAAACCCAAACATATTTTCACAAAATCTCTTCGAAAACTTAACAAAATTTCTCGGAAATTAAAACTTACCTTCCAAAATCATTGAAAACACCTTCTAAGTGACTTCCACCTTCCTAAATGTGTCTCATTTCTTCAAAAACACCATCATCCACCCTTGCATGTGGTTCGGCCTTCACTCCCATTTCTAATCGTGACTCACCTTTGACTTGCTTCACTTGTTTTGCTTGATTTCTTGCTTGAAATACCTTGCTTTGATGCTAGCTTCTTGGATTCTTGATAGCTTCCTTCAAAACTGAAAGATTGAATGAGAGAGAGAGTGAAAATCGTGAGCTAGAGGGAAGGAGAGAACCGAGAGAGATGATTGAGAGGGGTAAGATTACTGTGAGAGATAGATAGGATGAGAAAGTTGAGTTCGTGAGAGATGAGAGAATTGAATGGAAGGTGTGTGAGTGAGAGTGAGAGAGCTCATGAGAGAGAGAGATGAAAATGAGAGGATGTCGTGAATGAGAGATGAGAGAATGATAGAGTTTGGGTGAGATGAGAGAAATGAGAGAATGAGTGAGGAATTGGTGTTGACCGAATGAGTGGAAGGGGTTTTATCTTGCATTTTATTTATTTAATTTACATATATATTAATTTGAGTCTTTAATCCATACCTTACACTTGCCACTCCATCACTTTTAATCTTTATCCACTTGTCATCCATTTCATTCACATGTTTTACAAGTGTCATCCATGCATGATTTCCTTGCCACTCGTATTCTTCCGTCTTTCCAAGCTCCTAAAGTGCACTTTTTGTAGTCGGAATCATCTCGGATCCATCTGAAAATTTATTAAAATCCAATTTCAAATTCAAAAACTTCATTAGTATTTGACTGATTAATCGGGTCCGTTCGTTTTAATTAATTTTGAAATTTCAAAATCATAAACCTTCCTCAGATCCATTCGAAAATTTTACAAAAATTTAATTAATTATCTGAATTCGAATACTTTAATAGTTTTACTATTTCGTAAATAGGGGTGAAGTTCAATGGGGTACCTGGATGCCGAGAGAGCATGTTACACAATATAACACCCATAATTTTGAGGTCATAATTCCTTAAACCCAAACATAAAACCACAATCAATCCATCAATAATCATAAATCCAAATATTTATACAAACTAGTTTATGAAAATTTAAATCTTACCTCTTCAACTTGACTTGAAATGGATGTATTTTGCTCCTAAACTTGCATGCAACCTTAAATGACTTGAAAATCACCCAAAAATCAGCTCAAAACCTCAAGTGCAGCAAGTTGCCTTCTTACTTCTTCACCTCTTGGCCAAACACCCCTTTTTCTTATCTTGGCTGAGAGCTTCACTCTCCTCTCTTGCAAAATGTGTTTTGTCCATTAATCATTCACTTTACATAGCTCTTACATCTTTATTATACTTGTCATCCATGCATGCATCTCTTTCTCTCTTTTCTTGCCACATTTTACATTTTCATGCATTCTTTTTCCACATGTCAAGCATGCATGCTTCCTTTTTGCCATTTGTTACTCATGTATGCCTTCTTTTTGCTACTTGTCATGCATGTATTCTCTCTTTCACTCCTTGCACCCTAACTTTCATGCATTCCATCTATACTTTTCAATTTCCTAAAATGCCCTTATACATATCTTTTAGAATTTAATAAAATCATGTCCTTTTTGATAATTTTCTTTGGCACTAAACTTATTTTAATCTTTAATTAATCATCATACCAATTTCATATTCAAAAATCATTTCCCATTCATCCAAAAATTTTATTATAACATAATTACACATCCGAACACTTTAAATTATTTTATTACTTCATAAATAATCGAAATGGTATTTTTGTCCAATAAGTTTCGGATTACTTATAATCTATTCAAAGGACTTATTTTTTATCCATTTCAGTTTCTTTAGTCTCTTATTCTAGAAATTTACAATTTTCGAGGTCTATTTCCCAAAAATCACTACTCACTCAGAAACACTATTCATATAGAATTACTATTCATATGAAAATATTATTCATCGAAAAAAATTTATTACCTCATAAATAAGGGCATAATTTATAAAATATATGTACAGTACATGAATCCAAAAGGATATGTTACAAATTTTTTTCCCCTTATAAAATTTCGTCCTCGAAATTTAAAAAACCTATCTATCTAAAAAGGTAAGGGTATTAGTGGCGCATCTAGTCCTCGTGCTCCCATGTGGCCTCTGCCACATCATGATTTCTCTATAGAACCTTCACTAAGGGAATGACTTTACTGCGCAGGACCTGTTCTCTACGATCTAAAATCTGGTCTAGTTCTTCTTCATAAGTCAAATTCTCCCTCAGTTCCATAAGTTGATCTCTAAGTACATGGGAGGGATCGGAAACATACATCTGAAGCATAGATACATGAAATACATTATGGATTCTGGTTAGTTGTGGTGGCAGCTTTAACTTGTATGCCACTAATCCAACTTTATCCATGATCTCATATGACTTAATGTAGCGCGAACTCAACTTACCATGCTTTTTGAATCGGAGCACACTTTTCCACAGAGAGATCTTGGGTAATACTCTATCACCAATCTCAAACTCAAGGTCCCTACGACAATTATCTGCATAACTCTTTTGTCTATCACTCGCTATCTTAAGTCTGTCCCTGATAACTTTAATTTTGTCTGAAGTAATATGGACAAGCTCGGGACCTATCAATTTCCTCTCACCTACCTCATCCCAACACACTAGAGTCCTGCACTTCCTTCTATAAAGTGCCTCATATAAGGTCATGCCGATACTAGCCTAATAACTGTTATTATAAGCAAACTCCATAAGTGGTAGATGTGTTTTCCAACTTCCATTAAATTCTATGACACATGCTCTAAGCATATCTTCAAGTTTCTGGATCATCCTCTCAGACTGAATATTGGTCTAGGGATGAAAGACTGTGCTAAAATTAAATTATGTGCCTAGAGCTTTTTGTAGACTAGGCTAAAACTTCGATGTGAACTTAGGATCACAGTCTAAGACAATAAAAACTGAAGTACCATGGAGTCTGACTATCTCAGTTATGTAGAGTTGGGCTAATTTGCTTAAGGGTTAATCACTTCTGATTGGCAAAAAATGGGTGGACTTCGTCAACCTGTCCATTATGGCCTATATAGCATCATGCCCCCTTTGACTACGTGAAAGCCCTACTACAAAATCCATGGTGATCTTCTCTCATTTTCATTATGGGATAAGGAGGGGCTATAACAATCCTACAGGTTTCTGATGTTCTGCCTTCACTTACTGACAAGTTAAACATCGAGAAACAAAATCTATTATCTTTTTCTTCATCCCTTTCCATCAATAATGTTCCTTCAGAGTGTGGTACATAAGATGCATGGCATAAGCTAAGGAGTAAGCCTCCTCCATAACTCCTTCTTCAGATCTTCCATATCCGATACACATAAGCGTTGACCCATCATCACTATACCATCTTCCCTAATTACAAATTCTGGTCTCTACCCATTCTCAATCTCCCTCCTCAACTTTACCAACTGTGGATCTTGTTTCTATCGTTCCCTTATCTGGTCTATTAAAATGGGGTGAACATGAAAAGTAGTTAATAATGCCCCTAAGTCTGCCATTTCTAACTTCACTCTTAGTGACCATATTTCCACCAAAAGCGGAAGATACACAGTCTTCAACTATGCTAATGAACTGGTAGGTCTCTTGCTCAAGGCATTGGCCACTACGTTGGCTTTCCCAGGGAGATATTCTATAGTACAATCATAGTCCTTTATCAGTTCTAACCACCTCCTCTACCTCAAATTCAATTCTTTTTTAGTGAATAAATATTGCAGACTCTTATGATTCGTGAAGATCTTACAAGGGACACTATACAAGTAATGCCTCCAAATCCTCAGTGCAAATACCACTACTGCAAGTTCTAAATCATAGGTAAGGTAGTTCTGCTCATGCTTCTTTAACTGCTTAGAAGCATATGCTATGACTCTATCATTCTGCATCAAAACACAAGCCAAACCCTGTCTCAAGGCATCACTATATACAATAAAACCATCCATCCCCATTGGCAATGTAAGCACAGGAGTTGATGTTGGTCTTCTCTTCAGTTCATCAAAACTTTGTTGACAAGCATCTGACCATTCAAACTTTTCTTCTTTTCTCGTCAGTCTGGTCAGTGGGGCCGTTATTCTAGAAAACCCCTCAACGAACTTTCTGTAGTAGCCTGCCAACCTAAGGAAGCTCCTAACCTTGGTCACATTGGTAGGCAGTCTCCAGTTTGTAATAGCTTTTATCTTCTAAGGATTCACACTTAGTCCTTTAGCTGAATAACATGACCTAAGAAAGCAGCTCGATCTAACCAAAACTAGCACTTACTGAACTTAGCGTATAACCAGTGCTCTCTTAGGGTCTGTAACACTATCCTATGGTGTTCCACATGCTTCTCATGACTGCCTGAATACACCAGTATGTCATCAATGAACACAATCATAAACTTATCCAAGTAGACTCGGAAGACCTTAGTCATCAGGTCCATAAATGTGGCTAAGGCATTTATCAATCCAAATGGCATTACTAAAAATTCATAATGCCCATACTAAGTCCTGAAAGCAGTCTTCGAAACATATTTGTTGCTGATTTTTAGCTGATGATACCTCGATCTCAGGTCAATCTTCGAATACACTCTGGATCTCTATAATTGGTCAAACAAATCGTCAATTCTCATGAACGAATACTAATTTCGTATTGCCAACCTGTTAAGCTGCTTGTAGTCAATACACAACCTTAAGCTCTCATCCTTCTTCTTGACAAACAAAATCGGAGCCCCCTATGGAGAAGTGATGGGTCTCACAAAACCCTTCTCTAACAACTCTTTCATTTGTACTTTTAACTCCTTCAACTCTGTCAAAGCCATCCTGTAAGGAGTAATCGAAATCGGCTCAATTCCTGAAGTCAAATCTATCTCAAACTCTATCTCCCTATCTGAGGGTAAACTTAGGAGATCCTCCGAAAATACATCTAGAAATTCTCTGACCATCGGGATATCTTTTAATTGTCTCTCATCATCTTTCTCTTCAATCATATAAGCTAGATATCCCTGATACCATTTACGGAGTATCTTACTTGTTGTCATGGCGGTCATAATACTGATGGCAAATACTTTCCACGTCCCACGAAACACCACCTCTGGTTCCCCTAGTCTGACCAATCTGACCTCCTTCCTACAACAATCAACTGTGAATCGATGTTTGGATAGCTAATCCATCCCTAAGATTACATCAAAATCCCAAATATTCAATACGATCAGATTCGCCAGGAACTTCTAGCCTTTTATCACTACTTTACTACCCAAAATTACTTTTTCTACTATAAGCAAGTCTCCAGCAAGAATGGAAACTACTAAACTACAATCTAACGACTGTAACTCAACATTCACCTTGGTAGAAAAATGTAAGGACATAAAAGAATATGTAGCTCCAAGGTTTATTAACACATATGCATCATGATTGAGAACAGAAAATCATACCGGTAACTACTTCCAGAGCGGCGTCCTCTTCCTGCTAAGTAACTGCGAACACTCAGGCCTACATGCGGGGTCTACCTGGCTTACCCATAAGAGGTACTCCTCTGCTCCCTGAACCTCTAGCTAGAGTTGTAGCACTCTGTCCTCTAGTCTGGGAGCCTCTACCTCCCTGTCTCTGGCCAACACTAGCCTGTATGGGTACTGAGAGTCCAGTCTCTGATCTTGTGGGGGTGGCTGACTGTGGGCACTCTCTTAAATAATGGTCTACCTGCCCACATCGATAACAAGTAGTATTGCTTATTTGGCATTCACCCAGATGTCTCCTTTTGCATTTACTACACTTTGATACTGAACTCCTTGTATGATGGAAGCTTCTGGGCATTACAAGTGATCTAATTGACCCCTAACTAGATGATGCTCCTCTGTTCATCCCCTTGCCACTAAACCATTTAGACTTGTTCTTTTTCTTGGCAATCTTACTAGGTCCTTTTTTAGGCAAACTGTATCCGCTGCAGTTGCTTTCCGATCTTCTACCTTGGGCAATAGCCATCGCATTCCTCTCTACTTTCATAATGGCCTCTACCAGTTCCCTATAGTGCGCTTAATAGGCCAGTGATAAGTGGACTCTGAGGTTGGGATTCAAACCCACAATGAATCTCTTGCACTTCTATTCCTTATTTTCAGCAATAAACGGAACAATCCAGACTAGCTCAAAAAATTTCTTCTCATACTCGGTCACGGATGTCGAACCCTGCTCCAATTTAAAGAATTCTTCTACTCAATCATCTTTATAACTTTTTGGGTAGAATCTATCTGTGAATTCTCTCTGGAACTGTGCCCATGAGACCCCATCTGGATGTCTCCTCTCCAAAGCCTTCCACCAATCTTTTGCTCTGTCTGCTAAGTGGAATGTGGAGAATAACACTTTCTATTCATTCGAGCACCCCACAACTCTAAAAATTTTGTCCACACGATCTAACCATGCTACAGCACTCTCGGGATCACCACTCCCATCAAAAGGTTTCGCGCCCAATTTACAAACATGTTCGATCGAACACTTCGATGCTTCTGAGCTCTCACGCGACTGACGCATTGCAACCGTCAGTATTTAGGCTACTTGTTTCACATTAAAACCTCCGCTGGCTGGTTCTATTGGTCCCAGCGGTCCTAGGAAGGGCTAATTTATGAGGCGTTTACTGACCCCAATATGTGCTCAACCTCTCGACTTAACGATGCATCAGGTGATGGAGCTTCTAGAGTGGCTCTTCTGGGACCCCTATAGCTTCGTCGATGCATAATGCTGTGATTTTAACAAAATAAAATTATGAAACACATGTAATTTCTGAAATCATATGTATGACAAATAATGAAATTTTTTTCCAAGTTGTTCTATAAAAACATTTTATGAAATCATAACATAAAAATACACAACCCTGATTTATAAACCAAGCTCTAATACCAACGCTGACAAGCCCCTCTCCTTTATATGACTAGGCAGCCCATCCGACAACTCCACGGTAGCCTTCCAGTCGAAATCCACCAGCTAAAAGGTTTCCATAAAGCTAAGCCTTTTTAAAACTCTTTAAAAATTCTTTTCTAGTGAAAATGGGTTGGAACTTTTTCTTTTTAAGATACGTTTACAAAATAGGGTTTATAAAAATTTTGACAACACAACGATTGTTTTTCTAAAAATTCCACCTTGTAAAACTTTATAGAAAACCTATGCACTTTAACAACAATAAAATTTTCAACTTCTGGGCCTCAAGCCTTCTTATCCCTTTTTCACAATCAACCATAAACATTGTTTCAAATTTAAAAGACAACTTGAAAATCGTTCACATGTCATGCATAAATATGTTTTCCCAAAATTACATACAATCTACAAAAGTTATTATGTAGGCTTTCAAAAGAAAACATTCATAGCAAACATACATAAACAATTTCAACACAGCAGCACATAACATCGTTCGACTTCTGTGGTTAAAGTCCCTACTATCGAAACACCTGCACTTACACCTGGGAGGTTTTATTTATAAAACATAAAAATAAAGTGAGCTAAATGAGTTCAATGAGTGTCATACTTTTCTATTCAAACTATGCTTTCAAAAATAAGTCTCCCTAAAAACTTTAAAAACATTTCATATCTGTTTCAATACCATACAACTAAAATACATTTTATGAAAATCCATCTGAATCAAACCCATGTATCAAAATTCAGTATAAATATATTTCATGCGTAATAAAATTGGAATCTAACAACATCATAAAAAGTGAATTTCCTGATTTCGAAAAATTATTCTGAAGCACTTTTCAAAATTGAAAACATAGCAGTCCGTATTATTTCATCTTTGCTGTAAAGTTTAAATTGTGGTGGTAATACAATTTTTTGAAAAATCTCTCCATGAGATACACCAATCACCTATGTCTAAATACTACATGGCACCCTAGGTATATTGTAGAGCAAAATTTATCCTCGCTCCAAGCGACATTTATCCCCACTTAAGTCATCTATCTGATTCTACGTAGCGAAAGTATCGCTACTAAAAGCTAGCCATTATATACCTCTATACGTGCATGGGCGATACACTGAACTGGACTAATTGACACAGTCCCTCTCGCAGGTTTCCTCCCACTGTTAGTTACAGACACCTCTGACACTGCCATGCATGTTTTTAGGGTACTCTGACCAGTACATCTAACTGAGTTACCTATAAGGTGTGTCATAGACTTGCAAACATTTCCAAACATACTGTTTTTTATCACATAATCCATAATTCACATAAATTTTCTAAAATTCATGTAAGAGGTTTTCATGTTAAATATATTTACTTTAAAATCAATTTTCAACATTTCAAAGCATGAATTAAAACTTATCACATAAATTCATTGAATAGAAAATAATTGCATCAAAGCATTTCGAAAGGACACTCACAGTTTCATAACATACGTTAATTTACGATTTCGGGTTCCCTCGCCTCCACATTACCTATGTATTTTCACATTCTACTTTTAGGCAACGTCTCAACAAAAATGATTCATACACGCACTTCTAATATTATACATTAACACACAAATGCCTAACTATACAACGATTTCGAAATACCCTTTTTTCAAGTCGTAACAATCATAATTATTCGCATATACATTCCATTCGAATTTTTTGACATTTAAGTATGTAAAACACCTCAATTAGAGTCCAATTTCACATTAATGCATTAAACATATTTTTGAACCATTTTACCCTATGTTGGCCGAATCCACCATCATTTGTCATCTAATGAATTTCTTCCAATTTCCATGTTAAATTCATTATCAATATAATTTATAAAATCATTCAAAACATTCAAAAATAAATATCCACCATTCTAAGCTTACTATGGCCGAACCTTAACAATTGAAGGTATCATATTTTTGTTTCTCATTTTAACATCAAAATTCAACATTTCAATTCATACACATGCATGAAAATCACTCAAATAATTTGAACTCAAGTTGGACTACTTATTTCCCCTCTTGGTCGAACCATATGCAAACATATTTACAACATTTCTTCAAGATTTACACTTGCATGCACATCAAAATCACATTGATTTTCATGGCAAAACAACCAAACTCAAAATGAACCATTAAAACCCATCTTTGGTTGTGTACTACATGCAAAACCAACATCAACTCCCTTCAATTTTCACACCAAACTCACATGCAATATAACACCCATAATCTTGAGGTCACAATTCCTTAAATCCAAACATAAAATCACAATCAATCCATCAACAATCATAAATCCAAACATTTACATAAACTAATTTATGAAAATTTAAACCTTACCTCTTCAACTTGACTTGAAATGGATGTATCTTGCTCTTAAGCATACATGCAACCTTAAATGGTTTGAAAATCACCCAAAAATCAACTCAAAACCTCAAGTGTAGCAAGCTGTCTTCTTACTTCTTCACCTCCTGACCAAACACCCTTTTTTCCTATCTTGGTCGAGAGCTTCACTCTCTTTTCTTACAAAATGTGTTTTGTCCATTAATCCTTCACTTTATATAGCTCTTACATCTTTATTACACTTGTCATTCATACATAAATCTCTTTCTCTCTTTTCTTGCCACATGTCACACTTTCATGCATTCTTTTTCCACATGTCAAGCATGCATGCTTCCTTTTTGTCATTTGTTACTCATGCATGCCTTCTTTTTGCCACTTGTCATGCATGCATTCTCTCTTTCACTCCTTGCATACCAACTTTCAGGCATTCCATCCATACTTTTCAATTTTCTAAAATACTCTTATAAATATCTTTTAGAATTTAATAAAATCATACCCTTTTTGGTAATTTTATTTTGTACTAAACGTATTTTAATCCTTAATTAATTACCATGCCAATTCGCATTTGAAAATCATTTCCCGTCCATGTGAATATTTTACTATAACATAATTACACATTCGGGCACTTTAAATTATTTTATTACTCTATAAACAATCGCAAGGGTATTTTTATCCAATAAGCTTTGAATCACTTATAATCTATTCAAATGGACACATTTTTTATCTGTTTCAATTTCTTTAGTCTCTTATTCTAGAAATTTATAATTTTCAGGGTCCGTTTCCTAAAAATCACTATCCACTTGGAAACATTATTCACACGAAAATACTATTCATCAAAAAAAAATTTATTATCTCATAAATAAGGACATAATTTATAAAATACATGTATGGTACATGAATCTAGAAAGGTATGTTATAGTTTTTGAAAATTTATATCCACTCACTGAGTGTTAGGCTCACTCTTTTATAAAACCATTTTTCCAAGTATCCGCCACAAATTCGCACAGATTAATGTAGATCGCAAAAAAGGCCACCTAATGAAAAACAATTGAATTCGTGTTTATAAATTTCTTATTTACTAAATTTTGTAAATGCATTTCCAAAATCAATTTTACAATTTGATAATCATTTTACAGATATTTGAAAAAAATATTTTATACGTTTAGTTTATGGGTTGTAGCACGAGAAGTTTAAAAAAAAATTAGTTTTGTTCTATTAGCATTTTGATTAGAGTCATTCCCAGAATTTCGATGGTTATTTCTAAGGATTTTCAGTAAATCCAGATTTTTTATCTAGAAAACCCAGATTTTCACAGGATCCTCCCGGACTCAAGATAAGAGTCGGGTTTGGTCCTGTCACTTTTGATGTTGGAGATATGGTTATAGTTAATCTACACAAAGAGCGATTGTCAACAAGAGGACATGGAAAACTCAAACCCACAAAGATCGGTCCATTCCAAATTTTATAGAAGATCAATGACAATGCCTATATAGTGGATCTTTTAGAAGCTTTTAATATCTCCAAAACTTTTAGTGTTCAAGATTTATATGAGTACCACGAACTAGACTCCCATCTTCTTCCTTTTGAACATCAAGGACGAGTTCTTCTGAAGAGGGAGAGATCTGATGTAGAAGCAGTATACTCATACCCTTAAACTCAATTCTAGAAGCAACTAGGAACAGTAAGCCCATACCCTTACTCTGCAAACTTCAAATTGTAGAAGCCATATCCTACTCTGCAAACTTAATTTCAAAAGCAATTAGCCACTCCTCATCATTATTTTGAGACCCAATTAAGAAGAAATTACCAAATATAATGATTTCTTACATTTTTCTATAATTTTTGTAACTGTATAAATAGACTTGTAATTCATAGTTAAAGGAAAGCAGTTATAAAAAAAAACTTTCAATGTTTCTAAACTTGTTTGTTTATCTTCCTAAAGGTCCCTAGAACCATATTTAGCTTAGTCAAATAATTTTCAAAGCAAGTATATCTTGTCCAAAAACTATCTCGCATCACAAATATATATGTCAATTACAATTTTTAGGCTTAATTAGTTATTTTTTTTTTCCATGGGCCTAATAATTTCCTTCCACGTCTTTGAATTTATAAGAAACAAAACAAGAAAGATATTTCTTTAAAAAAAAAAAAAAAAAACTGAATCATTACTGATTTGAGCATTAATTCTGGTGTATCAAAGTTTTATACATCCATAAGTTTATCGAAATTTATATATGATAAGGGGAATAAAATAAATGAATTTTCTTTACTTATTTATGAAAAGGATTGTTTGTTATAGTATGTATTAAATTTTTCATAGTTTCAAGTTTCAATTCAATGTAAAAACAATCTCATTATATATATATATATATATATATTTCATTCTTGTATTTTTATCGTGTATTATTTTAGAGTGAATTATAACCCCCCCCCCCCCCCCCCCTCTAATTTGCATGAAATTAAAAAACCAACCTAACCAATCCAGAAAAAAAAAAAAAAAAAAAAAAAAAAAAATTGCAATCTGCCATTGCCCTTTTTGTTTGAAAAGTTTACTTTGACATTATTCTTTGCCCCTTATTTAAACTTAACTTAATTGAAATTAAATAAAAAATTTGTTCATCAAATCTCTATCATTCATCTTAAGATGAACGGTGGATATTAATTAGAAAAAAATTTTAAAAAAAATCAAACAAAAATTAACAAATGATAACAAATTTGTTTAACAGATCTCCACCATCCATCTTAAAATAGATAGTAGAGATAAATTTGAAAAAAAAAAATCTTAAAAGTTTCTTTTAGTTTAAAAAAAAAAAAATTAGAGGTGAAAATCCAATCTAGATCTCCAACTTATATTATCTTTAAACATATCCAAACCCAACATCATCAATCATCTATAATAACCCAAACACATCATCAATCAGTCCACTACAAAAACCCAAAACATCTTCAAACATACACAAAAAATCATCAAAAAAATCTAGGTTCAAAAAATTCACAAAAAAATCATCCTTAAAAATCATCTAACCCTAACTGGGTTTGATTCAAACCTAGATTTCTGGGTTTATGAATCCAGATGTTCGAATTCTAAAAGAAGAAGAAGAGAAGAATAAGAAGAGAAAAAGATGGGATGAAAGAGAGTAGATCGGTACTGTGAAGTTATTTAGAGAGGGTGGCGATCGGCGTGCGAAAGGGTGGTGGTGGAAGTCTAGTGGTGGATGATGGTGGGGAGAGAGAGAGAGAGAGAGAGAGAGAGCCTGGTTGTTAGTTTTTAAATTTTTAATCTTAATTTAGTTATATAAATATATATATATAATATTCCTTGGGTGAGTTCTAAAATAAATATATATATATATATGATCATTTTCTTATTCATTCACATTTATTTGCACATTCAATTACCATCTTACCCTTAACCCACTAACGACAACAACATTTTCAAATGGAAAGAATAATGATAGGGTATAAAACATTTTTTTTTTGAAAGGTCAAGGTGGTATTTTTAATTATGCAAAGGTTGGGGGATTTTTTAGAATTCACCCTATTATTTTTTGTTTCATACTTTATACGCCTTTTTTTTTTTCCAAAATGGATTTTGCTTTGTGTGCCTAGATGTACAAATACCCCACTGAAAAGTAAGGTTTTCAGTAGCAACCCCTGTTTTTTTTAAAAAAATTAAATGAACCGCTTCCTACCATTAACTTTTCATCCAAAAAAGTTAATATTTTCCATCCAAAACCATAAAATGACCCAAATACCCTTATCAAGATTGTGTAAAATGTCTATTGTACCCTTTAAACTTATTTAATGATTGAAATACCCTTTGAATTATTGATTAAGGATGATATTAAATAAAAAATAAAATATACTAATTAAGAAAAAAAATTTTTGATTTTCTAGGTTTCTAGACTTCCAAGAACTTGGTTGTTGGAAACCCTTTTTTTTTTTGAGTTGCTGGAAACCCCATTTTTTTGGGGTTTCCAGCAAGAAATGGAATCCAAATCAAAACCATTCAAACCAAATCAACAACCTAGAAACACATTCGAACCAAACCAAATCAAAACAAAAATTAAAAATAAAAGGAAATCAAAATCACTATACACCCAAACCAAAATGAAATCATAACCAAATCAGCAACCTAGAAACAAATTCAAACCAAATCAAAACCAAAATTAAAATTAAAAACGTAATCAAAACCACTATACACCCATATCAAAATGAAATCAAGACCACCACATAGTAAAACCCTAAACCACTATACACCAAAATAAAGCAACACACACCCCCACAAAACCAAAAACAACAAATCAACAAAGTCAGAAGATGAAAAGAGATGAGAAGAGAAGTGGCTCCTATGGCGCTTCATCGTTTTGTTTGACCCAAATAAACACTTCATCTGGGTTCGACAAACCTAGATGAAGTGTTTATTTGGGTTCAAGGAAACCCAGATGATTAAGGGAGAAGAGAGATAAGAGGGAAGGATGGCGATGGGCAGATGTGGGTTTGATCTAGTTTTTTACTGGATGGGTGTTCTCGCAGCTAAAAGGGAAGAAAGGAGAAAAGGAGGGATGACGATAACTAAATGGGAGTTCTTATAGCTAGAAAGAGATGAGAGAGAATAGAAGAGACGGTAGCGGCTGGATAGAGGTTTCGTGGCTAAAAGTGGATGAGAGAGGAGAGAAGGGACAATAGCAATTGGATGGGGGTTATTGCTACTGAAAAATGAGGAGAGAGGAAAGAAAAGACAGGGGCAACTAGATGGGGGTTTCACAGTTGGAAAGGAGGAGACTAATAAGTTTGAAGATAATTTAGGATGATAAGTTTGAGGAGAGAAGAGAAGAGATTGATAAACGGCTTTGTCGATGCACGAATTTGGTCGATCGAAGTTCTAAGCCCAATACCTACAATCAAATAGAAACAAAACAAAAAGATGAAAGAGGAAGAATAGATTACAAGGGTGGTTTTTACGTGGTTCAGTCAGAACAGTGTCTACAATCACGACTGTGTTCTCTAGTAATTTTAGCAGAGTCACAGTATATTATTAAGTGTCATCTTGTTTACAATGAAATTTTAGTCCCTATTTATTGTGTGGGGCGTTACAATTTGAATGTAATTAAAATAGGAAAGAATTTCACATTAATTATACTTCCAAAACTGGTTTACACCATATCAGGGATAGATTCTGCTATATCATAGATTGATTCTATCGACATAAGAATTTGAATTTATTTTCGATTTTGGTGGTTGACTCCTTTTCAATTTAGGCTGTTGCAATTCTGGAAAATTGCTTTAACATGCACTTCAATCTGTGAGTTGTAGCTTGCCTTGGACGACTTCGAGCTGGGCATAAGGCGAGTTGGATTGTGACTGACCAGCGACTCGAGAACTACGTTAGTAACTGCAAGCTCGTTTGTGCGAACTGAGCATTGGTGAACTGGGCTTTCGACTCCTAGGTCAATCCATTGTATCAGTTCTTTGAACTTTTACCAACTCATTTATGTGGTCTCAAATATACCTACAACAGGCTTAAAGATGATTTAATTTACATATAATTTTTAATTTATATTTAATTTTTAATTTTTTTTCAAATTAATCTCTACTACCCATTTTATGATAGACGGTAAAGATATGATGAATTAATTTTTTATTTATTTTTTAGTTTTTATTTAATTTTTTAATTTTTTAAAATTAATCTCCATCATCCATTTTAAAATGGACGGTAGAGATCTAATAAATTAAATTTTATTTAATTATTTAATTTCTCTTTTTTTCAAATTTTTTATTTATATTTTTTTTCAAATTTTTTATCTAATGTTATTTAACAAATAAAATTGTTCATCCAATTACTATTATACCCTTCAAATTTAACACCAATAGATTATCTTAACTAGAAGGGGACGGTTCACCTAATTAAAAAAATTCAAGGGTTGTTACCGAATACTTTAATTTTCAGGTGGGGTCTTTCATAATATCCCATACAGAAATTAGGGATAATCTCAAAAAACTTATTGTAGTTTGAAAAAATATCCATTTTACCACATATAGTTTTATTTTTATCCAAAATCTCCCTTGATGTTAATAAAAACACTCAAAATACCCTTGGAGGCATATGAAATGACAAAAATGTCTCAATAGACACAAATTGATGATAAAGTCATAGTTGGTAAAAATGACATTTTCTATTAATTTTTTAACATCAGTAAGGATTTTGGATAAAAAAAATATATATATGATAAAATATATTTTGTAAACTATAATGGGTTTTTTAGAATTATCTTTAGAAATTATAAACAAAAGGTTGAGGCACGACAGTTGCATCAATTGATGCATAAACATAATTAAGTTTCTCTAAATATTTCAACAATTCACTAGTAGGCCTCTCATATTCACTTTAACGAAGAAGTGGTTTTGAGTTATTTTTCTTTTCTATAAATTCAAATTTACAAGAGTTCAAAAAATAAAAATTCTTTGTTGATGGTATAATGAGATGTTTGGGGTTTTGTGAGGGTTGGATTTAGTTGCTTATGTTGTATGTTTCTTCTATTTCCTATTATATTCTTATTAATAGTAAAGCTTGCATTATGATTTGGCCATCTCGGGTCTGTCTCACATTAATAGGGGCGAAGTTAGGATTTTTGACTTAGGGGGGCCAAGTCAAAAATATAAAATCAAATCGACAAATATAATATATATATATATATACATATATACACACACTAATATTCAAAGAAAGAAGTTATCATAAACTAAATATAAAACCGTTCTTATTGCAATAAATAAATTAATAAGTTATATATAATCTATTTTAGAATATACACCAAATTTTTCCATAATTTCCCTTTCAAACATACACAATAAAAAAGTTTACAAGAAAGTCATGTTTTCCATCTTATTAGAAAGCATAATTTTAACAATACACATAATTAAAAATAATCTTTCAGTAGTAGCCATTAACATGGGAAAATAAGTGCAAACACCATTTTTGTAACATATAATCTTAATTACTTATGTATATTTTGGTAATTTAATTTTTATTATATTCACATTTAATCATATTAAGATACAATAACTCACAACAACTTTATATAAATAAATAATTAATTAGATTATAAATTTGCAAAATAAGTTTCAAAACAAATATAGCTAACACCAGTTTCAAATATTGAATATAACACTGGAAGGGACTAATTGCAAATATTACATCTATCATATAATATAAAACAAAAATAATTTACTAGGCACATGGCCAATTTTCATTGGCTGTAAGGGTTCATGGCCCCTATGGACCCCCCACAGCTCTGCCCATGCATATAAATAACTTCTATCTTAACAATCACTTTTACTACTATGCATATCACCTTTTAATATGAGTAGTTGAGTACTTCTATTGATCCTAAAAAATCAAAAGTTCAAGTCTCACTCTTGTCTTAAACATAAGGTATGAATGATTTTCTCTAAATTTAATCCTCTTCTCACACAATAAAGCGAAAAAAAAAAAAAAAAAATCAATCACTTGTATTATGTATGTTAATTCATAAATTATTATCAACAAACTATGACATTAGGGTTTGTTCAATAATTTTGCTTTTGTTTTCTATTTTTGAATATATATGTGTGTGTGTGTGTGTGTGTGTGATGCATCTGTTATAATTGTTTTGAAAATATATTTTACCATATTGTAAGAGTTGTTATACGTATTTTTCGGACTCAGTAATTGGGCTGGTAAAAGTCCAATTTAGGCCCATTTAAGACCCGATAAGAAGGCCCAATAAGGTCAACGTAGTCAAAGCCTATCAGACGAGACCCAGTATTGACTCTAAGCCCATCAAGCTTTTCAGCTCGTTTAAAGGGATTTTCCAGCTGGCAACAACAGACCTATAAAATACAGTCAGGTCGCAGCTCGCCTCTTGCGCAGCTCGTCTCTCAGCGAGCTCGAGCTCGAGACCACCAAGACACGTCAGCTCGCTCAGATGCGTAATAAGTACAGTATATTCCAAAAACAGGCAGTTACCAAGTTCAACCATGATTCTCTCTCCGAATATGGCAATTGCCCAATCAAACCATGATTTCCTCACTAGATATGGAGATCTATTCAAATTTAAACTCAAATCAACCTTATCTTGAGATAATTATAGTAATTTCCTGATATTATCTAAATATATTAGGAAGTGTAATTAATTTATAATTCTTTTCCTTATTTTTCCCAATTATTTAGGGAATGTAATTAATTCAGGATTTTCTTCTTGATTTGCTACAACCAGAATTGTAACACCTCATTCCCTATAAATAGGGATTAAAATCATTGTAACATCATCATACAATATTTAATAATATATTGTCACTCTGCAGAGATTAAGAGTTGGACAGTCGTGGACGTAGGCTTTAATTGCTGAACCACGTAAAAGCTTCGTGTTCCTCGTTTGATCCTCTGTTTCCGTCTTTGTCTTTTCTTGGTATTTGTGCTTTCTCACATTGATTGCAGGTATTGGGCATTGATTACTCGTCGACTGAATTCCAACGTCGACATTTTGGCGCTAGAAGGAGGGCCCAGACTGCAATCTTTTTCATCTCACTTCATCAATTTCTGATGATATGGCAAAGACTAGATCAAACAGGTTCCTTGGAGATGATGACCAGGCGGAAAGTCACATGAACCAATCTCAGCAGAACTTACAGCCTGTGCAGGACACAACCACAAATTCAGCAGGCCCGTCCTATGGACAGATACTCGGGGCTGCGCCAGGCATCCCTCCTTTACCTCACCATCAAACGGTCCCAATTGCCCGATGGCCGAAGGGCAGAATACGTTGTTGCAGAGGCAAGAAGCGTTGGAAGATATGGTTAGACAGCTCACAGAAGCCGTCAATATGTTAGTGCAGGCTCAGGTTCAGAATGTGACTAGGGTGGAAGTTCAGGCACCACTGGGAGTGCCTCAACCTCCTGAACCGGCGCGAGGACCTGGAAGGCTAGCAAGGGAAATCCCGCGACCTGCAAACTCGGCTCGCTCATCTAATACGCGTTCGAGGGCCGGAAGACACCCTGTTCAACACGAAAGGGAGGTCGCACGTCCTGTTAGCCTGGTAGCAAGACTGAGCCAAGATGGAAACAGGCGGATAGAAGTTGGCCAAGGCAGGGTCCGAGCCGCAGCTCGTTATGTCGATGAGGTGGATGGGCAGCAAGTAAGATCCCATCATCATGAGGGTCAATTCGAGGAAGACGAAAGGTATGACCTTGAGCATCCGGCTCCAAGTCATGATCACAAGAGGAGATACGAGCTCCGAGACCCCCAAGTAGAGGAGCTCCTCCAAAGAGTCCGGCAGTTGGAAGCACGACCTGGAGTTCCAGAACAGCGTGGGCTCTACGGAGATAGGACCCCATTCACAAGGGAGATTGAGATACAGCCTCTCTCTCCGAGGTTCAAGATGCCAAGCATTCAGCAGTACAATGGGGACAGTGACCCATATGACCATCTAGACGCATTCAACGTTCAGATGGACCTGCAGATAGGAAGTCCGATGGTGAAGTGTCGAGTATTCCCCGCTACGTTGGGGGATATTCCGAGAACGTGGTTCAAGAATCTCCCAGCTCGTAACATAGAAAGTTGGGAGCAATGCCAACAGAAGTTCGTTGGTCAATACAGGGCACTGAGAAGGCAGCTCGCTCCATCCTGCCACCTAGCCACCATTTTTCAGCGTCAGGGTGAGTCGTTGAAAGAATACATCACCAGGTTTAGACGCGAGGTCGCGAATGTCGAGCATCCATCAGATGAAAGCATTCTGACAGCAATCTCAGCCGGGTTGCGCAAGGATGGAAAGTTATACGAGAGCATTTACAAGTCCCCAGTGAAGGATCTGGGAGAGTTCTATGAGCGAGCTGCGAAAGAGATTAGATGGGAAGAGACCTTCGGCCCGAAGAAGCAAAATCAGAAGAATGAAGCGGGCAGTTCTAGCCAGCCAAAGAGGAGAAACAATGGCCGGAATGAAGAAGGAAGAAACAACGGCTCAAGTAATCAGATCGCCAAGAAAGTAAGAAAAGAGCCAAGGTATGAGCGACCTCAGCGTTGGGGTCGCCAGGAAGGATACAGCGTCCTGACGGTATCACCGGACAGGATTTACGCTGCAGAGCGGAATAAGGAGGATTTTGGGAGACCCAATCCCATAAGAGCTCCCATTCAGCACAGAGATCAGAACAAGTTCTGTGCCTATCATAATGAAGTCGGGCACAATACTTCAGATTGCTGGGCGTTGAAGAACGCCATCGAGAAATTGATCAGGCGAGGTCGCTTGGGAGAATATGTGGCAAGACCTGCTGACCAGCGACTTCACCAGCAACGACCTCAACAGCAACAGCCAACACACCAGCAACAGCCCCAGCGAGCTTCCGAGCAAGGTCAGGAACCTGCGGTAAGAACCATTTTTACTATTTATGGTGGCCCCCATATCGCAGGTGATTCCAACAGATCGCATGAGGGTACGTCCGAGAGGCGAATCACTCATTTCAGCTCAATGGGTCGGAGGGACCCACCAAAAGAGCAAAGCCGACCTCGGACGAGATCGTATTCACAGAAGAAGATGTTAGAGGAGTGATCTGTCCTCATAATGATGCGTTGGTTATACGAGCTAAAATCAGCAATGTGGAAGTTAGGCGCATCATGATCGATACCGGAAGCTCGGTGAACGTAATGTATAGGAGCTGTTTCGACCAGATGGGGCTGAGAGTAGAGCAAATGAGGCCATCCCCGGAGCCTTTATTTGGATTCACTGGAGATGTTGTGGTACCAGTGGGGCAGATTAAGCTATCATTGACTCTAGGGGAGGCAGGTCGTCAGGCAATAACCTTGACAGACTTCTTGATAATCGATTGCCCATCAACGTATAATGTGGTCCTCGGAAGACCTGCTATGAACGAGTTGGACATGGTTACTTCAACCAGAACTCTGACAGTGAAGTTCCCAACTCCTAATGGCATCGGATGTGTTCGAGGAGAACAGCACCTAGCTCGACATTGTTATGAAGATGCTGTTAAAATGGGTGTGAGAGGAAAAAAGGTAAACGTGGTCTCAGGGGGCGAGCCACGAGCTATGACTGAGAAAGGAGTCAGTCACGACCTGGACCCTCGCGAGGTGGATGCAGACCAAGCTACCGGTCCAATTGAGGAATTAGAAGATGTACTAGTCAGCGAGGTAGATCCTGAGCGATGCTTGAAGCTGGGAAGAGGATTAACTCCGGAGCTGAGAATCCAGCTCGCTGACTTCCTAAAGGCGAACTTGGATGTGTTTGCATGGAATCATGAGGACATGGTGGGAATAGATCCGGAGGTGATGTCTCACAGGCTGAGCATTGATCCTCATTTTAAGCCGATTCGTCAAAAGAGAAGAGCAATGACAGGGGAACGATACTTAGCACTAAAGGAAGAGATAGACAAGCTTCTGGTTAACAAATTCATCAGAGAAGCTTACTACCCGACCTGGGTCGCCAACCCTGTGCTAATGAAAAAGAAGAACGGGAAGTGGAGGACTTGCATCGACTTCATCGACCTAAACAAAGCATGCCCCAAAGACAGTTTTCCCCTACCAAGGATAGATCAGCTCGTGGATGCTACAGCTGGCCATGAGCTCCTGAGCTTCATGGACGCATATTCGGGATATAACCAGATCCCAATGAAGCCCGAAGACGAAGAGCACACCTCGTTCATGACTGATCGGGGGCTATATTGCTACAAGGTGATGCCCTTCGGTTTGAAGAATGCTAGAATGACCTATCAACGCTTGGTGAACATGATGTTCAAAGAACAAATTGGAAAAACCATGGAGGTCTATGTTGACGATATGTTGGTGAAATCCAAGCAGATAGGTGACCATGTTAGCAACCTGAGAGAGATGTTCCAAATTTTGAGGAGCTACCAGATGAAGTTAAATCCGCTCAAATGTGCATTTGGAGTAGCTTCTGGGAAGTTCCTGGGCTTCATGGTCAACAGTAGGGGAATTGAAGCAAACCCTGAGAAAATCAAAGCACTGATTGACATGAGGTCGCCCACCAGGGCGAAGGACGTGCAGAGCCTTAATGGCCAGGTCGCAGCATTGAGTAGGTTCATTTCGAAAGCTACAGACAAGTGTGTCCCTTTCTTTGACATTCTAAAGAAAGCAAAAAGTTTCGAGTGGACTGAGCAGTGTGAAGTAGCCTTCCAGCAGTTGAAGGAATATATGGGACGAGCTCCACTTCTTTCCAAACCCAAAGAAAAGGAAAAGTTGATCTTATACTTGGGAGTGTCAAAACAAGCTTTGAGTGCTACACTGGTGAGGGAAGAAGAAAAGACGCAGCTTCCAGTCTATTATGTAAGCAAACGATTACAGGATGCTGAAACCAGATATTTGCAGATGGAGAAGCTGGCTTACTGCCTGGTGATTGCATCAAGGAAGCTGCGACCTTATTTCCAAGCTCATACCATAGAAGTCCTCACCCGATATCCGTTGAAGTAAGTTTTGCAGAAAGCAGACACCTCAGGTCGTTTGTTGAAATGGGCAGTGGAGCTCGCGCAGTTCGATATCCAATTCAAGCCAAGGACGGCTATTAAAGCTCAGGCTCTGGCAGATTTCATTGCAGAATTTACAGGACCTGTGGATGATGAAGCTGAGTCTTCTGAAGGTCCGGCCTGGGAGCTTTTTGTTGATGGATCATCCAGCGAGCAGATGGCTGGAGCTGGAATTCTACTTATCAGCCATGAAGGCCACAAAATCCTCTGCGCTCTAAGGTTTGGCTTTCATGCAACAAACAATGAAGCTGAGTATAAAGCACTGCTTGCGGGACTGTGTTTGGCTAAGGAGATGCGAGCTGAACGCTTGAAGATCTTCAGTGACTCACAGCTCGTCGTCAGCCACGTAATGGGAGAATATCAGGCTAGGGGATCAAAAATGGCCCTCTACCTCCAAAAAGTACACGAGCTGCTGGGTGCATTTCAGAAGTACGAGGTGAAGCAGATCTCGCGAGCTCAGAACTCGCACGCTGATGCACTAGCTCGCCTCGCGACTACGCGAGATGCGGATTTTCTTGGGGCAATCCCAATTGAGTTCCTACCAACTCCAAGTACAGAAGAAAAGAATATGACGATGGCCATATCTGTGCAGCCCGATTCCTGGATAAGCCCCATTCTCAGTTATTTGTAGGATGGAAAGCTGCCAAATAACAAGCTGGAAGCCCGGCGTTTACGAGCTAGAGCAACCAGGTACTGCATCTATGACGATGCACTATACAAGAAGAGGTTCTCGGCACCACTGTTAAGATACGTTGATGGTCATGAGTGTGAAACAGTACTAATGGTCATGAGTGTGAAACAGTACTAAGGCAGATACATGAAGGCCACTGCGGGAACCACGCTGGGGGGCTGTCTCTAGCTCAGAAGGCACTTCGTCAAGGTTTCTACTGGCCCACCATGAGGCAGAACGCCATAAACCTAGTGAAGAAATGCGACAAGTGTCAGAGGTTTGCTCATATTCCGCGAGCTCCGCCAGCTTACCTCCAACAGATGGTAAGCCCGTGGCCCTTTGCGATCTGGGGGATGGACTTGATCGGACCTCTACTGATGGCACGCGGAAGATGCAAACATGCAGTAGTCGCAGTAGATTATTTCACTAAGTGGGCTGAGACAAAAGAGCTAGCTGAAATCTCCACGGCAAAGATTGAGAAGTTTGTGTGGAGCAACATTATTAGCAGATTTGGGGTCCCACAGCAAATCGTGACAGACAATGGGACTCAGTTCGCCAGTGACCAGTTTCTTAGATTTTGCAACGACCTCAAAATCGTTAAAAGCTTCTCAACAATGGACCATCCACAGGCCAATGGCAAGTGGAAGCTGTGAACAAGATTATCAAGCAGACCCTGAAGATGAAACTGAAAGCCAAGAAAGGAGCCTGGGTAGATGAGCTTCAAAAGGTATTGTGGTCTTATAGAACCACAGCTCGCAGCTCCACTGGCGAGACCCCATTTTCAATGGTGTATGGATCGGAAGTTATGATCCCAGCTGAATTTGAAGTCACCTTGCAAAGAAGAGCGACCTTCAATCCAAATGACAATGATCAGCTACTTGCAACAAATTTGGACCTGCTCGAAGAACACAGGGAAACGGCCAGATTAAGGGTAGCTGTCTATCAGCAAAGAATAGCGAGGTACTACAACAAGTATGCTCGGGTTTGTAGATTCAATGTGGGAGACTTAGTCTTACGCCTCATTCTACCAGGAGCCCGCAAGCCAAGTGATGGATCCTTAGGCCCGAACTGGGAAGGACCGTATGTTATCAAAACAGCCTTGGGAAATGGAGCTTATCACTTAGCTAATGTAAATGGGGCAAAAGTCCCCCGAGCTTGGAACGCCGAGCATCTGCGCCCTTATTATCAATAAGTTTTTCATTATCTGTAATATGGATAAATTGTAAATGAAAGCTCCATTCTTCCCCTGTTTTTGATTCAACTTACCTCACCAGGCTAACGGGCTCCGAGCTGCATAGCTAGCTATAAAAAGAAAGAGCCTAAAAAGCAAGTGACTAAGTGTCCTTGCATAGCTCGCCTAATGAGCCTAAAAAGCAGGCGAGGTGGCGACCCCTGCATAGCTCGCGATAAATGAAAGAGCCTAAAAAGCAAGTGACTAAGTGTCCTTGCATAGCTCGCTAATGAGCTTAAAAAGCAGGCGAGGTGACGACCCCTGCATAGCTCGCGATAAATGAAAGAGCCTAAAAAGCAAGTGACTAAGTGTCCTTGCATAGCTCGCCTAATGAGCCTAAAAAGTAGGCGAGGTGACAACCCCTGCATAGCTCGCGATAAATGAAAGAGCCTAAAAAGCAAGTGACTAAGTGTCCTTGCATAGCTCGCCTAATGAGTCTAAAAAGCAGGCGAGGTGACGACCCCTGCATAGTTCGCGATAAATGAAAGAGCCTAAAAAGCAAGTGACTAAGTGTCCTTGCATAGCTCGACTAATGAGCTTAAAAAGCAGGCGAGGTGACGACCCCTGCATAGCTCGCGATAAATGAAAGAGCCTAAAAAGCAAGTGACTAAGTGTCCTTGCATAGCTCGCCTAATGAGCCTAAAAAGTAGGCGAGGTGACGACCCCTGCATAGCTCGCGATAAATGAAAGAGCCTAAAAAGCAAGTGACTAAGTGTCCTTGCATAGCTCGCCTAATGAGCCTAAAAAGCATGCGAGGTGACGACCCCTGCATAGCTCGCGATAAATGAAAGAGCCTAAAAAGCAAGTGACTAAGTGTCCTTACATAGCTCGCCTAATAAGCCTAAAAAGCAGGCGAGGTGACGACCCCTGCATAGCTCGCGATAAATGAAAGAGCCTAAAAAGCAAGTGACTAAGTGTCCTTGCATAGCTCGACTAATGAGCCTAAAAAGCAGGCAAGGTGACGACACCTGCATAGCTCGCTGTAAAAATAAAGAGCCTAAAAAGCAGATGGCTAAGTGCCCCTGCATAGCTCATCAAACATTCTGACAAACCAATTACTTATACCTACAAAATTTTATTAAGTTGGTGAAACAAGTAATTGCTTTAATTATTATCAAATTTTGGGTTCATTGATTATCAGCTCGCAAGAAATGTGAAGAGCATAAAGTATATTATATAGTAGCCTGAGGAACATTCAACACAGAAGAAATAATGAAAGAAATTTCATTAAGAATGAGAATTGCTTACAAATTAAAAAACTGGAAAAATACATGAAAAATGAAAAGAAAACGAGCTATTAGTTCTGAACAGGAGGATCTGGGTCAGCCAAAGGTTCTGGACCAGCGGTGGACGAGGCAGCTTTTGCTTTGAAATCCTCAATGGTTTCAAGCCTTATGTCCCCAAAGATAGAGAAATCCATTTCTGGATGGGACATCCACAGTGTGTAGAGGAAATCGCGACCTGTTCTTTCCTCAGCCTCATCCTTTGCATCTGCAACCCGCACTTCCAGTTCTTGAGCTGCTTGCTCTCTAAAGGCCGTTAGTTCTTCGAAGGCATTATCAGCGAGACGGTTGACAACCTCAGCCTCTTTCTTCATGTCTTCAACTTGCTGCTCCGCAGCCTCAGCTCGCTGAATAGCCTCCCCCACTTGTTGCCTAAGAACCTCAGCTCGATGCTCAGCCTCCTTCGCACGGTTATCCTCAGCCTCCTCAGCTCGTTTGGTTGCAGCCTCCTCAGCGCTTTTAGCTGCAGCTCCCATCTCATCAGCTCGCTTCTTAGCCTCCTCGGCCTGTTTCTCGGCAGTTTCAGCTCGCGCCAGAGCAGCATCGACCTGGCGATGAAGCACTTCAGTCTTCTCTTCTGCAGCTGAAGCCCGCTGCTCGTCCAGTGCAGCCTGTTGCTCAGACTACCTCAGATCTTCTTTCACCTTGAGCAGCTCATCCTTTAACATGGCATGCTCATTTTCCATTTTCTTCAGGGCCTCCTCAGCTGCTTGCCTTGCAGCGTTTGCCTCAGCGATCTGAGCTTCCTGACCTTCTATTCTGCCCGAGGTTAAGCGAGCTAAATCATCAGTGGCCGCCTCCAGGTCGAATTCCAGCTTCCTCATCTCATCCTTGGTAGCCCTTGTCTCCCTTCTTCGCTTCATTGCAGCAAGGGCACCCTGGAAATTATGAATAGATTAAAATCTAGTCAAGTAAGGAAATCAGCAGATAAGAAAAAATAACTTACCAGCATGCAATGACGAGCCGCGAACTCATCTAGATCCTCACCCCTAAGACACCTATTTTCCAAGACATTCGCGTGATTGAGCATAATTATTGCCCAGTTGTCAAGAAAGAATTTAAGTATCTTCCTCCAAGACCCAGCTCGATATCTGATCTGGTTGGTGAAGGAGTTCTCTCGCGCTTCGGGATATCGCGTGCATCATCATAAGAACCACCGCGTCGCGATACAACGGTACGCCTAGTCACATGCCCGCTGAGGCCAGCTCGGGTTGCCTGGGGAGCAACCTTAGAAGGAGCATCACCTTTTCCAGGCTGCGAACTGGAAGTCGGAGGTGACTGAAGATTTGCAAAAACATTTGAAAGAGGCACCTCGCTAGGAGCAGCAGTTGAGAGAGCAGTGGCTCTAGCAGCAGCATGCACCTCGCTGGGAGCAACGGTCGAAGGGGCAGTGCCTTCAGTGACAGTAGGCACTTCGTTGGATGCAGCGACCGCAGGAGCCTGGTCCTGGGCAGATGGTTTAGAGCGTTTTGAGGGGGCTATTGGAGTGGCCAAGTCTTCGGCAGGCCGTTTTATTGAAGGAGTCGAGGAAGCTGGAAATACAATGGGGCTTGCAGGAGGAGATTTCATAAGTACAAGTTTCCTCCTGTTGGCTGGAAGTTTCGTAGAGGAAGGAACAGGGGCTGGAACACGAGCTGGGAATGGCAGTGAAGCCCCTGGAGTAGATATGTGACGTGGAGAAGAGGATGGGTCAACCTGTGCAGTAGGAGCTGCAGGGATTGGGTCTGATCCTGTCCGAGCTGGAGCAGGAACGGAAGAAGAAGTTTTTCTAGACGCACCCTTTGAAGAGGTGCGAGTTGAAGACGGTTTCGCCTTCGTTGGTGTGCGAGCTGAAGATGATTTACTTTAGACGAGGTGCGAGCAGGAACACTTTGAGATGAAGTCTTCCGAGCTGGAGAAGGTGAGCGAGTGTCATCCGCTGATGATGAAGAGACTGATGGCGGAGGTCGGGAAGCAGACGCATCCTGAACTGGAACCTCAAAAACAGAAGGAAGTCTAGGTTTGTCACTCATCTTGCCTATATCTTCCTCAGATCGCAGAAGAAGGGATTCCTTAAGAGGAGCAAGGCTGTAAGCTCTAAGGATAGCATCGTCAAATTTACTGCTGATGCCCTCGTCCTCTGATTTGGCGAGCTTGTCAAGAGCTCGTTCCTCCTCGCCGCTGAGAGGAGACTCGTCCATTTTCAGCTCTGCACAGCAAATGATCAAAAAGTGATAGTAATAAAGATACAAAATGAAATCAGCTCGCTTTAATTTTCTTATATATACCTGGTTTCAGGACGAAACTGAAGTTTCAGAGATCTGCAAGAGATGGGCACGAGATATAAAACCAGCTCGTCTTGTACGGCCCGACATTAGATTTGTCTTTCGCTTCTCCTTTGGGCAAAAAGTTTTTGTATGGCGACTGACGGGCTGTGAGATAGTAAATACCGTCTGGTTTCTCTCCTTCTCCCGCACTCAGGGCCTTGAAGGAATAGAACTGCTGAATAATCTTCGGTGTAGGGGGACGAAGGCCGTTCCTGAGGAAGGCTACAGCCAGCGAGATCAGCTGCGTATAAGAGTTCGGAGTCAACTGAAATGGCGCGAGCTTGACCTTGTTAAGAAATGCGATCAAGTACGGTGGAATGGGGAACCGCAACCCCTGCTCGAGATGCTGAGTGCTAACAGCGATGAATCCCCTGGGCGGATAACACGCATGATTGCTTGAATCAGGTAGTAGAATGCGGCAACCAAAAGGGATGTGAAATTGCTTGACAAGTCCTTCCACCTCAGGACGCTTCAGCGATGTGGGATGACGAGCGAACGTATCACGAGCCTCTCTCCCCTGTATAGTGTGAGCTCGGGCTTTATCATGCTCACGAGCTTCATTGCTTGGAACCATTCCCTTGCGAGTTCCGCTTGAAGACATCTAAATAAAAAAAAAAGGAAGAGAAGAAGAAGAAGAAACGCCATATTTAAATAGACATAAGACTCGGAATGACGAAGGTATAATAAAACGTCATTGCAGGTACAACAATGGTGATGGAGCAAAATGAACCCAAAACAGAAAGTTTGAAGAAAAAGAAGCCTCACCTTGAATCGTTGATAAGTTGAAAAATAGCGAGTAACGATGTCGATTTCGAATAGAGACAGCAGGCCCTGGTTGCTTGAAAGCTTGAACACTTGTTTGCTTTGGAAGAAAGTGATAGATGAAAGAAGGAAATGAAAAGGGGTCCATCGATTTATATAGACAATCGAGCGTGAACCCCAACCGTCAGATCTTTGAAAAGTGTAACCGTCATAAATCTGACGGTGCAGCATAAAACATGGCTTTGGAAATTGTGCAGCCGTCAGTTGAAGGACGTGCGCATTAAATATGCGTGTAAAAGACGTGCAGACGTCGCTTCATTTACCACCTGCATGATTGCCACGTGTCGCAACTGAAAAGGTGGAATTTGAAAGTGCACAGAGGCAGTTATAAAGGTAAGCGTGCCAAGGAAGCCAACTTTTACCAGCCAGTTTGAGCTCCCAGCTCGCTAAAGCAAATTGAGAGCTGGGGGGCTAATGTTATACGTATTTTTCGGACTCAATAATTGGGCTGGTAAAAGTCCAATTTAGGCCCATTTAAGACCCGATAAGAAGGTCCAATAAGGTCAACGTAGTCAAAGCCCATCAGACGAGGCCCAGTATTGATTCTAAGCCCATCAAGCTTTTCAGCTCATTTAAAGGGATTTTCCAGTTGGCAACAATAGACCTATAAAACACAGCTAGGTCGCAGCTCGTCTCTTGCGCAGCTCGTCTTTCAGCGAGCTCGAGCTCGAGACCACCAAGACACGTCAGCTCGCTCAGATGCGTAATAAGTACAGTATATTCCAAAAACAGGCAGTTACCAAGTTCAACCATGATTCTCTCTCCGAATATGGCAATTGCCCAGTCAAACCATGATTTCCTCACCAGATATAGAGATCTATTCAAATTTAAACTCAAATCAACCTTATCTTGAGATAATTATAGTAATTTCCTGATATTATCTAAATATATTAGGAAGTGTAATTAATTTATAATTCTTTTCCTTATTTTTCCCAATTATTTAGGGAATGTAATTAATTCAGGATTCTTTTCTTGATTTGCTACAACCAGAATTGTAACACCTCATTCCCTATAAATAGGAATTAAAATCATTGTAACATCATCATACAATATTCAATAATATATTGTCACTCTGCAGAGATTAAGAGTTGGACAGTCGTGGACGTAGGCTTTAATTGCTGAACCACGTAAAAGCTTCGTGTTCCTCGCTTGATCCTCTGTTTCCGTCTTTGTCTTTTCTTGGTATTTGTGCTTTCTCACATTGATTGCAGGTATTGGGCATTGATTACTCGTCGACTGAATTCCAACGTCGACAAGAGTAAAAGTAATATTGAATATAATTAATTAATTTTTATTAATTAAATTTTTTTTAATTTTTTAAAGAAACATTATGGTACAAAATAATATATTTTATTAAGCTTTAGAAAAATATATTTATTAACAATAAAAGGAAACTAAATATAATCTATATGGAGAACACATATAATTTTTCGTAAACTTTAATAATTTTATTTTTAATAAGTAGAGTATCAGTAATAGGTTTCAATCCTACTTACCTAGTTGAAAAAACAAAAGGAAAAAGTGTAAACGGCCAAATGATGTTTCCAATTTTTCTTCAATAAAAGTGAAAATTAGTTTTTCTTTTGTTTTTTTTTTTAAAATATGGTTGGCAAAAATACTTTCACGATTTTTCACTTTCGAAAAAACAGAAAAAACATTTATAAAACGGTAACGAGCATACCCCTAGTAATCCTCGATCCCTTGTAACGAGCATGCCCCTAGTAATCCTTGATCCCTTGTGTTGAGAAAAATAAAAGATGAACTCTTTTTCTTGATTTCGTTAATCAATAACATTGAGATCAATTTTGTATTTATACAAAAAAATTAGATTAAAGAATAGACATTTGAACTTCATTCCAAGTTTAATTTGTGATATCAATTGTTTTGACAAGATAGCAATCCAATTCATCAAAAAAAAAAAATCCAGTTATCAAATTGTAGACATCAAAAATCATGCAATGGTTCACACCTAATAATACTCATTCATATAACCAACTCACTTATTTTGATTTTGTACAATTTTTAATATTTTAACCACAGCGTAACATGGTCTAATGATAGAAAGTCCTTATTCAGATTGATAATAACTCAAATTTGAGTTATTAAATCACTGATAATATTTCAAAAGAGTAGAATACCAAGAACCCTCTTGATGATTGATTTATTACAAGTGGAAAGAACGTTTCCTTTTTTTCATAGTGACCTCTCTTCCATTAACAATTTGACGAGGGTTGACAGTTAAGTCGAACTCTCTTAAGTGTAAAATGGTAATTTAATTAAATTTTAATTTTTACTTTTGAAAATATATAATATAATGGGTTGTTTGGATCTCTACATTCATCTAGACCGTGAAGATCCATTTAAAATAATTAAAAAAATGTTTTTAATATAAAATAATTAAATTTCAAAACAAATTATTAAAAATAAAATAAAAATAAAAATAAATTTTCCAAGTGGATCTCACCTGTCCAAATTTTTTATATTAATTTTAAAATTAAAAATACAATTTTGAAAAAGATTATAAAAATTAAAAAGTAAGTCTATCCAATGTTTTAAAAGGCGAAAGGCGAGGCGAGACGGTAGCCTCAAGGCGATCGAGGCTATAGCCTCGACGCCAAATAAAAAAAAAATTCAAAAAAATTTTTAAAAAAAAAAAAACTTAACATATAAAATCATTTATAACATTTTAAAATATTGTGAAAAGCAATATTAAAACCACAAATATCAAACTAAATAAAACCAAGTAACCAACACAACAAGTAGAGATCATCCATATCATCCTAAACACAAAATCATCCATATAAAATCTTAACATACAAGATATCAAATGATTAAGGATTAGTAGGGCTATTAAATAAAGAATCATTTGAATCTAGTAGCCTAAAATTTGGATCAAAATATGGAGGCATGGTTGAAGGCATGGTTGAATCTGGAGGTAAAGTTTCATCTTCATCATCCTCATCATTATATCTGATTCTTGCATCACCCTCCTCATCACTACTCTCATCCTCTTTCAACTCAGGTTCTTCAATCTTTTGGCATATATTCTTTCCTTTGCCTAACAAATAATATAAAATAATATTCTAGTGATTATATCATTAACTTTAATAGAATTTACTATATTTAATTAGAGAATAACTTACCTCCAATCCTCTTTCTCTTATAGGTTAGTTGTCGACTACCACTTAGTTGACTCATGTTAACTCCTAAGAATTCATCATTCACCCATTCATCATCAGAAGGCACATCATTACTAACAACCAAGGGATCCTCATCATCTTTTAGCGTCTGCTTCTTCAAGTATCTATGTTGGAGTCTTCTATTGTACATGATGTACACCAAATCATTCAATCTCTTGGTTTCCAATCGATTTCTCTTCTTTGTATGAATCATATTAAAAGCACTCCAATTCCTCTCACAAGCAGAGGACGAGCAAGTGAGACTCAAAATCCTCACAACAAAAGATTTAAATTCTGGGGTGTCAGCTCTAAAAGCAAGCCACCAATCAACTACAAATAAACATTTAAAAATTAGGAGAATACTATAAATTTCATAAACAAATTAACAATGATAAATGATAATTTCACATACCAAGGCTACGTTTGTACACAGTATTCTTTGCCAATGAATATCTAAACATCCCTCTTTTCTGCCTGTAATCATCCATTTGACAATGATCTTTAACTTTATCTAATTCATTGGTTAAAAGTTTCTCCACACACATAATGACCCCCCGATCAATCTCTGGATGCTTGGAAGGATTTTCACTATAATGGAATTGGGGATTCAAGAAGTAGGCAGCTGCATGCAAATGACGGTGCAATTGAAACTCCCATTTGTCATCAATAATGTTCAATATCTCCTTGTAAGCTCCTAAATCATTTCCAAAGGTTTTGGCTATTTCCTCCTTAGCTTTATCAATTGCACCATAAATGAATCCTATTACAGGAACCTTTTCAGAATCCATCATCCTCAACACATTCACAATGGGCTTAGTTGTCTTCAATGCATAAGACATACTATGCCAGAAGCTCCCATCCGTCAATATGATTTTTCTAATTGTTTTTCCCTCTGGTTTTTTAGCCCAACTACTCTCTCGCCACTCTCGTGAAATGAACATCTCCTGCAATTGTACTTTCAGACTATATATACTTTGTAAAGTCAAGTATGCAGTCGTAAATCTCGTAGGCCCAGAACGAACCAAATCTTTCTTCGTATGGGTCCTCATCAAAGCCAACACCCACCCATGATGGTAGATGAAGTTACTCACCTATTATAGAACAATAATAAAAATATTAACAACTAGAAAATAATTATAGTAAAAACAATATTGATAAAATAATTAATATTCTTTGCTTTAAATAAGGCATTTTTGTGTTGAGGAAGTTCTCCAATCTTCTCAAGCATTAAATTAATGCAATGAGCAGCACACGGCGTCCACCATAAGCGTTTCCTCTTCTCCATCAACATTTCACCCGATTTTTTATAGTTGGACGCATTATCCGTCACAACTTGAACAACAAGATCTTCACCAATTTCTTCAACTACATCATCTAGTAGCTTAAACAATAACTTTGCATCTTTCACCGCATCACTTATATCAATTGATTTCAAAAATACTGTACCTTGCGGATTGTTCACAAGGAAGTTCACCAATTGTCTTCCTCTCATATCTTTCCAACCATCCGATAATATTGACACCCCTATCTCTGGCCATGTCTTCTTTATGTCATTAACAACAGCTACTACGTTGGCTACTTCGTCATTCAAAAAGTTAGTGCGAATCTCATATGGTGTAGGAGGTTTTAAACCATGCCTATAATTGCCAATTGATCGGCACATATTAATAAACGAAGGACTTTGGGCAACATTAAATGCAATCTCATTCTCAAAGAAGAATTTACTAATGTCCTAACACGTTCGATAGCGTGCTTCCTTCTCACTTCCTGTAGACGGTATCTCTTGCTCCACCTGCACATCATCCCCAGAAACATTCATAAAAAACTTATCAATTGGCCCTCTTATTCCTCTTTGGGGCATCGAAGCTGAGGTTGAATCTCCTGTAGATGGATGAGTGTTAAAATTGATAGAGCTGTCAAGTCTTTCTTCTCGTGCTAGTTGAGCTTGCTTTTTAGCATCTCCAGTTTTGGCAATATATTTCTTTATTTCATCTTGAACCTCCGGGGTAACTTTCTCACATGGGGCAACATTCTCATGAGTTCCCGCAAGGTGCTCTTTCAATCTATACACCCCCCCTCCCCTCCCTTTTGATTACTCTGTCACAAAAAATGCAGCGAACATACTTGTATGCTTTTCGTTCTCCAAACTCAACCTCAACCCCATACTTCCAAGCCGGATCTTTCTGGTTCGACATCCCACACAAAATCTACAACAATATCATGTACAAACACTAACTAAACTTAAACAAAAACCAAGATTGAAACCAATAAACACTTGCAACAATATATACAATCACAATATTTGATACAACAATATATACAACACTTGCAACAATATTTGATACAACAATATATACAACACTTGCAACAATATTTGATACAACAATATATACAACACTTGCAACAATACATTTTTCGAGCATGTCATGCAATCAACACATTTTTCGTGCTATATAGGAAAAGAATAGATAATCACTTGCAACAATACATACAACCACAAACAATTTCAAAGTAGTGTGTTAAAAGTCTAAAACAACAACCAAAACCCATTGTTTAATAAGTAAAATGCTGAGATAATTGAAAAAATTACATGACAAAGCTATATTTCAAACTTGGGCGAGCTAAAGATGGAGGAGATGAGCTGCAGACGGAGGAGACAAGCTGCAGATAGGCTGATTTCAGAGAGTTGAGTGATGGAGATGAACTGTAAATGCTTATTTCAGAGATTTGAGTGATGAGGAGTGTTTGGAGACTAGAGGATTTGAGAGATTTGGAGAGAAAATGAAAGAAAATGGAGAGAGAGATCGTGAAAAGGAGTGGGGCGGTAGAATGGAGGCTGTCGGTCACCCTTCTGTTTTTCAAACCTAAAAAAAGCCTTGGAAATGACAATTTTACCCTTAAAAAAAAAACCCCCCGACTCTGACCGCCTCAGTGCGCCTCGAGATTGAGACACACTGAGGCGACCACCTCAACCTCCAGAGGTGGGGATTTTTTGCTTCCCCGCCTCTAGAGTGCGCCTTAGGCACTTTTGGGAGCAAGGCAGCGAGGCGGCGCCTCGCCTCGCCTTTTAAAATATTGAGTCTCTACTATCCAACCATAGATGAACAATACAAAAGGATTTTTAAAAAAGTAATAATAAAAATAAAACTAAAAAAAAATCAAATTTCTAAATCTAGATCCAAAAAATCCATCTCAAATGGAGTTGAATCCCCATCGTTGACAAGGATCCATTTGAAAAACTTCCACCATTGATGAAGATCTATCAATAGTGGCGATGGACTGAATTTTATTTAATTTTAAAATTATATTTTTTTAAAAATATATATATAAAAAATTTGGATTCTAGATTTTTCTATTAATTCATTTTTCATTATTTGTATTTTGTCTATTTTAATTTTTAAAATATGATTATTTCCCAAAACTTAGGGATGAAAATAATTTTTACCCTTATTAAAATTTAAAAAATAATAATATAATATAATATAATATATATTATTTTCAAATGAATCTCAGCTATCAATCTCAAATATGGATGATTGAGATTATTTTTTAAAAAAATTTAAAAAAGTGAAAATGACAATAGAGATCCAATCTGAACCTCCACTGCCATTTTCAATCTTAAAAATATATAATATAATGGGATGTTTAAATCTCTACCGTCTATCTGGATGATGAAGATCCATTTAAAATAATTAGTAATAGTTTTCAATATGTGTGTGTGTGTGTGTGTGTGTGTGTGTATTAATATAAAGTTGTTGGTTAAAACTAATGTATTATTAAAAAAGAAAAAAAATACAAAAAATGACAAGGCAAAAAGCCAGATCAAAGTAAAGAACAATCTCCAAAAGATTACAACTAGGTCATAGAAGGGGAAAGACAACATAAGATTCAGTTGAAACCGGATTTTTGTAAATTAAACCCTATATTAGATCTCATTAAAACTTTACCAGGAAAGCCTAATGGGAAAAACCTAGCAAGAAAAAAGAGTCCACCCTCTAAAGCCAAAACTAACTAAAACAATAATGACTTTTACCAAGAAAATCATCAGAGAGAACGAAACCCAAAAAAGTCGAAGTCGTCCATCACTAAGTGGAGTAAAAAAAATAAAAGGAGGAGAACGAGAAGCTAAAACATCAATAATAGAATTTCCCTCACAATAAATATAAGTCACGATGAAATTAATAACTTTTAAATAAGAAAGACACTTATCTCAAGTTAGATGCCAATGCTAGAGAACCGTAGAAGAGTGAGCAAAAAAAAAAGGAGAAACAACATAAGCTTTTCAACAAATGCTTCATCTAGTAATAAATCCAAACATATTGAATAGCATGAATAGCAGCCATAGTTTTCAATATAAAATAATTAACATTTCAAAAAAATAAAAATAATTTTTTAAATGGATCACAGTTGTCCATATCAAAGATGGACAATTGAGATGATTATTATTTTTTTTTTTTTAAAAAAAAAAGAAAGTTGAAAACAAAAACTAAAGATTAAAAAAAAAAAAAAAAGTGAAAATGGCAGCGGAGATCCAATCTAGATCTCCATTGCCATTTTCAATCTCCATTGCCAGCTTCTTCAAGTTCAACTCAACACAAATTCAAACAAATAATAATCCAATCTAACGTCAACGATACTAGATCATCTTAGTTTTATAGGAAACCTTATTGATCCATGGGATGGCTATGTCTCAAAATCTAGTTTCAAATTTTGGTTCAAAGTCGATAGGGGAGATGGGTGCATCAAAGTCACCTATGCAATATGGGTGACAACAGTGATGAGATGAGTGGAAGAAGAAGAAGCAGAAGAAAATAGAAGGGAAGAAGAGAGAAGTGGAGGGTCATTGATGAAATGATTAGATTAAAAACTTCATTTTGGGTTTGAGGCTATGGAGAGATGATAACTTCACTTCATCTCTTGAATGTAGAGATCCAATCTCCATTTCTCCTTTTTTTTTAATTAAATTTTATTTTTTTTTCAATTTAAAAAATGGAAAGTAATTTTTCTTAATTTTTTTTTAAAAAATTATTCTCTACCATTTATCAACATGATGGATGAGACAAATATCACATTTTTGTTAATTTTTAAGGACTTTTTTTTTTTCAGTTTTGATTATTTTAAAATATATTAAAACCTTTTAAATATATCTTCACTATCCATCTGGATGGTAGGGATCTAAACAACCATAATATAATAAATATTTAAAAAGAAAAATTAAAAATAAGTTAAATGGTTGAATTAACCTTAAAAGCCTAGTTTATTTTGCTAGATTAGACTAAAATTGGTTTAATTTCAGTCCAATCCAATATTTGGAGGAGACCAAACCCATGTTTCAATTAGTCCCACAAAATGGGGCTATTAGAAAAGAAAAAAGGAAAATAAAAAAAATAATTAAAAAAACCTCACGTTCCTTTCCTCCATCACTGTCTTTTGCCGCAGTCGACATCCTTAGTAGCTTGGCATTCCCCATTAGCGCCTTCTTTACCATCCTCAAACCGTTGATGACTTCCTCATCCGCCACGATGACGTCAACCCACCTTTGCCTCAATCGCTGCGTTATCTCCATGATCGACGGCACCGCCATGCTCTATTGGATTTTTGCTAGCTCATCATTGAGCATTTTCTCCTCCAAATTTTACCCAGAAGAAGAGAGAAGTGAACCATAACAATAAACCAAGAAAAGGGAAGTGAGAAGTGAAAAGCGAGAGTCAAAGAGGTGAACCATAATAGTGAATGCCAAGATAGTGAACCATGACCGAATGAACGGTTGAAGACGGAAATGGAGAAGAAGAAGAGAGAAGTTGTGGCAATGGGTTAGATGAAATGTTGAAGACGAGAATGCTCCGGTCAAACCTCAACATATTATTTATATTTAAATATTAAATTTAATTATTTCAAAATCAAATATAAAATATAAATTTTTTTATCTAATCTCATAATATACCAAACAACATTGTATTATTTTTAATCTGATTTCAACTACATCAAACACATGCTAGTACATTAACCTAATTCTATCAAATCCAATCTCTTAAAAATAATATAATTCAATCCCACGTACTAAACGGAGCCAAAAGAGTTAAACATAACGGTCAAACCTGATCAAATAATTAGTATAGGGAGAGGGGAAGTCATTGCGAATGTTTAACGTTGTTTCCGTCAGTAAAAAGGTAGTTTTAGATAATTTGCTTATTTCAAAATAATAATAATAATAATTTTTTGTATTTTTATATTTTGTGTGTCAAAATCATAATGTGTGAGTATACCGGTCATAAACATACACCTATTTTCGTTATTTAATCATTAAAAATACAACATATAACTGATATTTATGCTAGAAAATTCTCATCACCCATAGATTTTCTTTCTATTTATTTGTTTTCTAATTGGAGTCAAAAGCATCATTCTAGTGTGTAGTTCTCTCCCTCAAATTGGACTTATCTTTTTGTCTACTAGGTACTCCATACGCGGTGGTTGCCCACCGAAAACTCTCAGATCACATTGTCGCAAACCCCATTTTGTACGGCCGTCCACACCTGGCCCCACAACAAACTGTCCCCTCGGACCCACCGTCCACATGATCCAACAGCAGATATTTCTGATCATGTGATGGAATATTAAAAAAAAAAAGAAAAACCGTAATTAAAAGACTCTATCGGGACACTTTCGTCTCAAAATTGTCAGCAGTTACAACGTGGCAGCAAATCATTAGTCCAGAAAACGTAAAATAAAAGATTAGTGTGGATCCCGATGCAGAGTCACGTGACTTCGGCCCCACCTTGCATGCCAATACGTTAATTAGCTGGAGTTCAACAGATTATTTTTTATTCTCTGTGCGTGGGCTCCACCGTAACAGGTGAATCTATGTCCGCCACGTTTTCGAACGTGCAGGAAGTAGGTCCCACCTTGAACATGGGCTCTTACTTGCCCGCACGCACGATGCACATGACTTTCACTACTCCCGTTTACTGCGCTAGGGAATTGCCACGTCATATAGAGGGTAAAATCGTCATTACACGTGAAGGAAGGTTACATTGTCCTTTCCTTCATCAACCACACATGTACGTGACAACCAATCTATCCTTTCGCTTCGTTAGCACGTGGCACGTACCTGAGACCAAACTATGTAGTTATTGGACCGTGTTGTTCACGGGCTATAGTGTCAATTGTGGTTAGGACACGCAATGCAGGGTTAGAGGACAGTGAGTCCCCAACAACATTTTTTTTTTTTGAAAAAAAAAAATGTAGAAGTGATTGCAGTTGAATTAATCAAATATAAACAATTTAACATAAAATTGGATCCAAAAATTGGAATTAAATTAGTATCATTACATTGAATCATACAAAAATTTCAATATTCTTTTGAAAAAAATTGACCAATTTGTAGTCTAGCTTAACCTCTCTTGCTTTCAACGTAATTTTAAGTAAATAAAACAAGGAACATGGAAACTTAATTATGTAATAGTCAAATTAAGTCCATGTGGAAGGGGATTTGCTACTAATTATAGCTACAATGACTAAATTAATTACAAATTATGGGATGATTGAGTTTTAAGTTTTCTTATTTTTGTTGTCTAATACATCAATTTGTATTTTTCATTCAATGCATGCTCACCCAAATAGGGCACAAACCCATGTGATTTGTCTAAGATTTAAAACATGGTCACATTTTCCTCCACCGACACATGGTCGATTAAGAAGAACACTTTGTACCATTAATTGAGTGTGGTAAAAGAAAATAAATTAATTCTCATGAGAATGACAAAAATGGTTGTGTGATATCAACATACAATATTCTTATTCAAAGAGATCACAACACTGTTATAATGTGTACGACTTCTCAATGTGCAACTTCCAGAACTTTATCATAAAATTCAAAAATAAAAGTCAAGGCACACCTATTACTACTTTGCCTTTTATATTCCAATGCGTCGGTGGCACATTTTCTGAACTTGTATGGTAGTCATAATTTGATACCCACATGGCTTATCAATATATTTTGATAAGTATATCGTATTTGTTCAACAATGATAGACTTAACAACACATTGCCTCCTTAACTTTGAAGTAAAGAAATAAATTTTTTTTAAAAAGCCCATCTTGTTTTATATTAAAATTTTTCAAATTTAAGTGTATCTTTTTGATAAATCAAGATTAATTATACTATAATGTGCTCCATTTATAAATTCAAAACCCACTTTATAATAAAGCAAACATTTGTAACTAGAGTTGAACAGTTTTATTTGTCAACGACTTATTGATCTGTGGGTGAATTATTAATTTTTCCATCTACAATATAGACTTAAATTTAATGACAAAAATAGTTTTACTTGTAAAAGTTTTTTAATGATAAAATTTATAGAATTGAAGTAGATATTAATACATGAAATTATTTGTGAGTATCATCAATGACGAGATAAATGTTTTTTTTTTCATGAATTGAATTCAAGAAGTTTGAATTTACATCACAATATTCAACGTTCGATTCCTAACAATTTGATGAATATACTATTGGTTATAGGAGATATTTCACAATAGTAGCGTATGAAGCCTAACCATAGATTACCCTAAACAGATAGTTGGATTTTACCAAAATCACTTTCTGAAAGTGGGGAGGAGTTTTTGAGAAGGAAGAGATTCAAAGAGTGCAACTCAAGTTAGTTAAAAACAGAAAGAAATGAACGAATTCTTTCACTCACTTTCAACACTACAATTTATTTATTTAAGTAATTTATTAGAATTTTGGGAGAAAAAGAGAGAGTATTTTAGAAGGGATGGATGCAAAGAGTAGACCTGAAGTTAGTTAAAAGAGAGGAAATGGGTGTGAATGAGACCCATCATTTCTCTTCAGGTTTATGACCAAACATGTTTCTGGTATGCAGTCACTTTTCCTGACCTTTTTATTTCTTAATCTATTCTTTACAAATGAGCACTTTAATCCATTTTAAATCCATAATTATAACCCTTTATTTGCTGGTAAAGCCTTTCCATTTTTTAGCACACTTGTTCCACACTTAGATTTTACCTTTAAGCTGGTGTACATTATATGGTTCTTAGTAAATCAATGTGTATATATACATATACATATACATATATATATATATAAAGAAAGTTGCATTTAAAAGAACAATAACAATTTTATGTGGTAACAAATTTACTGTAGAAGGTAACAAATGGTCGTAAAGCTTGATGCAATAGATGATAAAGGTGATGTAGCCTAATTTCAATAATTCTAATAAATCATTTCTTTAAAAGCTAATACCAAATAAATCAAAAGTTTGCTAGTCTTTATTGCTATACGACTCAAAAATCTAGTATCAAATTTAAAAAGCAATTACACCACAATATGAAAATAAAATTATCGCACATGCTTGAAAAATATGCATGGTGGAATTTATCGACGTTGAAATTCAATCGACAAGTATTCAATGTCCAATACCTGCAATCAATGTGAGAAAACACAGAAAACAAGAACAAGACAATAAAGAACCAAGAATCAAACAGGAATGCACAGGATTTTTAACGTGGTTCAGCGAGTGCGCCTACGTCCACGACTGTCTCTCCTAAATTCTGCAGAGTGACAGTATGATATTCAATGTGTCGATACAATGATGTTAGCCCCTATTTATAGGAGAAAAGTTGTTACAGATTAGGAAGCTTAAAAATAGGAAAAGAATTATGAATTAATTACAATTCCTAATCAGTTGGAATAAAATCAAGAAACTGCTCCATAAAATCCGAGATAATGTTGACTGAGTTTGAATTTGAATTAATTCAAGTGAGAGAATCACGATTAGATTAGGTAACTGTCTGTTCTGAAAAATATTGCATTAATTGTGTTCTGGGCGAACTGCTGTTTATGGCGATCTCGAGCTTGATCTCGTTGATGAGCAAACAGCGAGCTGTGCTTATGGTGAATGGTGGAATGAGCTACAATCTTGTTGTGAGACGAGCTCGTTGCTGCGAGTTGAAGAGATTGCTGGGATAGGGTGTAAAGCTTGCTGGGCTTGGAGTTGACATCTGGGCCTCATCTGATGGGCTTTTGCATTTTGGCTGACTTGATTGGGCCTTCACAGGCTTTTACCAGCCCATTTAGCAAGTCCAGAAAATACATATAACATTAGCCCCTCAGTTCTCAGTTCGTTCTGTGAATTGAAAGCTCGAGCTCGTTGGTAAAAGCTAGCTTCCCTGGTACACTAACTTGAACTACTATTTTCCCGTCTATCCAAATTCTGTCTTATCAGCTTTGACACATGGCGTCATGCAAGAGGTAACTGAAACGACGCTGGCACGTCCCTTACACGCGCATTAACTGCGCACGTCTTTCAACTGACGGCTACATGATTACAAAGCCGTACCTCGCGCTGCACCGTTGGATTAATGAAGGTTACATAACACAGAGATCTGACGGCTAGGGTTCGAGCTCGTTTGTCTAGCTGCTGGACCCTCTAGAGAAGCTCCTCTACCTGTGGATCTCGGAGCTAGTATCTTTTCCTATGGTCGCGACTTGGAAAAGGGTGCTCTGGGTTATATTTCTCGACCTCTTCGAACAAATTTCCATGCTGATGGGATCTCACATGTCGTCCATTCACTTCATCAACACCCCGAGCTTCAGCTCGGATTTATCATGCCCAGCCTCTACCCGTCGGCGTCCATCTTGGCTCGATCTTACTACCAGGCTAACTGGGGGCGCGACTGCCCTTTCCTCGTGGATAGGATGGCCTCCAGCTCTAGAGCACGCGTTAGAGGAACGAACTGAGCCTGCAGGTCGCGGGATTTCCCTTGCTGGCCTTTCAAGCACCCGCATTGCTTTATGCTGTTGGGGCACTTACATTGGTGCTTGAATCTCAACCTTAGGTATGTTCTGTACTTGAGCTTGCACCAACATATTTACGGCCTCTGTGAGCTGTCTGACCGTGTTCTCCAGCGCCTCTTGCCTCTGATACCACGCCTGTTGCTCATCAACTACTGGTTGACGAGGAGGCAAATGTGGCATGTTTGCTGCAGCACCAACTACCTGACCATACGACGTTCCTGCTGCATGTAATGGTGCGCCTTCCACCTGCTGCACATCATGTTGATGGTGACTGGGCTGGCTTTCTGCCTAATCAGCCTGTGAGCCCACATACTTGGTTTGTCTGGATCTTGCCATGTTATCAAAAATCAACGAACTGAGATGGAAAAGATTGCAGTTTGGGCCCTTCCTCTAGCGCCAAAATGTCGACTTTGAAATTCAGTCAACGAGTATTCAATGTCCAATACCTGCAATCAATGTGAGAAAACACAGAAAACAAGAACAAGGCAATAAAGAACCAAGAATCAAACAGGAATGTACAGGATTTTTAACATGGTTCAGCGAGTGCGCCTACATCCACGACTGTCTCTCTGAAATTCTGCAAAGTGACAGTATGATATTTAATGTGTCGATACAATGATTTTAGCCCCTATTTATAAGGGAAAAATTGTTACAGATTAGGAAGATTAAAAATAGGAAAAGAATTATGAATTAATTACACTTCCTAATCAATTGAAATAAAATTAGGAAACTGCTCCATAAAATCCGAGATAATGTTGACTGAGTTTGAATTTGAATTAACTTCCGTTTCTAGTGAGAGAATCACGATTAGATTAGGTAACTATCTGTTTTGGAAGATATTGCATTAATTACGTTTTGAGTGAACTGCTGTTTATGGCGATCTCGAGCTGGATCTCGCTGATGAGCAAAGAACGAGCTGTACTTATGGTGAATGGTGGAACGAGTTACAATCTTGCTGTGAGACGAGCTCGTTACTGCGAGCTGAGGAGATTGCTGGGATGGGCTGTAAAGCTTGCTGGGCTTGGAGCTGACATCTGGGCCTCATCTGATGGACTTTTGTATTGGGCTAACTTGATTGGGCATTCACAAGCTTTTACTAGTTCATTTAGCAAGTCTAGAAAATACATATAACAGAATTGAACTCCAATAACCATTAAGATGGATGGAAAAGTACACGATCATTTGGAGGCAATGTCCTCATTAAATTCATTTGCAATGGTATCAGCTTTGTGATGTTAAATTATTAAATAACTTTATTCATTTATTTATTTAATATCACTTATAGTTCAATTTAAATTTAAAATATTGTAAGATCAAACAAACGTTTTATGTTATGAAATCACAATGGTTTAAATAATTTTATTCAATGGCTAAGTAAAGATTAAGGGTACCGATATTGTCACCCAATAATATGATTTATACACCCATATTTTATTAAAAAAATTTAATTATAATAGTATCCCTAAATAAAAAGACCAAATAAGGACAAATTAAGTTAACTGATAAATCCAAAAACTATCTTAACCATTAACTCACATCCACTGATTATGAAACCCTAATTTTATTCCACTGATCAAATTAACAAAGAATTTTTTGTATTTTTTGGGAGTTAAAACCACCCTAATTCCAGTAATATTGTTTTAGGATGGAGGACCATCCTCTCTTGGTGGAGGAATTGTTGCTGGATGATTACACATTGTATATGCTTCTTGATTAACAGAGTGAATTTTATCTTAAAGAAAAATGAAAACTTTCATGTATGAAAAGAAACTTTTATTCATATTTCAACCTAACCTAGTTGAAACTTGAAGAACTAGGATTCATATTACCAAGTACTACATGCCCACATCATCTAAGACCCCTTCTTGATTTTCCATTTGATTTTGTTGTTAAGAGTCACTCACCCTTGCTTGTGGTTTATGATATGTTTACTTGTTAGATTGGAGAATGAGAATGGGAAATGAAAATGAGGAATGAAGACGGTCACTTACTCTAAAATCATTCCGTAATGGGAACGAAATGGTGGGTCCTGCATGAATTTGGGGTTGTGGAATGAGAATTTCATTCCTCCCACAATCCCACCTTACTTCGAAATCTCATTCTCATTCTCATTCCCCTTTCCAAATTAAAAAGATTTTTATACCCCATATTAAATGATTTGTGATACTTTTTGGAAATTATTCTTTTATTTTATTTTATTTATTTATTTTTTTGTTCTATAGATTACATGGTATGTATTGTTATTAATAAAAAAAAAATTGTTTATTTTTTCAATATTATTGGGTTATATGAGAGTTTAGAAAAATAATTACACTATCAACAATCAAGGAAGGTTTATATATATATATGAAAAACAAAAATGATCATTATATTCTCATTCGAGAAATAATATAATATTATTGAATTTTTGTTTAAAAATAATAATATAAAAAATTATAATGTGATTTCATATATTATAGATAGTTTGAAATTCTTTAACATTAACAAAAATAAAAAATAAACTATAGATACACAATATACTTACAATAATATTGTTAAGAAAGTTTATTTTTATTATGGAGTATAAAATATTGTTAATCAAAGACATTTTTATAACTTATAATTAATCTATTTTGATTCTAAAGCAAAGTAAATAGCTCAATGAGAATACTATTGATTCCGATTTCGATTCCTGCAATTGAGTAAACTATTTATTCTGATTTCGATACATCATTTCGATTCCAAGTCATTCCTATTGTAGATCATTCTGATTCTCATTTTGATTCCTATAATTGAAGTAAATGCACCATTAATTCCATCTTCAATGGTGTTTTTGAATTTTCCACTTTTATTTGGACTAAAAACTAGGTATGTTGGAATTGGGTGCTTTAGTCAATTGATTAGGTTCATAAATTAAATACAATATACGAAAATAAGTGAATTCATTCTAATAAGGTTACTATTGGAATTTAAACGAGTGCTAATTTTAAATATTAGAAATGGGTGAACTTATAAGTTGGGTGTGTAAATAATATTTTTGGTTGACAATATTTGCATTCAATATATATAAATATATATTATGATGGAGGGGGAGAATTAATTCAAAGAAAACTGTCCCACCTCTTGTGTTTTAGGACAATAGTAGAACTTAACCCTACTTTTAAGGTCAAAGGAAGTGCTCAACTATTTCCACTAAAAGATAACAAACATATATATTCTTTCCATAAAATTTATTTTTCTTACCTTTGCTAGTCTTTCCTCATTATATATATATTAGTTATATTTGATTTTATTTTGGTGGGACAAGGAAAATTAAATTTAGAAAAAACTACTCACACCTTATATTTTAGGATAAATGTGGGAATTGAATCTTTGATCTAAGAAGTGTTCAACCACTCCAACTAAAGGATTGTGTGCTCTCTCCTCAATATACGGTTATCCTTATACTTAGTGTTCTGAAAATCGCTACTCGTCGCTTGACTAGCAAGTTAGTGAGTACCTATTTCTCAATTGCTCATCAATTAATCAACGGGTAATCAACAACGACACAAAAAAATAATAAAATAATAAAATAATAATAATAACTCACTAGTAGTGGTGACAACACGGGGCAAATTGGTGAGTAGGAGGGAAGAAGAAGAATTGAGTAGAAATTGAGAAGACAAAAAAGTGTTGAGAAGAAGAAGAAGTGAACCGATGAAGGTTCTAGTGTTCATGGTGATGACGACGGTGATGGCGATGGAATGAGATAGATCGGTGAGCAAGAGAAGAAGAAAGTTGAGAGCTCTGGTTCGTCTAGTCTAGAAGATTGAGAAGAAGTGAAGTGAGGGAGAAGGAGAGCTGAAAAATAAGAATCTGGAACCTGAACCTTTCAAACTCTACACAACACGAAAACGATGTCATTTCGATGTGTTATTTTGAGGAAAAAAACAAAGGCCTAGGCCAAGTAAGCCGAGTTGGTCGAGTTTTACCTTGATCTGGGGGTAATTGACTCAACTACTATCGAGAACTTGATCGATTCCATGCTTATACTACAATTACACACAAAAAATTAAAAGAAAATCCTAGTAATTACCAAGATTGCCATTCACGCTCAAATGTCTTCCCTTTAAAACTGTAATCAGTTTCTTTCCAGAAGAAAGCCACAAAATGATAAATATGATGCTTGGCATAGTAGGGACAATACCTCTATGATTGGAAGGAGGACCACATATATTATTTACCCTAAAAGCTAGTGTCGTTAGATATTTAACCACAAAGGGAAGATATCATGATGTATAAAATTATAAAAGAAAAAAATAAAATTTGAATTGTAAGAAAAATAATAAGTGGGGACCAAGACACGGAAGATTAATGAGTTGATCAAACAATTGTTGTATTGAGTGGCTGCAAATCACTGGGGGTGCATTGGCAATTGAATACGGCTCTTGGTATTATATCAGTTTCCTTTTCACATGGTAAAATATCAAAATGTAACAACAAATTCATGGATATGGCTACTGTTAACGAAATCTTTGAAGGGCAATAAAAATTATTCGGATAATGACCAAAATAGAAATGTGGTCACTTGCAATATAGGTATCCTAATGCATAATAATTAATTGTGCAATTAATAAACATTAGTAACAAGTAATAATTGCGTCAAGATGAGGTTGCACTAATGAAATATCCCCCATATTTACATTACAAAACCATAGGTTAGAATAATATATCCTTCCTCAAAACCGCGAATTAATATAACATTAATAAAAATAATTATAATTCCATGTTGTATCTTGATGTAAGAAGCTTACTAAGCCAACAAATGTAGTTTGACCTAAAATTTCCCAAGTAGCTTGTATAAATTAGATTTGTAATTTGAAAATAATTATCTGCTAAGTATGATAACCGATAACCAATTTTTCAAAAATCATATTGTGATATAGATTTTTTTTTTAAAATTATATTTAAGCATTGAATCAATTGATTGAGAAGTCTAATTGATTCGGATGAGTTTAAGCAAATATGATTCAAAAAGCAATTCTTACAACATGTCTTCCCTTATTTTGAGATTTGAAGCGAAGTACATACCACTCTAATAAAAGTGGATGTACTATTGTAATAACAATTCGATAACAGACACCTTACATCTTATATATCTTACTATTTCAGGTATTGTTTGTTTTTCCATTTAATTGTTAATGAGTTTGAAGTCAACCTACTAAGTTGTTAATTGTTTATTTCAAGTAGTCAAACAACTTAAAAATCTTAAAAACTATTGAGCAAAAAAGTAAAGCATCTTATCTTTTTACCTAATTCAAATTATTATATTATATTTGAAATATGTTTTGAAGTTATTCTAGAAAAGATAACATATTTTCATTTTATCCCAATAATGATTGAATTTAATATACATACATACATATACACACATGTATGTATATATCTTCCATAATTGGTGCATCATAACTTTTATAATTGTAAGAACCAACCATCTTGGTCATTTATTACATTCTCTCTCTAAAAAAATTTCTCTCTCCAATTCAATGTAGATGTGATAAATGGTTGAGATAGTTGATTCTAATAATTTAAAAGTTAGGATGCACTGACTGTTGAAACTATATATATATAGATATAGTTTTCACCTTAGTTCGCATGGCAACGACATTTTGGCTCTAGAAGGAGGGGCCCAGACTGTAATTTTCTGAGTTTTCAACTGCCATGGTAAGAGGAAGAATTACTAGAAGCTTCAATTTCCTCAGATTATTTTTTTGTTACCTTGTTGATTCCTATAATGAATGTCAAGCATGGAAGTGAAAGACCACCTGTAAACCCCTAATCTTGAATTATAACCTCCTAGTATAAAAGAGAGATTAGAGAGTTAAAATCAATCTCTACGGTAAATAAATTGAATTTCATAGCCTCCGAAATTTATTTATTTAAGAATACCACGAAATTCGTCGAACATAAAAAAGTTAAAGTAACGTGTCAATGAAAATCCAAGTTAGGAAATTGAAGATTTTAGTAAATGATAATCAAATAAAATTTTGATTAAAAGAGAGAGTCAAGTGGTCAATAAGACGAGCTTGACGTTTTAAAACAATTTTTAACGAAACGAAAATCAAATCAAGTAAAAGCGAAATAGACAAGGGAGAACAAGGAGAGGTGTTACCATTAGAGAACTCCAAAACAAAGAGTTTGAAATGAAATTTAAAAGAGATGGGGCTTGAATGCAATTAAGAGAAGTTGATTAGTATATATACAACACTTGGGCTGAAATTTATTTCAGCAAAAACAAAGGAATCAATCATCAGCCGAGAAAGGAGGAGAAGCTTCGCGAGAGAGAGAGACCAGCGAGCATTTCTGCTTGAGCCAAGGAAGAAACCAGAAGAGAAAAGCTGGAAGAAGAGAAGAGGAGGCCATGAAAAGAGAGAGCAGCAGCAGCAACGGCAGCAGCTGAAGCAGAACCGAAGCTGTCAGCAACAAAACTGCACAGCTCGCGCGCGAAGGAGACGCTGCTGGCCGTGACTGCAGTTGTCGTCCAAGCGAGAGAGGAAGAGAAGAAGAAGGAGCACCAGCAACTACTGGTCGTGGAAGGAGCAGAAAGGCAGATTAGACACGAGTAGAAACAGAACCAGACGAGCAGCAACAGATCTGGGCGACGGGACTGCAGGGACTGATCGGCCAGGAAGGAAAAGAGAAGAAAGGACCTCCAGGCAGCTTCCACCCTCTAAAACCCACCCCCTAAGGTCTCTTACAAGTCATTCAAACCCTCCAAACAAGCATTGAGTAAGATCACAACCTATTTTCTTTAAATCTCTGCTGAAACTGAAATGAAAATTATGACAGCTTGTTGTGGTTGTTGTTGTTGAGTTGTGCTAAATGATTGCTCTGAAAACTTTGAGAGAACCTTATGTAATTGTAATGAACATTTAAATGATGATTTGTTGTGTGTAAATGGTGCTTGAGAGATGTAAATATAGGCTGTTATACCCATAAACAAAATAGAAACAGAAACTTTATTGTTATGCAGTCTAACTAGTCGATAGAAAGTTTGAGTGGAGTTTGAGCAATTAAATGACTAAGCTATCTTTATGTATGTATTAAAGACTTGAAGGATAGTAAATAGGTTTTGAAATTAAGTGGTTTTGAACCCAAGTTGGAGCATAAAAAAGGTTAGAAAAATTAGAGAATTGTTAGAGCTGTAAAAGAGGTAGTTATGAGCAAATAGGTGATTCCCGAGCTCAAATTTTGAACTCTAGAAAACCTGACCATATCTGATTTATTTGAGAGTGTTCTACACCTCAAATGATGTCTAAGAACCATAAAAAACCATAGGTTTTGGAACGGATCGAATCCGATAAAAATTGTGCAAGTTATGCACAAAATAGTACTGTTAGAACTCTAAGAAGTGAAACAGCTATCCTAATACAATTTTTGGTGCATGAAATGAGTTTGGTTGATCATTATTAGTTAAATGAGGCTTAGCTATGGACGAAAAACTATCGTCGCTAATCCGAAACGAAAAAGTATACAAAAGGCGCACTAAAAGTGCTCGAAAGTGTCCGAAACCGGGCGTTTTTCTTAGATTTGACCTAGCAAACGGTAATATTTTCCAATGAAATTTTACGTGTGACTAGAATATGAGATAAGTGAACCGTAGGAAAAAGAACGAAGGAAAACGGAGCCCCGAGCAATGCGTCGCAGTATGTTCTGTTAAGGGCTGTCAATGTTGCTTAAAAATGTGATTTTTCACTTTAGGCCTTTAACAAGTAAACGGACCGAGTGGGGGTATACCCAGGGGTCCAAAACTGAAAATTTTGCATAAAAATCGAAATTATAGAGTCTCGGTTGAGTAGAAACAAGTTCTGGAGCTATATAGAGAAAAATGACTATATTTGAGAAATTCTAACTTATAATTGAGAATTGAGTTTTGTTATTAGTAATGATAAGAAAATGTTGTGTAGGGGGAGAGCGAGACACTGAGGCTCCTGAGATTCATCGAGGCGCTTGACACGGCTTCGAGGTAAGTGGTTCGCCACTTAAGATCTTTGCCAATTGTTATGTAAATCCTTGATTATTTGAAATGAACATTGTAGTTAAGTAGTAAATGATATTGAAAATAATGTTTAATGTTAAGAGTAAAGTATAAGCATATAGATTTCTATGGAATCTATATGGTACTAGAGATTAATACTAAATTGTTTTAGTAAAGGTGAAATGAGAGAGTGTAGTAGCTTTCAAAACAAGAAAGTTTTGTGCTTTTTGCACTTATATAGCTAAGTATGAAAACTCATGTGTATGCCTTAAAAGTTTATGAGATTTAGCGTTACGTGACGACGCAGAGAATTCCGTCCTTAATCGTTCAGATTATAGAAAAGTATAGCGCTACATTGCGATACAGACAATTCCACGCGTAGTTGGTTAGTTGATAGTTAGCGCTACGAAGCGATGCAGTACATTCCGCTCGTAGTCGCCTAGAGATTTAGCACTACATTTGCGATGCAGAGAATCCCGCATTGTAGTTGCCCAGTGATAAGATTTAGTGCCCTACGTATGATGCAGTAAATTTCGTAACGTAGTGGTCGAAACACTTTAGTAGCTTCACGTTGGCGTTAGTTATAATCGCCCGTGATGGTTAGAATGAGTCAAGGATATACATTAGAGGTTTTAAAGGAATTGTAAAACTTGAATAAATAGTGAATTTCTATGTTAGTGTATGTGATATTATATCTCCTTGTTGCACTAACTTGTTGTTTATTTTGTAGCTTATTCATTTTTATTGCGTGACACCGCCGGACGAGACGTCGATCTTTTGTTTTGCATATATACTTAGGTGGGCGCATTATGCTAAACAATTGTGTACATGTATTGAATATATTATACTTCGAAATGCATTGACGTTTGAAATTGTAAATTGTAAATAGTTGGATAACTTGTTATATTTTGAAATTGATATGTAGTTATGCATTATATTATGAATTGCTTACATTTGTGGAAACTGTGATGATAATAATTGTTTGTGGATAAAGAAGTTGGGAGGTATTCAGATATAGTCGAAGTGTGATTTTCTTTACAGGTGAAATTTTGGTTTTATAAAAAATGCAGCCGTTATGCTGTCGAAAATTTTATAAAAAGTATTTGAAATAGAATAAAAGAAAAAGTTATCACTCCCAACCAGTTAAAGAAAAAAATCAAATCAATAAGTTTTAAACGAGTAAACTGGTGTAATAAAAGTTAGGGTTCGCTTCCCGGATGTTTTCGATCCAACGAGTCGGGTTCGATGAGTCCGTTGAAGTGCCCGGCAAGATCCTTCAAACAAGAGCCTAGATAAGGTCTGGGAAGGGACCTGTCACCACCTCTTCATCTAGTCTCCCTTTGACAAAGTGTCATTGTCATACGTTGTTAGCTATATCTTATGCTTTGGAAGGTACTACCTAAGGGTCTTTTAGCTTATGAGCTCGCGAAGGTTCTACCTGTGGAATGAGTTGCTGTTTATGCACTCTAGAAGGTACTAGTTGAGGGTCACTTAGCTTATAAGCTCGCAGAGGTCCTACTTGTGAAGAAGTTGCTGTTTATGCGCTTTGGAAGTTACTACCTGAGGGCCGCTTAGTTTATGAGCTCGCGAAGGTCCTATATGTGGAAGGAGTTGCTGTTTATGCGCTCTTGAAGGTACTACTTGAGGGCCGCTTAACTTATGAGCTCGCAAAGGTCCTACTTGTGGAAGGAGTTGTTGTTTATGCGCTCTATAAGGTACTACTTGAGGGCCACTTAGCTTATGAGCTCGCGAAGGTCCTACCTGTTAGGAGTTGTTTATGCACTCGCGAAAGGTGCTACTTGTGAGCTGCTATCTATGCGCTCGCGAAATGCGCGACTTGTGAGTTGCTATCTATGCCCTCACGAAATGAGCTACCTGTGAGCTGCTATTTATGCCCTCACGAAAAGAGCTACCTGTAAGCTGCTATCTATGCTCTCATGAAAGGAGCTACCTATGAGCTGTTATCTATGCCCTCACGAAAGACACGACCTGTGGGCTACTATCTATGCCCTCATGAAAGGAGCGACCTGTGAGCTGCTATCTATGCTATTATGAAAGAAGCTACATGTGAGTTGCTATCTATGCCCCCACAAAAGGCGCGACCTGTGAGCTGCTATCTAAACCCTCATGAAAGGTGCTACCTGTGAGCTGCTACTATTATCGAGCTGGACCCTTATTATTGAGCTCCTATCTACTGTTTATGAGCTATTATTATTGAGCTCTATCTGCTACCTATGAGCTATTATTATTGAGTTTTTATCTATTGCTTGTGAGTTATTATTATCGAGTTGAACTATTATTATTGAGCTCTTATCTGCTATTTATGAGCTATTATTACCGAACTCATTTCTGCTACTTATGAGCAATTATTATTATCGAGTTCTGGAAAGTATATTTGTTGCTTAGGAGGCTATTATTATTATCGAACTCTGGAAGATGTATTTGCCATTTGTGAGCTATTATTATTATTATTGTTGAGCTCTACAAAGCGTGATCGAGCTAATCTCTTATTTAATGTCTACAAGCTATAATCTGCGAACTATGACTTGCGAGCTACGTCGCATCAAAATCAGTGACTTTTAAACCTCCCATCAGGTACTATTACCGCTAATTTACTTATCATTTAACATCTCAGTTCGCAGGAAATTCAAAGACTTGAAGAAACAAATTCATTCAAAGACTTGAAGAAGCAATACATTCAAAGAAAACATGCAACAAGGTGAATTGCTTCAACAATGATAACCTCGAAACGAGGCGGAGATATTCATTACAAGTGATCTTGCGGAGCGAGCTTTGGCAACCTTTTTTTGAGTAGCTCCAGCTCACTACTTAGTAGCTTCAGCTCGCTGCTTAGCAGCTCCAGCTCATTACTCAGCAGCTCCAACTAGCTACTTAGTAGCTCCAGCTCGTTACTCAGTAGCTTCAACTCACTATTTGGCAACTTCAGCTTGCCTTTTAGCACCCTTAGCTTGCTGCGTTGTGTCCTTTAGCTCACTCTTTACCATGTTCAATTCTTTTTCATTCTTGAGGAACTTGATGGTTAAATTCGACTCCACGGCTGCATGAGTACTTTCCTCGTAGGTCAGAATGTCCTTAGCCTCCTCCTTAGCTTCCTCAGCATTCATCAGCTTGGCTCGAAGGACTTGCTCTGTTCTTTATGATCTCTCAACTTCTACTATCGTAAACGGGAGCTCGTTAGAAACTTTCTCAAGCTCTTTCTTCTCCTCGAGAACGTAAAACTCCAATTGCTTCATCACTCCCATAGTGGTTTGCAATGCAGTAAATAAATACTTAACCCAGATAGTCTCCACAAGTCAAGTGATGAGAAAGAATCTGAAAAGGCGGCACAATAGATAGTAACACATCGGCTTTTACCAGCGGGCTTTAGCTCCCAGTCTGAAGATCGTACTGAGAGCTAGGAGGCTAATGTTGTGAGTATATTTTGGGCTGCATAAATGGACTGATAAAACCCAATAAACTGATCCAGAGTGTTGATCCAATAGACAAAGCCTAAGATCCAAGGAACGGACCCAACTCTCAGTTCGCTAAACATTCAGCTCTCAAGAATGAGCTTTCAACTCGCTAACCATCTAACTTGTAGGAATCAACTCTCAGCTTTCAGTTCTCAACTCTCAGTTCTTAACTCTCAGGTCTCAACTCTCAAATCTCAGGTCTCAGCTCTCAGTTCTCAGCTCTCAGCTCTCAGCTCTCAATTCTCAGCTCTCAACTCTTAGCTCTTAGATCTCAGGTCTTGGGTCTTAGGTCGCAAGGCTGCCTTCTGCTCAGTTCTAGAAACGAGATTGATGTGACAGCTCATCGAGCTGGTGTCAGATAAGATCTCTGCAAACCCAGATTCAAAGGAGATTGATATATCAGAGCAGTTGTTAAAATATCGGAGCAGTTGAAATGTAATAAAATACTCTGACAAATGAGTTGATGTAATAATTTATTTATTAACGTGTACGACACTCAATTGTAAACCCATCTCTATAAATATGGGTGAAATCCTTTGTAAAGGAGAGAAGAGCTCATTTTTTAGTGACATGATCACTCTACCAAAATATATTCAGAGTGACTCGTGGATGTATGCACTATTACCGAATCATGTAAAAATCTCTTTGCACTCATTGTTCTTCATCTCTTCTCTTTCATTTTTAGTTGCTTTCATCTGTTATTATTTGCTTGTTGCTCTCATATTTGCATTCTTTCACTTTTAATTGCTTTTACTGCATCTATCTATTTTTTGTTGTTATTCTGGATTACTCTTTGTTCTTCCTCTTGCACTTCTCTTTGTTTTCTGTTTTATTTTTCATTAATTGTAGGTATTGGGCTTAAAATCCCCGGTCGACCGAAAATCAATGTCGACAATAAGTAATAATGGTATAAGTATTTAATTACTTTTTTTTTTCAATTTTTTATCTCCACAAAAGCATATTGACACTATATTCAAATTTAAATAAAAAAAAAATCATTCACATTTCAAGTTTTAGTGACTTAAAACTATTAAGTGAAAAATGAAAAGCCTCTAAAGCTAATTGTTATTTACAATTAGTTTTCAATCATTTATGGGGTGACTCTATTACCACTCAAAATGTTTCTCCTCACACCCATAGATTAATGAAAATCTTTTTTACTAAAATATCCATGTATACAATTAACTTAAATAGACAAAACTCTACAATTACAATTTTTTTTTTCTTAACAAAATTAATTTTTTTCCTACACTTATGTTATGTATGTGTAGTACCTGATATTATATCTAGAATCAAAACCAAAATCATAAAGGCCATAGATATTGCCACCAAAAAAATGATTTCTAAACCCAAATTATTAATACACTCATTAACTAAATTTAAAAATTTAAATATTAATATAAGCACCCATAAATATATTCATTTACAACAAAATTTCTATCTTTCTTCTTTCCTTCTTTCTTATTTCTTTTAAATATAAATTCTTAACCCTAACCCTAATTTTGCACTTTATCAAGAAGAAGAAGAAACCATACTTGAAGGTTGAAGCTACCAATTTTTTTACTAAGAATGAGATCTTATTTTATGTTTTAATAAATCTTTTTTGTTTAGATGATTAAAAATAATCTAAAGAATCATTTGATATATTTTTTTGTAGATTTTTTGTCAAAAATATTTATGAATTTTTGTTTATTTGTTAATTAAACGGAAATTGTTTCAATTTTAAAAGTAAACAAATTGTTTCCTAATATGTGTTTGTCCTTCTTTATAATTTTATTTAATAATAATTTTTCGTGTGAATATTTAAAGAAAAATAAGTGTTTTAATCATTCTTATGGGTGACAATAACTCTGTTCATAATAAAAATATAACTTTGATATGTAACTATATATTGAAAAACAATGAATTGATTTGATAGACTATCATGAATATATTAATTATGTTCCTTCTTCACTGGAAAAAAAAGAAACCAAAAGAATTGCTTGATTATTGTAAGTTTGGTAAAAGTGAAGCAGAAATTGCTGCAATTTTTTGATTAAAAAATTCGTAATATTTACAGCCAAAACTGTAGTAATCTGTTATTAAGAAATTGTCCAGCAGACTGCTGTATTTTATTACCCAAAAATCTGCGTTAGTTTTGTCACATTTTATGGCAAAAAGAAAAAGAAATGCATCAATCAAAAGAGATCATTTTCTGTTTTTAAGGCCGGATATTTTCTTCTCTAAATAAATGAACAATAGTAAAAAATATATATAGAGAGAAAAAAAAACATGTTAAAGATGAACAATAGTAAAGAATATGTTTGGTATTCTAAAGGGTATAAAAAATTAGAAAAAAATTAATTTTTAATATTTTAATATGAATATGAAAAGTAAATAGATATTGTAAGAATTTTTTGGATGGCAATAAAATCACTTATATTTGTCATATTGTTTTAAGTGCAAGTTGTTTCCATAAATATTGCCTTACAGTTTTTGTTTTATTACATACTCGATGTTAATAGGTAATCTCTAATGTTAAAATATTCATAGATATAAGTTAGAATCTTTAGAATTAGTCCTATAAAATTATTGTTATTTAGAGCTTTTATTTTAATTTATTTTAATTTTTTAAATTATAAAAGAACAATACGGATCAGGATTACCTTAATTGATGGGTCAAACTATGGCATGTTTTTTATCCAAAGAAGGTTCTTTTGTGTGCCCTTAGTTTCTATAAACAAAAACAAAACAGTGTGAAATGTGAAACAGCTTTCTACTTCCTCACAGCACAGTTACAGCTATCTGCTCACCACCTTTTGAAAGCTGTTTACTTCCCATACAAACTTACTAGACCGCGTTAAGTAATTCTCAATTTCATCAATGTCGTAGTTTCACTTAAAGTGGATAATACTACATTTAGTTTAACTCTCAATATATACTTTATTATTTTGTTCCTTCGTGTTTTAAAATACTAGTATAATTTCATGATTATAATACATTTATTAATTAGAATTAAAAATAAAAGGTAATCAAATTCTATTAAGAAGAAAATCTGAAAATCGAAAATAATTTTTTAAATGGAGAAAAAACTAAAACTATTATAATCTTAAATTAAAAATAAAATTAACAAACACGTGTTGCTTATTGATTGATTTTCATTGCAAGATAAATTATAGAGAATTTATATTTTTTAAATACTAACTATAGTAATATATAAAATAATTAGTTATCAATCAATTGGAGATGACCTTCTAAAAAAAATCAATTAGAAATGGCCTAACTTTTAACATTTTTCTACATCTAAACCAAAATTTAATTTCACCACGGCTCTTCGACGTTACAACACTTCAAAAGCCGTGTAAAACACGCGCATGAACTAGCAATTAATGCCCAATAGAAAAAGGCGTTTATTAGTTCTGACTTTTGGATTAAAAAGCCAAATAAATAAAGAAAAAGAAAAAAAAAAAAAAAACTCAGTGTTTCATTTAAAAAAAATTTTGAAGTTTCAAAAAATATTAAAATTTTAAAAATCTTTTAAATATAATTTTTATCGTTCTTAACTTTTTCAAAGATTTTAAATAAATCCAAACCGTCAAATAATTAACGATCAACAGTGATTTTAAATAATTTAAATTATAATTTGATAATTTAAATTTAAAGATATTTTAAATAATTTAATTTATAAATTTATTATTTTATTAGAGTTATTCGGTAATTTATGTGTCATTAATAATAATTAAAGATAATTTTTAATATATCTTATTAATATTAACCGTCAATTGATTAATAATTTATATATTTTTTAAAAACTTTGAAAATAAGGGGTAAGAGAGCTGCCTTTTTTTTTTTTTTTTTATAATTTGATTTTTTAAAACTGTAATGACTATAATAAAGTTTATTCTTAATAAAAAAACAAAAACCTAGTGTCCGAAACAACGGCGGTCAAAAGCTGACAGACACAAAATGCCAGTACAAACGCAGATGCTATACAACCCACCCCCATCTCTCTCTTGTCTATCTATGTAAGCACCCCATTTAAATCATTGAAATCCGTAGACTTCCATCTCACAGAACAAAACACAACACACTCAATCAGGGTACCAAATTTTGATTTTTTGAAATGAAGGATGTGTAGTTTGTCCAAATCCATGATGAGCGGTGAAAACATTTAGAGAAGAGGTGGAGGTGTTGGGGACCCACACGTATCTAATATAAAAGAGAGAAAAGACTTCAACATCAAGACAGTGAAAGAATAGTAAAAGACAGCTAGCAGTGAAGGAGGAGCCTCACCAACCATCCACGTACTTCCGTCTCTCCTTTTATTATTTCCATTTCTCCTCTCACTTTTCTCTTAACTCATAGTTTCAAACCACAACAAACTTACTTTCACTCTCTCTCTCTCTCTCCCTTTTCCTCTCTACTCTACTCTTCCAGGCGAGCACTTGTTCTTTGGTGTGCTTTTCCGGACACTAACATAGCATTTTTGGCGGGCATTAGCATATTCTTGTTAAGGTTTGCCTCTCCGCATCTACATTTTGGTTCTGGATCTTCACATTTTAGTGTCGGCAGAGGATTGTACGCAAATTCACATTGTATGCAGCTCATTTTCCTGGTTTAACCGACATGGGTTCTGCCTTCTTCCTTCTTTTCTTGAACCTGAACAGAAAATTGAATTTTCCCTAGAAACAAGCACGACTTGGACTGTTGTTTTCACATTTCGTTAAGGCATTTTTTTTTTAAACTTGCATGCGTTGTTTGTTATGATTGAACACATTTTGAGGAAATTCTGTACATGTAATTCTTGTTTTTTGTGTACTCATCATTATTGTACCTTAATTTCTTTGCAGGGTTTTATTTAATTGGATTGCTCCAAATTCACCGAAATTTCGCTTTAATTTACCGGGTTTGTTTATCCGCTCTCCTCTCTCCATTTTCAGAATTTTCGTTTTCATTTTCATTTTCGGACAACGTTTCTGGAGATACTAATTTCGAAATTCCGGTTTTTGCCAGTAAACCTATCTAGGACCACCTTTTGCTAACGTACACCATCTCTGAACATCACTCTTTAAGTTTTCGTACCCAAGAAAAATCAAAATTTCAATTTTGGTCCCTTTTCCTTCTCAATTCCATACCTCCTCCAAAAAGGAAATGAAATCCAATTATGAATTTTTATGGGTCCCCAAAAGAAATTAATAACCTTTATTTGCTATTAGTTTAAGTTATTTTTTGAGAAACACGAAATTTAATTCCAAAACGTTGTCATATGATTACATTTGCTAACATGCGCCACACGGCTCATGCGCTTTGCTAGCCTTCATAATTTATTCGATTCTTTTAATTCACGACGTTGTGTCTGTCCCTCGACTCGAGTCTCATTTTCTGTCTATTTTCTCAGGAAAATTTAACGCACGTAGAAAACATGATCGGACCCAACTTCATGGACGAGATAGACTGCGGCAGCTTCTTTGACCACATAGACGACTTGCTTGATTTCCCAAACGAAGACATCGATTCCGGGTTGCCTTCTGCTGCTGACTGTAACTCTTTTCCCAGTATCTGGACTCAGTCCGAGTCACTTCCCTCCTCCGACTCAGTTTTCTCTAACAACAGCTCCACTGACCTCTCCACCGAACTCTCAGTTCCTGTAAGTTTCATCTTTCCACTCCTCATCATGACGTCACACACCGCGTATTGTTATATATTCATCTTTTGGGATCTATTGTGGTAATTTTGATGGTGTCGGTGAATGGATGGAAGCCACCTCATCCAATTGAATTATTGCCCAAATAAAATGTCATTATTGTTATTATTATTTTTTTGAGATGCATAATTATTATTATTATTTTTAAATGCAAGTCACGTGCCTGCACATGTTACTACTTAAAAATGAAACGTGTCATGTACAAATGTTATTAGTTGGCATACATGATATGTTACACTTGATTTGATTTGGTGTGCTTATAATTATATCATTTAATGTTCTGGATAGTTTTTGTTGAACCACCGGTTTGTCTTAGATAGATTTTTTTATTAACTTGTTAACGTTGATAATAAATTGATTTTGATGAACAATGTTACAAAAAAAAAAAAAAAATTGAAAAGATACGCGTATTCATTTAATGTGTTGGATGAATAATTGAATACAATTTGACTGTAACTTATTTTGGCATGTGAATGCAGTATGAGGACATTGTCCAGCTTGAATGGCTATCGAATTTTGTTGAGGATTCCTTCTCTGGAGGAAGCCTTACAATGAATAAACAAGAGGTATCAATGTCATCCAGTGTGAAGAAGGAGGACTCATCCCACAACCAGTTCCAGACTTCCAGCCCTGTTTCTGTGCTGGAGAGCAGCAGCTCTTGTTCGGGCGAGAAAACCGTTCAGTGCAGCCCAGAAGGTGTTGTAACCGGAAAGCGTGGACGTGCTCGCAGCAAGCGTCCTCGTCCTGCCACATTTAATCCCCGCCCTGCCATTCAGCTTGGCTCATCAACCTCATCAGTAGTCACCGAGCCTTTGCTTGCTCCCAAGGTCCATTCTGATTGTGAGAATTTTGCCGAGTCTCGCCTTGTCATCAAAATACCAAAACAATTCAACTCCGAGCATAAGAAGAAAAAGAAGATCAAACTGTCAGTTCCTCAACCTCCTCCGGCTCAAACTAATGAGGCGCAAGCAATTAGGAAATGCTTGCATTGTGAGATTACAAAGACCCCGCAATGGAGGGCGGGGCCAATGGGCCCGAAAACCCTCTGCAATGCATGCGGTGTTCGCTATAAGTCAGGCAGGCTATTCCCCGAATACAGGCCTGCTGCTAGCCCAACATTTGTTCCCTCCTTGCACTCCAATTCCCATAAGAAGGTTCTTGAAATGAGAAACAAGGGTTTGGGTGTCATGACTGATTCCCTGGATACTGAGTTGATTCCAAACAATAGCAATCCTGCACTGGATTACATGTGAGGGAGGGATCCTTGAGTTGAGTCCCATCTCTTTTTCCAGTCCAGTCTTATGTCATCGGGTTACTGTTATTTCATTTCTTTGTTCATTTGTTTCTTGTACAGGGATGGAATGGGGGGCATAGATGACCGGTATTTTTAGCAAAGTAGACAAGGATTGTGATGAGACAAGTGAAAGAAGGGTAGAAACATTAATGGAGGTTTAAGGGTAGTAGAATTTTTAGAATTAGTAATGAGGTAGTAGGTCTTATTGGGAGGTCAATAGTTGTTGGGAGTCTTGTGTTTTCCTTTCCCTTTTTGTATTCTTTTCTTCTTTTGCTTCCTCCTCATGGGAATTCTTTTTGCAGTTCATTTGTTAGTAGAAAATTTCTGAGATATAATTAATGCAATTTGACAACTTTTGTTATTTCTCTACTGTTTCTGCTTTTAACATTCCCCTATTTAAATCAGCTTTTTTTGTGTACTTGATATAATGAAAACTTATACAGATAGATTATTACAATTTACATGTACATTGAGGATACTGAACTCAAAACTCATTATATATATGCAAATTTGAATAATCTGCTTAACGTTACTTAAGCATCCTTGGTAGGTTTTTTTATCTTGTTTTTCAAATGTCATTCAAAAGAACAAAAAGAAAATCAATAATTCATTACTCACGAAACAAGAAACAGTTAATTTCCATCATTAGAGCCACTAATTAAGGTTTTGAAGTTTTGTAATTATGCCCTCTTTCTGTTTTCAATGATTGACCTCAAATTTACATATTTTGTGAAAACTTTCCTGATATTTTTCTATGAAAAATTTCAAACTGAAAAGGTTGGGCTACAAGTTAAGCACCTGGGCCATTGCTTGCTTTGGTTGGTGACTTAATTCACAGACTTGGTTTTTGGTTGAGTAATCATAGTCAATGTAATCATGGCTGCTGCTGGCTCAGAGCAGGTTGTTACCAGCCACCAGGCATTTGGCAACACGTCTCAATCAGACCAAACACTACCAAATGAAAGAAAAATTTCAACTTAAAATGATGAGTAGTAATAATAATAATAATAATAATAATAATGGGTCCTGTTAGAGTGCTGCTATAATAGAAAGCATAGTAATGTTTTAGAGTCGTGATTTTCAACGCCATGAACAAGACTTAGCATCCTCTAACTGTTAATTTTATAATTTTTTCAAATTAATATTTATTGACGTTATCTTCGCGAATTTATACCTTGAATTTACTATTCTAAATTTTAGAATTGTTGTTCTATAAGACAATGCGGAAATAATACCGTAGGAATTCCTAGGGAGTGAGTACTTCTAATCCATCACATTAATGTTAGTTACTTTCATAATGTTAAACGCTGATTAGGACATCTAAGCATTATATGTGAAAATATTCTTTTGGAAGCATGTTTCAAAATCATGTCTTTATGCTCTACTTAACAATCCTTGATAAAGACATTAAAAAGACAACATACCATATGAGAGAAATGTATCATTTCTTGTCAAATCTGCCACCATCTCAGAAAACTTGACCAACCTCAATATGGCCACATGGAAATTTTGGTTTGGTATTGTAAAGTGATTGTGATCATAATTTTAATTTTTTTTTCCTTGAAAAAAGCACATTTCTTGCCAAAATCTGCCACCATCTCAGAAAACTTGACCACCCTCAATATGGTCATATGGAAATTTTGGTTTAATATTGTGAAGTGATTGGAATAATCATTTTAATATATATATATATTGATGTGCCTCGTCCCTCATATGATGGCAGTCCACCCGGCAACCTTACAGTGGCCTTTTAGTCGAGATCTGCTTTGGTTAAAAGGTTCTTGTGAAGCTAAGCTTTTTATTTTTATTGAAAAACCTTTTTATTTTAACAACCTAGAAATATGGAAACAGTGGAAAATTTTGAAATTTTCATGCACCAAAATATTCCAGCGAAATTATTTACACAACATGCACAAATATATTTGCAAATTTTCCAAAATATTATTTGATTTCATACATATGATAGTATACATATTTTCAAAAAGCATTTATAACAAATATGTATAAACATAAGCACGCAGCAGCACACGACATCATCTGACTACTCTGGGATTGGAGTCCCTACTACCGAAACACTTGCACCTACACTTGCCCCTAGGGAGGTTTTGTTTATAAAACATAAAATAAAGAGTGAGCTAAACTAGCTCAGTGAGTGTCATACTTTTCAATTCAAACTCTATTTTTGAAAATAGCCTCTCTAAAACTTTAAAAACATTTCATAACTGCTTTGGTATTGTAAAGCTGAAATGCATTTTCTGAAAACCTCATCTAAAACAAATGCATGTATAAACATTCAATATAAATATAATTCATGCATAATAAAACTAGGATTTATTAACATATTGAAAAGCGAATTTCCTGATTTTAGAAAACTATTCTAAAAGTGCTTTTCAAATTTGAAAACATAGTAGCCTGTATTATTTTATCTTTGCTATAAACTATAATTGGTGGTGACAATACAATTTTCTGAAAAATTTCTCAGTGAAATAAGCTAACCATCGACGCCTGAATACCACATGACACCTTAGGTATATGGCAGAGCGGAATCCTACATCGCTCCAAGCAGAATTTACCATCGCTTAGGTCATCTGTCCGGGAGCGCTACATAGTGGAATCCTATATCGCTCACGTAATAGTTAGCTAACACCCATTATGTGCATAGGTGACACACTAGACCGAACTGACTGATACATTCCCTTCCGATGTTAGTGACAGATGCCCCCGACAGACACTGCCAATGCACGCTTAGGGTACTCAACCGGTAACATCTATATGAGATATCTATAAGGCCTACCATAGGCTTACAAAAATATTTCAAAACATGATGCTTTTCATCATATAATTCGTATTTCAAACAAACTTTCCAAAATTCATGCAAGATGTTTTTATGTTGAATTTATTTACTTTAAATCAATTTTTAACAATTCAAAGTATGAATTTAACATAACACATAAATTCATAGTGAATAGAAAAATAATTGCATCAAAATATTTTGAAAAGGGACACTCAATGTTCCTAACTCATGACAATTCACAATTTCGATTTCCCTCGCCTCCAAAGTTACCTATGTATTTTCACATTTTATTATTAGGCAACGTCACAACTAAACCTATTCGTATATACACTTCCATCGACATGCATCAACACACAAACATCTAGCTACATAACGATTTTGAAACATCCTTTTTCAAGTCATATCAACCTCAATTATTTGCATATAATTTTTATTTGAATTTATTAATATCTAAGCATGTAAAACAACACAATTGAAGTCCAATTTCACATCAATGTATGAAACACATATTTGGATCATTATGGTCTATGTTGGCCGAACCTACACCAATTTTTACACCATCAATCTCCTTTAATTTTTCTTATCATAATCACACTCAAACACATGTATAAGAGTGTAAAATTGAGTCAAATTCATAAAACATCACACTTGTGCAAATAAACAAAGTTTGACCGTGAAGTAGCTATTCGACATTCCAATGAATTCCTTTTCAACTTGCATGTTAAATTCATCATCAAAACAACCCACAAATCATCTAAAGCATCCAAAAACAAATGTCCATCCCTTTAAACTCCTTAAGGCTGAAACATAGCAATTGAATCTATCATATTTTTGCTCCTTATTTTAACATCAAAACCCAACATGACGGGCCCCGACTTCTACTCTCCAAGCGACTTGCCTGGCAACCTCACGGTAACCCTTCAGATGGGATCCTTTTCGACTGAAAGATTCCCGTGAAGCTAAGTCTTTTTAAAACTTTATTTAGAAAATCCATTTTTGAAATTCTTTTTATAAATCGTTTGCTACCGGAATAGGGTGGGAACTTTTTAGATTTAAAACTTACATTTATGAAAAGAATTTTGTAAAAATTTTGACAGCACAACGGTTGTTTTTTCTGAAAATACCACCCTGTGAAATTACATTAAAAGTCTTGAACACTTCAAAAACGATTCAATTCTCAACTCCTGGACCTCAGGCCCCTTTTTTACAAACCATAAACCATTCCAAACATGCATCAATTCAAAACAATTTCAAATTCCGAAATATGATATGCATGATCATATTTATACACAAAACTCAATTGCTGAAATTATTTTTACATACAAGTTTCTATAAGTTTAAAACACAAATATCATACATGAAATATAAAGGGGTATCACAGCTGCACCCGATGAAAATGTATAACTATTCCTGATGTGAGGTCCTTGCTACCTGATCGCTCGCACCTGTACCTGATCTTGAGAGGTTTTTATTTTTAAGAAACAACAAAACTAGAGTGAGCATAAAACGTTCAGTGAGTGTCGGATATTTCTATTCAGATCATTTCAAATATTATCTCCCTAAAACAATTGTATAAACTCGTTTCGTACATAAAAATCATACTGTTAAAATTTGAATAAATAATTTGAAAACCATACACATTTCAAAGCATGAATAATCATCTATATTTTTCACATGTATCATAACTCATGTATAATGCAATAACCTGAAAAGCAACTATTTATATCATCATTCACTTCCATATGCTTTTCAAATGACGAAATGTGAGTGATTCATACATTCACATACTTTCTTTTCACTTTTCATTCACGAAACACATCAGCAATGACAATTTCACATTTTCGAAAAGCTTTCATTTAAAACAGGTCAATCATTGTTTTCAATTCATATGGTATCCTATACATGTGGCGGAGTGGAGTTTACCTTTGCTCAGTACGGAATTTACCTTCGCACAGGCCATCTATTTGGTATCTGCTAGCGGGATTTACCTTTGCTAGGAGCGGCATTTACCTTCGCTTAATTCATTTATCTAGTATTTGCGTAACGACATTTACTTTCGTTATGGAGTGGAATTTACCTTCGCTCAAGATATCTATCCAGTATTGGCGTAGCGAAATTTTACCTTCGTTACGGAGCGGAATTTACCTTCGCTCAAGATATCTAACCAGTAATACTAAGATACCTTTAAGGCATACCATAGGTTCACAAATCATTTTCATTCATTTTGCTTTTCAATAATTCACTCACATTTCAAGCAAGATATTTAATCGTAAACAAATTATCATGCAATTCAGTTTTCATATGCAATTCCTGTTTATCATATAACAATCATTTTCTATCACATGCTTTTCATTTCAGAACTCATGTTTTCATGCTTTTCATGCAATGCTTTACAAAATTCATACAATTTGGTTCTCGTTCGTAAAACTCGTTATTCATATAAAAATCATTTTACAATCATCACAACATGAATAAATATTAATCATACAAATCAAATGAATAGAAATAACATCATTTCAAAACGTTTATCGTTAGGACACTCACCTGGATTCCCTAGCTCATTATTAGATTCTAATCAACGAGTTATATTCTTTATGGCCTCTGAATAACCTACACGTTTTCGTAATCGATTTTTTAGACTACGATACAATTATCATAACTCGCTCATATATTTATTCACACATCCACTCAACGAATCACCCAACCAATTTATAACTTTGAAACATCCTATTTTAATCCGTTTTAACTCTAATTATTCGCATTTAACATGACAGGACCCTTCCCAGACCTTATTTAAGCTCTCGTCTGGAGGATCCTACCGGGCACTTCAAGGGATTCCTCGAAACCGACTCGTCGGATCGAAGACATTCGGAAAGCGAACCCTATCTTTCTGTATCCGGTTTACTCGTTAAAACTTAGTGATTTGATTTTATCTGTTACTGGTTGAGAGGGATAAACTTTTTCTTTGATTTTATTTCAAATTCATTTTATAAAAATTTCGACAGCGTAACGGCTGCGTTTTTGATAAACCAAAATTTTACCTATCAAGAAAACAACACTTCAACTATTTCTGTAAACCTCCCAACTTCTTTATTCTCAATCATGCATCATTCATCACAGTTTCATAAGCATAAACAATTCATAAGATACATAAGTGCACCAAATGTATAAATGCAAGAATATTTATCACTTTTACAATCCCTACATCATTCAAATTCACAATAGACACGATTAAATACATATACAAAATATGTCCCAGCGTCTTACGCGATTGCCCACCTATAGATATATATATATAAGCAAAAGTCGGTCTCGTCCGGCGGTGGCACGAAATGAAGACAAACAAGCTACAAAACGAACAACAAGTTAGTGCGATAACATCATAGGATATCATATCACACATACTAACATACAATTTACAAGTCTTAAAATTTTCTTTAAAACTCTCCATGTATACCCTTGACTCGTTCTAACCATCACGGGCGATTTTAACTAACGCCAACGTGAAGCTTACTAATGCATCTCAACCACTACGTTACGGAATTTACTGCATCGTACGTAGGGCGCTAAACTATTCACTGAACAACTACAATGCAGAATTCTCTGCATCTCAAATGTAGTGTTAAATCTCTAGACGACTACGAGCGGAATTTACTGCATCGCTTCGTAGCACTAACTATCAACTAACCAACTACGTGCGGAATTGTCTGCATCGCAACGTAGCGCTATACTTTTCTATAAACTGAGCGATTACGGACGGAATTCTCTGCGTCGTCATGTAACGCTAAATCTCATAGCTTTTAAGGTGTACACATGAGTTTTCATAGTACATTTCTTTAAGTGCAAAAGCACAAATGTCACTAGTTTGAAAATCTTGAAATTTTCTCATTTCAAATTCTTTTCTTGACAACTTAACATTCATCTCAACTGCGATAGATCCCATAGGAATCTAAACTTTCAACTTAAACTTCAATAATAACAATCACATTTATTTTTCTTTAGTACTTAGCTAATATATTCATTTCGACATTAAAAGATTGACATGGGATCTAAGCAACTACAAGTGGCGAACCACTTACCTCAAGGTCGCGTCAAGCATCTCGACGAAGCTCCTGGACGCCACTCACGCGCTCGTCACTTACACAACAAGTTCTTTTCATTACTATTAACAAAAACCTCCATTTCTCAACTATATGCTAGGAATTCCCAACTATGCCCAATTTTCTCTATATAGCTCTTAACTCGTTTCTAAATCAACTGAGACTCTCAAATCCCGATTTTTATGAAAAAGTTTTAGTTTTGGAACCCTAGGGATATCCCCACACGGTCCGTTTACTTGTCGGAGGCTTAAAACGAAAAATCACAATTTTATTTAAAATGGACAGCCCTTGATAGAACAGACGATAACCTGCTGCTCGGGGCTCCGTTTTCCTTCGTTCTTTTTCCTATGGCTCACTTATATCACATTCTAGTCACACGACAAATTTCATTAAGAAATATTATCATTTGCTATGTCAAATCTAAGGAAAACATCCGTTTTGGACACTTTCGGGCACAATTTAATGCACGTTTTGTAAACTCTTGGTTTCGGATTAGCGACGCTAGATTTAATTCCATAACTAAGCTTCATTTAACTTATAATGACTAACTAAACTCAAACCATGTAATAAAAATTGCATTAGGATAGCCGTTTCACTTCTCAGAACTCTAACGATGCTATTTTGTGCATAACTTGCACAATTTTTATCGGATTCAATCCGTTCCAAAACCTATGGTTTTCTATGGTTCTTAGGCATCCTTTGAGGTGTAGAACACCCCCATATAGGTCAGTTTTGGTCAGGTCTTCTCTAGCTCAAAAATTCCACTCGGGATTGCAAAAATTGTCAAACTTGCTCTATTGACTTCTACATGCCTCTCTATGCTTTTCTATGTTTTTTCATGCCAAATTTTGAGTTCAAAACCATCTAAACTCAAGGCTATCTACTGCTCTTCAAGTCTTTAATACTCACATAAACATAACTTTGTCATCCAAAGCTCTCAAACTCACTCACACTTTTTGTCAAATAGGTGGAGTGTGAGAAAAACTGATTTTCGTTTCTATTGTGAGCAAGGATATGACAGCCCATATTTACACTCCTAAGCTATCATTAACACACAACAACTCAACCTTTAAGTCCCTACATCAATCACTTAGGGTTTTACATAAATTTCAAGCATAAACTTTCAACACAAGGCAGAAAATTCTGCACAAAAATTTCAGCATCCTACTTCTGTAAATTTCAGCAAGAAACAAGAAAAGTAAGAGGATATCTCACTTGATCTTTGTTTGGAGGAGTGAGAGGGACTTGAGAGGGGTCTTAGAGGAGAGAGTTTGAGGCTTGGATGGGCAAGAATGACTTTTCTTCTTCCATTTCTTCTGCTGGTCGTCCAGACCTCTGCAGAGCTGTCTTCACTTTTCTGTTTTGCTTTGGTTCTGCTCCCTCTTCACAACCAGCTCTGTTTTGCTCTTGTTAGGCACGTCCAAGCTGCTGGTTGCTTCTTCTTTTCATGTCATCTTCTTCTCTTCTCATGGCCGTTCGCTTTTGCGCTTCTTCTCCCTTGGTTCTGCTCGTTTCTAGAAGCTCCTCACGGAACAGCTACTGCCCTGTTCTGCTCTCACGGTTTCTGTGTGTTTCACGACTGGAGAGCTCTTGTTTGCTGAAAAATTTTTCAGCAAAGGGTTATATTTATACTCATTGAACTTCTCATAATTGCACATTTACCCCATTTCTTTTAATTTCACTTCAATCTCCTATCTTTTCCTTGTTTTTCATGGTTGCCCTTCTCTTTTGTTTTTAAATTTTCTTTCATCATTTTCTTTATGTTTTATGTATTATATATATATATATACATGCATATCTCATTAATATTTTATGAAGAGCCAAGCTTGTCTTTGGATTTATTTTAATTATCAACCATCTCTTTAATTAAATTATAGTTATAAATTAACTAACCATTCTAAATAACACATCCTAAATTGCACTTACTAGTATTGTTTTCTTTCGCTTGTCTCTCCTTTGCAGATGTGTTATTTTACTCTTCATTAATATTTTTCCTTACTAATTTGATTGTTATGAAGTTCTAGAATGGGCGTTCACGAAATCGATAAGTCGATTTAGATTAATACTAACTTGATTTTATTGCAATGCTACTTAACTTTTTTATGGTCGACGAATTTCGTCATACTCTTAATTTAATGACTTTCTGAGGCCATGAAGTTCAATTAATTAATTGTAGGGATTTATATTATCTCCCTAATCTAGCTTCTAACACTAGGGATTCATAAGTCGAGACTAGGGGTTTACATAACATCCGTTCGCAATTCTAATTATTCAAACGCTATAAATGTATCAATTTAAAACTAAATTCACGCGAACGAATTTAAATGATGATTTTGAATCTAAACTTTCTCACTTGACCGAATTCAATATAATACCTTATCACAATTCTTTTCAGGATTTCACATTAACTTACATTCAAATATATCACGAATTATCTCAAATCTTCATTTGAACATCCAACACATATAAAACACATCCCTAACATGGTAAAATCATAAAAAATCACATCAAACCACAATATGTCTTCATGATCGGAACTAGAATACATGCATTTTCGTTTTCGAAATTAATCCAACACTAAAATCATCCACAAACCAATCTCCACACTAACAAGGTGGTATATCATAAAACCCAATCATGCATTTCACTGAAGACTTGTCCAAAAACTTCACCAAATTGCTCGAAAACTAAATGTTACCTTTTGAAATTAATGGAAATGCTTCCGAAAGGGGTTTAAACCTCTGGCATGTGAAAATGCTTCGAAAATAGCTTCAAAACTCACTTAAAATGTTGCTGCACTCTTGGTTCTTCTTGGTCAGCTATTCTCTTTCTCTCTCGGCAAAGCAAGAAACACAAACTTCTTTGTCCTCTCTCACGGCTGACTACACTTGTTATTTGACTCTCTCGAATACTTGACTTTGGGCTGCTTTGTTCTGCTTCTTGCATGCGTGAAAAGCCTTCAAAATAACCTTCAAATCTGTCAAGACAGCTGCAATCTTTAATGATGTCTCATGGCAAAGCAAAGTTGTCCCCCTGTTCTCAGCAATTTGTCATGGCAAGATTATAATCTTTTCACTCTTGCTGAATAGCTTGCTGCAGTTGGGAGGAGTTTCAAAATTAAATGCTGAAATCACTCACATAACAGTCCCCTCAGTCTTATCTTCACTCTCAACAGAGGATACTCTCAAAAACCAACAACTTTCTCTAATTTCCTTTGTGTTTGTGACCATGAGGGTGAGGGAGAGGGAAAGCTTGAATCATGAGAGAAGGAGAGATGAGTTTGTAAGGAGCGGTTGACCGTGAGAGTTGATGAATTGAAGAGGAGAACATGTTGTGAGAATCAATGGAGAAATGAAAAATCGAGAGAGAGATGAATGAATGTGTTTTTGACCGTGAGGTTGGTGAAGGTTCCCCCAAGAAAAATGAAGTGAATCGTGCACTTCAAGAGCATAATGAAATATTTTAAGTATATATATTTTTTATTTACTTTTGATTTACTTTAATATCATTTAACATTTAAATATATATAAATCTCACTTACTTTGACACTTGTCACTCGGTTTCCATGCATGGACGACACTTGTCCATCATTCCAGATGCATGTGAGACACTTGTCTTGCCTGCATGAGTCAGACTTCGCTTGTCCCACGCATCCTCCTAAGCTCCTAAAATCTCTTTTCATATCCGGAATCCTCTCGGGTCCATCTGAAAATTTTATTGAAATTCAATTTAAAATTCGAAAACATCATTAGTATTTGATTAATTGTTTGAGTTTGTCCATTTCAATAAATTTTAGGATTTCAAAATTATAAACTGTCCCCAGACCCATCCGAAAATTTTACGAAAAATTTAATTATTTATCCGGGTTCGAATACTTTAATCACTTTACTAATTTGAACACAAGGGTAGGCTTTAGGAGGTTAACTGGATTTCAAGAGAGCATGTTACACAACATTTTAACTGTAAAACCCAAAACTTTATTTGGTGAAAAAAATAATTTATTTTTTTGATGAATAGTATTTTCGTATGAATAATGTCTCCTTATGAATACTATTTTCAAATGAATAGTAATTTTTTGGAAACCTCAAAATTGTAATTCTAGAAGGGATATTTGTAAAAAACCCCCTGAAAAGTAAAATAATAAAAAATACCCCCATTTTTTTTTATTAGGGAAACTATCCCACACCATTAAAATCCGTATAAACTGTTAGAGATTTCCATCCACAATTATTAAAAGTCCAAAATGCCCTCAATTTTGATAAGTTGATGAGAGAGATATTATGAAAAAACCCCCCTGAAAAGCAAAATAATTGGAAAATATCCCCCCAAACTGAGGGCATTTTGGATTTTTAATAATTGTGGATGGAAATCTCTAACGGTTTGTACAGATTTTAACGGTGGGGGGTAGTTTCCCTAATAAAAAAAAAGTGGGGGTATTTTCTTATTATTTTGCTTCTCAGGGGGTTTTTTTACAAATATCCCAATCTAGAATAGATTTCCAATTTTCAGGTGAATAGTATTTTCGAACGAAAAGTGTCCGCATGAGTAATAATTTTCAGAAATCGGACCTCGTAAATAAAAAGTTTCAAAATTAGTATTAGAGTTAAGAAAAACTGAAACAGAACGAAAATAAGTCCATTCGAATAGATTATAAATCATTCGAAAATTTATGGGCGAAAATACCCTTCGATTAATTAGAGAGTAATAAAATAATTTAAAGTGTCCGGAGGCGTAAATCAAATTCTAGTACGATCCTCGGATAGATTGGAAGTAATTTTTGAACTCGCAGAAATAAAATAATGTAAAGTGGTCGGATCTGGATGCGTAATCAAATTTCCGTAGAATTTTTGGAGGTGTTGATTTAGTTATAATAAAATTTCTGGACGGACCGAAAATGATTTTTGAATTCAAAATTGGCATAAGATTAATTAAGGATTAGAATAAAATTTAGTGTCAAATGAAATTACCAAAAAGGATATGATTGCATTTAATTGTAAAAGATAAGTGTAAGGGCATTTTAGAAAAATAAAAAGTATGAGAATGCATGAGGGACATATGGCATGCAAATGGGAGAGAAGGAGAATGCATGAAAGACAAATGGATAAAGGGATTCATGCATGCTTGACATATGGAAAGTGTGTCATGTATAAAGTAAGACATGTGGGATCCATGTATGGACGAAGTGTGTAAGAGTTTGACAAGTGTAATTCATGCATAGAAGAGGAGCTTTGCATGTGTGCCATGTGGAAAGGTGAGTTAGGAGATATATAAGTGAAAATTTAAATGGAAATTTGCAAGAGAGGAAGAGTGCTCGGTCAAACACAAAACAAATAAGAGAAAAAGGCATTTGAGAGGGTGTTCTTGGCCAAGCAAAGGAAACTAAGACAACATGCTAGTTTGGTGAGTCTAGGTTGATTTTTGAGTGATTTCAACTCACACAAGGGATTTTTTGGCCGAGAGCAAGGAGAACCAAGGTAAGCTTACTACTCTTGTTGATTTTTAAGCCATTTTGAGTGTTTTCTAACACATGCAAATCATTGAATTATGGAATAAGTGTTTAGCCATGAAAGGAGAAGGAGGGCAATAGCTTTGCATGTTGGCTTGGAGTGATTTTTGAGTGATTTTCTTGTCAAAGGAAGTTGCATGCAAGACTAGGAGTAAGGTTTACCCTTTGCATGCCATTTTAAAAAGGTAAGAACTTGACTTTCATGAGATTTTGTTATGAGAATGTATGAGTTTATGTTTGTTGAATGGACTGGTGTGATATTTATGTTTGGGTTGTGATTTTGTGTTGGAGTTTGAAGATTTAAGGTCTTAAAATGATGGATGTGGTATTGCATGTGGTTTTGATGTAAAGATTTGAAGAAAATATTAATGTTAGAATGCTTGCATGTCTCGGCCAAGAGGGTATTTTTGTGGTTTAAACTTTGTTTGAATGTTTTGCCATGAAGTGTGATGTTATTTTGATGAGAATTGTAAACCCTCGATTCTAGCTACAGTTGAATAGTAACGCTATAGTAGTAATTTTTAAAGTTTAATTTAATTTCGCATCAAGAATAGGATGTCGATTAGAGGACCCAAGAATATTAGGAAATGTTATGGGAGAGTATAGAATGAAATGAGTTTACTTTTCAAAGTCGAAAGTCAAAAAGTTCCACCAATGAGAAGTTGCCAAGTGTAATATAAATGTGTGGTGTTTAGTGAGTTATTTGGAGCCATTTGATTGGTGGAAGAACTAGTGGTTTTAAGGGTTGATAAATGGACCAATTAGATTCAAGTTTATCTAATTTGGGGTTATGACAAGATTAAGAAAAGTATAAGGGTCATTTAATAAGTTTTAAGAGGGACTAATATGAAATTATGACACCATTATATAAAGTTGATAGGATGACAATTCACCATTCATTTGTTTCCGTGAAAAACCGAAAGAGAGCGAGAGGGACTACCGGCCAAGAGAAGAGGAGAAACCAAGGATTCCAAGTCATTTTCTTCAAGCAAATCACCATCAATTCTCACCTAGTTATCAAGCAAGATCATTGGAGCAAGATTAGAGTAAAAGCAAAACATAAATAGGTGAGTTTTCTTGTGTTAGTTAACCTTGCTTGTGTGAGAAACCCATTTTAATCTTGTTTCAAAAGTTAAATTTAAGGTTAAGGGTTCAATCTAGGGTGATTAGTGATGTAGTAGGTGTGATTGTTGTGTTGAAATTCAAAGAATGGTGATGACTCTTTAGTGATGATGAATTCAGCCAAGCTTAGGGTTTTTATAACCCATTTTGTTTTCATCCATGTGAGACTTGATTCATGCAATTTAGATGCTAAGAAACCTATTAGAAGTGATAGAATTGAAAAAGATAAAGTGTAGAGTTAAGTTGGAAAATTTCTAGTTAGATGAAGGGGTTATAGAGACCTGCACTAGTTGGGCTTATTTGAGGTTGTTTTAGACCTTAAAACATGCCTAAATGTCATAACAAACCATAGAAATTGGAAGGGAACAATTCCGATAAAAATTGAGGAAGTTATGGTCAAAATAATATTAGTATGTAATCGTAAAGTGAGATGTGATCATAAATGCATTCTCCGATGCATGAAATGAATGTATTCGGTCATAATTGAGTAAAAGAACCTTAGATACAAAAGAAATGAAGTCATTACATGTAGGATGCTAAAAATGTGCATCAAAAAGTGTTGAAAAATAAGCTTTTTCCATAAGTTTTAACCCCCTATACTTAGAATTTTTCGAAACCATTTTATGAGTGACCTAAGTGCGAGTTAGGGAGATGATTAGAATGAAAATGGAGTGAAGAAAATTGCTAGGATAGGCCCTGGCACAGCCTTGGTTTTGGGGGGGTCCAAAAACGGTGATTTTACATTTCGGGCTTCCGACGACCATTTTAAGCATTCTGGAGTGTCCCTAGGTTATAATAAATAAGGCTTGTACAAAGAAATTGGAATTCGAAAGCTTCTGATAAGTTCAAACCTAGTTGCGAGGTTTAGGGGTAAAAAGACTTTTATAGAGTTAGTTGTGTTAAAAGCTAGTTATAGCTTAGTTTTAGTAAATTTATTGATTATAAATGAGTATTCAATGTTTTAGGGTAAAAGCGGAGTGTGTCGGAGGATTTCGGAGGAAGTTCGCTTTTGATCGGAAGGCGATTTGTGAGTAGAAAACCAACTCTTTCGAGTGTAGTGTTATTTAAATTTCATTTTATGATTATATGCCTTTATTTTATTATATAATTGAATTGTATATTATAATCATATCTTGTGAATTTTGAGTTAAGTTCGTATTGCTACTAAGAATAAATGAAAGTTCAGGATTTTAGGCAGTTTGCCTTAAGAATAAGTTTATTTTAAAAAAGATTGAGCAAAAGTATTTTATTACGCCTATGGTTTACCCTAGCCCCAGTTAAAGGCCCAGTAGAGTACTCTAAGCATGCATGGTAGATGAGAGAGAGTCACTAACTGAGAGTGAAATTCGGACGACTCTTGAGAGATGAGAGTCAGTTGAGTCACCCTCTGCATGTATAGAGTAATGTAGTTCAGACCGATTGCGTAGGGGTAACGCGTGCCCAAAGTTCGCGCATAGGCGACTACATAGGGCAGATTCCTTAATTCCCAGTGGTTAGCTAGAGATTTGATGCTGTCACGACAGGAGTAGTTTCCCTAGGTTACCATCAAGACGAGAAATGAGAAAGTTTTAGAAAGAAATTCAAAATGAATTTCAGAAACGATTTTCGAATGAGATTATATAAAGTATATCAGAAAATACTTTAGTTTTATTAAGTTGTTTATCTCACTGAGTTATACTCATAGTTTGTTTTCCTTGTATTCTAAAATGTTCCCTCAGGTGCAGAAGCGAGTCATTCAGTGGACGAGGTACAGATAGACACGTGGAGAGATTGACGGACGACTTGGATATCATTGTATAGCTTAATTTTTGGTCATGTGCATATTTTGTAGTAAAGTATGATGTGCATTGTAAATATAAATACAAGTTGTTGGATGCATGTTTAGAAAACTGTTTTGATAAGAAAATTATAGTTTTTCCATTAGTTTTTGCGATTGGGTTTTCCGTGCTGGAACTGAGTTTGGGATGCGAGCCGAAGGCCCCTGGTAGTTGAGATTTATATGCCATAGAAGTGTTTTAAATTGCTTTTGAATTTGTAGGGTGGCATAGTTTAATAAATAGCCGGCATGCTGCCGGATTTTCATTAGGAAAACAAAAATTTTTAACAAGTTCAAAATAAGTTTTAAGTAAGTCACGGTGCTCCAACAGGGTTTCTTCGGGCCAAAGTTAGGGCTCGTTGAAGTTCTGTTGGAGTGCTACGAGGTCCTTCTCGAGTTTAGAGGAGGGATTCGGGAAAGGTCCTTTCAAGAATGATGATGTAAAACTTGAAGAAATATGATGTTATGCATACATGTAGGGTTTGGTCAAAGGGGTGTTGAAATGGCCTAAATTTAGTTCTTTTTGAGTTGAATGGACTCCATGCATGTGAACATATTTGAATTATGAAATTATGATGTGAATACAAGTGAAAAACATGATGAAAAGATGGTATTGTATGTGCATATAGGTTCGGCCAAGAGGTAAAACAAATGGCCAAAATTGAGTTTGATTTATTTAGGTATTTTTCATGCATGTATAGGTGTAGAAATATTGAAATTTGATGATGAAATTAGAAGCAAAGTTTTGGTACACAAGCTACCATGTTTTGGTGATGAATGTATTCAAGTGTTATGCAATTGTTTTTGAATGATTTGAATGATTTTATGAGCTATCTTGATGATGGAATTGACTTGGAATTGAAAGAAATTGCATTGTATGTCAAATAGTCGTTTCACGACTAAATATTTTTCATAATTGCACCAATGTGATGTTTGATGGATTTAAATTGAATTTACACCATATTATGTGTATTTGAGTGTATTTGTGATGAGAAAAATCGAATAGGATTGATGGTGTAAAAATTAGTGCATATTCGGCCAACCAAGGGTAAAATGGTTTGAGAATATGTTTAAATGCATTGATGTGGAATTTGAACTTTAATTGAGGTGTTTTTCATGCTTAATTATTGAGAAATTCAAATGGAATGAATATGCGATTAGTTAGGGTCGTTACGACTTGAAGAAAGGGGTATTTTGAAAGTCTCGTGTAGTTAGGCATTTGTGTATTTATGTATGATGTTGGAAATATGTGTACGAATCATTTTGGTTGAGACATTGCCTAAACGTAGAATGTGAAAATACATAGGTAACGTGGAGGTAAGGGAACTCGAAATCGTAAGTTAACGTGAGCTAGGAAACGATAAGTGTCATTTCGAAATGTTTTGTTGCATTAATTTCTATTCAATGAATTTATATTATATGTTTAAATTCATACTTTGAAATGATGAATTGTGATTTTAAAGTGAATATATTCAACATGAAAACCTCTTGCATGAATTCTAGAAAATTTATGTGAAATAGGAATTATATGATGACAAGTAGCATGTGTGAAAATGTTTTGCAATCTTATGGTACATTTTATAGGTATCTCAGATAGATGTTTAAGCACCCTAAGCGTGCATTGGCAATGTCGGGGGTGTTCGTCACTAACAAATCTAACAACGAGAGGTATCCGTGGGAGGGAATGTGTTAGTTTAGTCTAGTATGTTGCCATTTATGCGCAGGGTATATTATAAGCTAGCTAACTACTTGAGTGATGGTAAATGCCACTCCTAGTGATGGTAAATTCCGCTACATAGTTACCAAACAGATGGCCCGAGCGATGGTAAATACGGCTCCGAGCGATGGTAAATTTCGCTCTGCCACATACCTAAGGTGTCATGTAGTATTCAGGCCCCGATGGTTGGTTCATGAAGGGATTTTTCAAAAAATTGTAATGAGAATGAAATGACACAAGCTGCTAGGTTTTCGGAATTGAAAAGTGCATTCAGAATAGTTTTCCAAAAACATGAATTTTATTGTTGATGTGTAATTGAATTTCAGTTTTAATACACATGATTTATATTTTTATTAAATGCTTATACATGCTTTTGATGTAGATGAGGTTTTCTGAAAATGTATTTCAGTTGCATAGTATTGAAACAACTATGAAATGTTTTTAAAAACTTTTAGGGAGACTGTTTTCGAAAGTAGTTTGTATAGAAATATATGACACTCACTGAGCTTGTTTAGCTCACTTTCTGTTTTGTGTTTTATAAATAAAACCTTCCAGGTGCAAGCGTAGGTGTTGCGGTAGTAGGGACTCCCACCTCAGAATAGTAGGACGACATCGGGTGCTGTTGTGTTGTACTTGATTATGTATGTTTGCTTTAAATGTTTTCAAAAAACTTGTGAAATGATGTTTGTATGGAATTATATGAATTTCTCGGAAAACATGTTTATGCATGTTATGCAAATGAATTTAATTTGAAAGCATGTTGTGGTTGGTTGTGAAAATGAAAAAGAGAGCTTGAGGCCCAGAAGTTGAGAAATTTAATTGTTTTAGAAGTGTATAGGTTTTCGATGAATTTTATAAGGTGAAATTTTTTGAAAAACAGCTGTTGTGCTGCCGAAATTTTTAAAACCCTACTTTACAAATATACTTTAAAAAGAAAAAAATTCGACCCATTTTTGCAAGAAAAGAAATCTATAAAAAGTTTTTAAAAAGATTTTTAGTAAAGATGAAAGGGCTTAGCTTCACAAGAATCTTTCAGTCAGAGCAGATTCTGATTAGAAAGCCATCGTAAGGTTGCCGGACAGGTCACCTTGAGTATAAGAGTTGGGGTCTATTAGCGTTGGTATCAGAACATAGGTTTTCATTCATATAATTTCAAAAACTTCATTGTTTTACATGCATTTGATTTCAGAAAATTGCAAGTGTTTCATAAATTTTATTTTGTTGAAATCACAGCATTATGCATCGACGAAGTCATAAGGGTCCCAGAAGAGCCGATCCAGAAGCTTCAAAACCTGATGCACCATTAGGCTAGAAGGTTGAATAGATGATGGGTTCGGTGAATGCCTCTATGAATCAGCCTTACCTAGGACCGTCGGAACCGGTAGAACCACTCGATGGAGGCTTTAATGCAAAACAAGTGGCCCTAATACTGACAGCAGCAATGCGTCAACCGCGTGAGATCCCAAAAGCATCGAAGTGCTCAATCGAACGCGTTTGTAAATTGGGAGCGAAATCGTTTAGCAGGAGTGGTGATCCCGAGAGTGCTCTATCATGGTTGGATCATGTTGACAAGATTTATAAAGTTGTAAGGTGCTCGAATGACCAGAGAGTGTTAGTCTCCACCTTCCTCTTGGAAGATAAAGCTAAAGACTAGTGGGAGGCTTTAGAGAGGAGACATCTAGATGGGATTTCATGGGCACTGTTCTAGAGAGAGTTTACAGACAGATTCTACCCAAAGAGTTATAAGGATGCCCCAATAGAAGAGTTTTTTAAGTTGGAACAGGGTGCGACATCCGTGATTAAGTATTAGAAGAAATTTTTCAAGCTGGTCTAGATTGTTCCATTTATAACTGAGGATGAGAAACAAAAGCGCAAGAGATTCACTGCGGGTTTAAATCCCAACCTCATAATCCACTTATCATTGGCCTCTCAAACGCATTATGGGGAACTTGTGGAAGCTATTATAAAAGTAGAGAGGAATGTGACAGCTATTATCCAGGATGGAAGATCAGAAAGCAAGCGCAGCAGATCCAGTTGGCTCTAGGAAGGACATGGTAAGATTGACAAGAAAATGAGCAAGTCTAAATGGTTTGATGGCAGGGGGATGAGTAGAGGAGCATCATCTAGTCAGGGGTTAGATCACTTGCAGCACTCAAAAGCTTTCGCACTGTGAAGAGTTTTGCATTAGAGTGTAGCAAATGCGGAAGGAGACATTCGGGCGAATGTCGAATGAGTGGTATTGCTTGTTATCGTTATGGGTAGGAAGACCACTATGTGAGAGAGTGTCCACAGTTAGCCATCTCCACGAGATCAAAGATTGGACCTTTAGCACCTACACAGGCTAGTATTGGTCAGAGACCAGGAGGTAGAGACTCTCGGATTAGAGGGCAGAGTGTCATAGCTCCAACTAGAGGTTTAGGGAGTAGAGGAGTACCTCCTACAAGTCAGCTAGGTAGACCTCGCATGCAAGCTCGAGTGTTCATAGTTACCTACTAGGAAGCGAACACTACTCTGGAAGTGGTTATCGGTATGATTTCTGTTCTTGATCATGATGCATATGTGTTGATAGATCTTGGAACTACACATTCTTTTGTGTCTGTACATTTTTTTGCCAAGGTGAATGTTGAGTTACAGGCATTAGATTGTGGTCTACTAGTTTCCATCCCTGCTGGAGACTCACTTGTAGTGGAAAAAGTGATTTTAGGCAGTCAAGTAGTGATAGAAGGCAAAAAGTTCCCGACGAATCTGATTGTATTGAATATTTAGGATTTTGATGTAATCTTGAGGATGGATTTGTTGTTCGAACATCGAGCCACAGTCGATTGTTATAAGAAGGAGGTTAGATTGGTGAGATCAGGGGAACCAGATGTGGTGTTCCATGGGACACAGAAAGTACTTGCCACCAATATTGTGACCGCTATTGTAACACCCGAAATTTCATAAATAGTATTTTCGAAGGAATAACATTTCGAAAGAATAGTATTTTTGAGAAATAGTGGTTTCTGGATGAATAGCGTATGTGTAAATAGTAAAATTTTCGAAAAGCGGACCTTGAATTAAATTAAAACTCCGAAATAAGTAATAGAGTCTAAGAAAACTTAAATGAATCATTCATAAATAATGTTTTTAAAGGAATAGCATTCCGAAGGAATAGTATTTTTTGAGAAATAGTGATTTTGGATGAATAGTATTTTCAGATGAATAGCATTCGTGTGAATAGTAAAATTTTCGAAAAGCGGACCTTGAAGTCAAAAAGAACTCCATAATAAGTAATAGAGTCTAAGAAAACTGAAACGGATAAAAAATGAGTCCGTTTGACGTAAAATGAAATCGTTTTCTGATCCGATCGGAAATTCGAAATGATTTTCGAAAAATTTTGAAAACGTAGAGAAATGTCAAAATGAGTATTGAACTACTCAAGAAAAATTTTAGAAACTCAAACAACACTTCTGAAAGAGATCCATATTGAAATGGAATCAATTTGGAAATCGCCAGAGGCGATTTAGTGAGTTTACGGAAAGCCAAAAGGGGCATGGAATGACTTTTAAGAGTCACCAAGGTTACTAGAAGTATGTAGGAAGTCCGAATATAGGCCCCGATAAATTTTGATAGGATTTTGAAAAAGTTGTGAAAAAATCGAATTCGGGCGTTTTGGAAAAGTCAAATCAAAAGAGATAAGAAATGATAGACATGTGGGGCAAGCAACCATGGAAATATGACATGTGGCATAAAGGATAAGGACGAGGACATTTGGCAAGATATCATGGATGACATTTTCGTGATTTTGAGTAAATTTTAAGGGCAAATTAGACTTTTGGATGGATAGTATATAAAGTTGAATGCATGAAGGATGAAAGAAGAGTGAAATCACTCGGCCAAAGAGAAGGAAAATGTGAGAGAGAGGAGAGACCGTGAAAGGAGAGGAAAATCAAGAGAAGAAGAAGGAAAAAGAAATTGTTGCCTTGAGGAAGAGAAAGAAGGGAGAAGAAGAAGATGATGATGATGAGATTTCAAGGGCCATCCATCCTTCTCTAGCTCTCAAACCCATTAAGAATTTTTCAAGAAAGAGTGAAGAGAATTGAAGGTGAGTTGAGAAATTTTTATATTAGTTTGATGGGTAATTTTTTTATAGTTGATTTAATGAGTTTTTGATGGAATTTATGGTTTAATTAGAGTTAGATTAACTTCAAATTGAGTTTAGAAGAGGAAATAAGCATCAAAGAGCTTTTGGTCAAGGAAATTAGTAAGGTAAAGTGTTAGGGTTTTATGTGATTTATAAAATTAAATTTAAATTGATGGGTTTTTGAATATTAGATGTTATTTGAGATGTTTTGGTGATATTTGATGTAATAGAAATGAAAGAAAGTGATTGAATATGTGCATGTGTCATGGACAGTCAAAGGAAGAAATAATGATGTAATTCATTTGATTTGGTGTTTGATGAATTTTGTATGTGATTTGAGTTGATTTTAAGTAAATTGATGGAAAGAAATTGAGAAGATTGAGTGGTTATGCATGAGATTCAAATTCCGTTAGAATAAGTGCAATTGTGTATTGAATGGATTTTTGATGCTCGATTTTGTGTTTGATGAATTTGGTATGAGTTTTGGGTAGATTTTGAGCTAATTGATGTAAAGAAAATGAAAAATTGGGGTGTGGTTCATGAAAATGGATTTTTGCTAGAATAGGGTGTAATTGTGTATTGAGTTGAATTGTTGATGTTTGGTGTGGATATAGAATGTTTTTGGATAAATTTGAGTGAATTTAAGTCAATGAAATGAAGAAAATGGAGTTGAATACCTAGAGAGGGTGGACAGCTAAAGAAGAAGATAATGAAATGTTGTTAATATTTTTAGTTTGATGTAATTGTATGAGAATTAATTGAAATTAAGTTAGTTGACAGAAAAAGAACTAAAGAAATGGATGATTTTGCATGAGTTTGATATTTGTTAGTATAAGGGTATATGTATATTTAATTGAATTCTTGAGGTTTGAGGTTGTTATGTGGTGTTTTTATATGATTTGGGGTTAATAAAAATTAATGGAAAGAGGAAACATAAAGCTAGAAGTAGTTGGATTTATATTTGGTTAATTGCATGGAAATTGAAGTATATGATTTAATTTAATTGTGTTGATGACTTTGACAATGAAATGGATGTGTGAGTGAGACTTGAATTAGAGAAATGGTTGGAAAGTGGCATGGATATGAAATTAAAAATTTGGCTAGTATGTTAATGGTAGTGAAATTGTGAAGGGAATTGTAAATTGAGTATAAATTTAAAAAGTTATGTGATAGATATTGGGGTTTAAATTGTGACTTGTAAGTGATTGAATTGGAAGAAAAATGATCAAGAAAGGGAGGTTAAAAAGGGCAAGTAAATAGTGTGAACAAGTGAGTGCCTTTAAATTATTTTCGAAAGTTTTCATTCTAGTTGATTTTCTGTTATTATGTTATGCTTATGAAAAACCATATTTATAAGATTTAATGTGAAATTTTATTATATGTTATTCATATAGTTTTTGAAACGAATATGTAAATTGAAAAGTTATGACTTGTTTAAAATTTATGCTTAATATGTGGAGAAAGGTATTTTAAACTAAATGAATTTTGATTGAATTAGTTGTATGGATATGGGAATGTTTTATATGAAATGTGGAATCAATGAAAGAAATATTCTATATGAAATGTGGATTTGGTGAAATGAAAATGATTTATGAAATGAAATTTAAAACCTATGGTACGCCTAGTTATGATATAGAGATCTTCGGTTTGGGTTGAGTACCCTAAGCATGCATTGGTTGAGTCTGAGTCAGAGTTGTCAGCTAGTCACTAACCTTACTAACAATGGGAGGTACCTGCACGGAGTCAACTGAGTCAGTCTGTCAATGAGTCGTCCAATGCACGTACGGGTATATTATTAGCTAGCTTCCACCCGAGTGAGGATAATTCCACTTCGTAGTAAGGACAATTCCGCTACGAAAACCGGATTGATAGCCTACCTGAGGTACCATTTCGAGATGGCTCAAGCGAGGACAATTCCGCTCCAGATATAGGATACCATATAGTAGAGACCATTAGTGGTTGACTTGTTTTTATACTGAAATGTTTTTATGAATTAATACTGCCACCACTGATAGATGTTTTGGATAGAAAATGGAAACCATGCAACTTTCTTGAAAATTGATTTATTAAGCATGAATTTATTCGTATTGAAATTGATTTTATGGAAATGAATCAAGAAATGAGTTTCCAAAGGAATTAAACTGATTTTTCATTTTAATGATTATAATTTTTTTTTTTTTTTTTGTAAAGGTATTTAGGGAGGTTATTTTATATAAGTAGAATTATCAGGAAACCTCATGACACTCACTGGGCTATCAAACTCACATATATTTTATGTTTTATAAATAAAAACCTCCCCTGGTGTAGGAACTAGCGATTAGGATAAGCGCTCCCCTTCCTCGGAATATATGAGCTGAATAAGTTAAAGATTCTATGAAGTCATATACATTGCATTTTGCATTTATAAAAATTGAATTGTCTATAATTTTATGTTGTATATATACTTTTGGATTGTAAGTTTTATAAGCCTTACCACGGTTGTGGTAACGTATTGTTTAATGAAATTAAAATGACTCTATAATCTTTTGTATGCATATGAAATTTTGAAATGTTTATTTGTGATTTAAAGTATTTGATCTTGAGAATGAATATTCATTTCTGAAGTGTTGAAATCAATTCGATTTGAATTAGAATTTGTGGCTAGGAAATTGTTTTGAAAATGGACCAAGGTCCAGATTGGTAGTGGAGATGATAATTTAAATTTAAAAGTGTTGAAAGGTTTTAAACTTGTAGGGTGGCACGATCATAAAACAGTCGTTATGCTACCCGAATTTTTATAAAACCATTTTGCAATTGTTAAGGAAAAATATATATAAAAAAAAAAAAAATTTCCCCATGTTTCCACTAGAAATGAAAAAGTTTAAAAAGATTTGAAAAGTTAACGGTTTAGCTATGCAAGAATCTTTTAGTTGGATAGGATATCGACTGGAAGATTATCGTAGGATTGCTGAAGACAGGACCCTTCCCAGACCTTATCTATGCTCTTGTCTGGAGGATCCTGCCGGGCACTTCAACGGACTTATCGAAACCGACTTGTTGGATCGAAGAAATCCGAGAAGCGAACCCTAACTTTCTTCAACCGGTTTACTCGTTTAAACTCAAAAATTCAATTTTCTTTTAAACTAGTTGGGAGTGATATAATTTTTCTCGATTCTATTTCAAATATTTTTATAAAATTTTCGCAAGCATAACGGCTGCATTTTTGATAAACCAAAATTTACCTGTCAAGAAACAGCAATTCAACTATTTTTGTAAACCTCCCAACTTCTTTATTCTCAATCATGCATCATTCATCACAGTTTCATAAGCATAAACAATTCATAAGATACACAAGTGCACCAAATGTATAAATGTAAGAATATTTATCACTTTTACAAGCCCTACATCATTCAAATTCAAAATATACGCGATTAAATACATATACAAAATATATCCCAGTATCTTGCGCGATTGCCCACCTATAGATATATATATATATATAAGCAAAAGTCGGTCTCGTCCGGCGGTGGCACGAAATGAAAACAAACAAGCTACAAAACGAACAACAAGTTAGTGCGATAACATCATAGGATATCATATCACACATACTAACATACAATTTACAAGTCTTAAAATTTTCTTTAAAACTCTCCATGTATACCCTTGACTCGTTCTAACTATCACGGGCGATTTTAACTAACGCCAACGTGAAGCTTACTAATGCATCTCAACCACTACGTTACGGAATTTACTGCATCGTACGTAGGGCGCTAAACTATTCACTGAACAACTATAATGCGAATTTTCTGCATCGCAAATGTAGTGCTAAATCTCTAGACGACTATGACCGGAATTTACTGCATCGCTTTGTAGCGCTAACTGTCAACTAACCAACTACGTGCGGAATTGTCTGCATCGCAACGTAGCGCTATACTTTTCTATAAACTGAGCGACTACGGACGGAATTCTCTGCGTCGTCACGTAACGCTAAATCTCATTAACTTATAGGGTATACACATGGGTTTTATTATCCATTTTTCTAGTGCCAAAGCATAAAACTCTATATTTTCAAAACCTCTAAATACTTTTCTAATTTCATACTCTTTTAACAACAACTGAGTATCAATTTCTATTCTCATATAGGGTCCATAGGAACCTATACACTCATACTTTGACATTTATATAAGAAAGCATTCTCATTTTCTTTGATTACTTACTATCATATTTAATTTCAAACATCAAGCGATTTCATGAAATTGAAAAAGAAGTCGAGTGGCGAACCACTTATCTCAAGGCTGCGTCAAGCGTCTCGACGAGGCTCCTGGACGCCACTCACACGCTCGTCACCTACACAATAAGTTCTCTTCATTACTATTAACAAAAACCTCAATTTTTCAACGATATGTTAGGAATTCCCAACTATACCCAATTCTCTTTATTCTTTCTATATAGCTCCTAACTCGTTTCTAATTCAACCGAGACTCTGAAATCTCGATTTTTGTGGAAAATTTTTAGTTTTGGACCCCTAGGGATATCCCCACACGGTCCGTTTACTTGTCGGAGGCTTAAAACGAAAAATCACAATTTTATTTAAAATGGACAGCCCTTGACAGAACAGACGATAACCTGCTGCTCGGGGCACCGTTTTCCTTCGTTCTTTTTCCTATGGCTCACTTACATCACATTCTAGTCACACGACAAATTTCATTGAGAAATATTATCGTTTGCTAAGTCAAATATAATGAAAACGTTCATTTTGGACACTTTCGGGTACATTTTAATGTCCGTTTAATAAACTTTGGGTTTCGGATTAACAACGCTAGATTTTCTTTTATAACTAAGCTTCATTTAACTAATAATGACTAACTAAATTCATTTCAAGCCATAAAAATTGCGTTAAGCTAGCCATTTCACTTCTCAGAGTTCTAACGACACTATTTTGTGCATAACTTGCACAATTTTTATCGGATTTGATCCGTTCCAAAACCTATGATTTTCTATGGTTCCTAGGCATCATTTGAGGTGTAGAACACCCCCAAATAAGCCAAATATGGTCAGGTCTCCTCTAGATAAAAATTCAGCTCGGGATTGACATTTTTTACCACAACTATGTCTTTGCAACTCTAAACACCTCTCTAACTTTTCTAACCTCTTTAAGGCTTAAAATTGGTTTCAAAACCATCTAATTTCAAGGTCTAACTACTGCCCTTCAAGTCTCTAATACATACATAGGTCTAACTTGGTCATTAGAGTGCTCAAAATTCACTCAAGACTTCAATCAACCACTTGGTGTGCATAAACACCATTTTCGGTTTCTATTTCGTTTGTACATATGACAGCCCATATTTACATCTTTTATGGCATCAATTACACACAATAATCATCTCTTATGGTTTCATATCCCTCACATGAGGTTCTAACAAGATTTAAAAGCAATATTCCAACATGAATCAACAACAACTTCATAAACAAGCTGTCAACACATTCTGGTTCTGTTTCAGCAGAAAATTAAAAACAATCAAGCTGAAATCTTACTTGATTCTTAGCTTAGGGGGTTGAGAGGAGTCTAAGAAGGATGTTTGAGGGCTTGGAAGGCAACTTGGGTGGTGATTCTTCTCCCTTCTTTCCTAGCCGACCAGCTTCCTCGCGATTTCTACTATCGCGCCTGTCTTCTGCTCGCACGCGGTTCTGTCTTGCTTGCTGTCTTGCGTGCGTTTTGCACGACCAGACCTGCACCTCCCCTTCTTCAACTGGTTCTCTTGCTACTCTGCCTAGATATAGTCATTCACGGCCTCAGAAACCCCCTCACTCGAGCTGTTCTTGCGTGAACTCGCGACCATCACTGTCGCGCGAGAGGTTCTGCTCACGTCCACGGCTGCTGCTGCTGCCTCCTTGCTCGACCAGCAGCCTCTTACTTCCTTCTTGCTTGCTGGTTGCTTCTCTTCCCTCTTCTGGCCTTCTCTTCTGGTTCACGGCAGTAGCTTCCCTCTCTTTCTCAAACTCTCTCGTTCTCTCTCACGGCTGCACATTGTTTTTGCTGAAACAATTTCAGCTAATGTTTGATTATATAGTATCAACTCTTCTTAATTACATCTTGTCCCAACTCTCTTTAATTTCATCTAACTCTCATTTCCTTTCTTTGATTCTCATATTAGCCCATCTATACTTGTTTTAATTCTCGTTTCGTTAACATTTTCCTTCGATCGTCAAGCTTGAATTATTTTTTAAAAAAACTAAGCTTATTTTATTAATCTTGACTCTCTCTTTTTAATCGAATTTTAATTCGATTATCATTTACTAACATCTTGGATTTCTTGACTTAGATTTTCGTTGACACACTACTAACTTTTTATGGACGACAAATTTCGTCGTATTCTAAATGAATAAATTTCGGAGGCTATGAAATTCAATCAATTAAACATAGAGAGTTATCTATTGTCTCTCTAACTTAGTTTCTAACGTTGGGACTTTAGAAGTCGGAGCTAGGAGTTTACAATTTCTTCCCCCCTTATAAAAATTTCGTCCTCGAAATTTAAATTGCATACCTAATACAAACAACTGAGGATATTGGGCACGCATCTGTGCTTCGGGCTCCCATGTAGCCTCTTTTGACCCATGATTTCGCCATAGCACCTTCATTAGCGGAATCACTTTATTACGCAACACTTGATCTCTACGATCTAGGATTTCTACTGGATGCTCCTCGTAGGTCAAGTTTTCCTTCAACTGAACTGGTTGCTCTTGCAGAGTGTGAGGAGGATCAGCTATGTACTTGTGTAACATAGAGACGTGGAACACGTCATGGATGTTGGCTAACTCTGATGGTAGCCTCAATCGATAAGCCACTTCACCCACTTTGTCTACTATCTCATAGGGGCTTATGTATCGAGGGCTCAACTTTCCACGTTTTTCGAATCTCAGAATACCCTTCCAGGGCGAGACTCGTAGAAACACTTGATCACCCACTTCAAACTTTAAATCTCTTCTTCGATTTTTCGCATAGCTTTTCTGTCTGTTGCTTGCTATCTTTAACCGCTCTCTGATCATATTTACTTTCTCGGTTGTATCTTAGACAATCTCTGGGCCAATTAATCTTCTCTCCCCTACTTCGTCCCAACAGACTGGGGTTTTGCACTTCCTGTCATACAATGCCTCATAAGGTGCCATACCAATACTCGACTGGTAGCTATTATTATAGGTAAACTCTATCAATGCTAGGTAATTATCCCAGCTCCCCTTGAACTCCATCACACAGGCTCTCAACATATCTTCGAGAGTCTGGATGGTTCTCTCTGATTGGCCATCTGTCTGTGGGTGAAAAGCCGTACTGAAATGTAATCTGGTGCCCATAACATCTTGTAGCTTCGGCCATAATCGAGAAGTGAAACGAGAATCTCTGTCTGATACAATGGACACAGGTGCGCATGTAGCCTCACAATCTCGTCCACATATAACTGTGCATACCTCTCTAGAGAATAGGTATTATTAATAGCAATGAAGTGGGCCGACTTCGTCAATCTATCCACAATAACCCAAATGGCATCATATCCCCGTTGTGTCCTGGGAAGTCCCGTCACGAAATCCATCGTGATCCTTTCCCATTTCCACTCAGGAATGGATACAGGATGTAGTAAACCTGCTGGTTTCTGATGCTCAATCTTAATCTATTGACAGGTTAGGCACTTAAATACGAACTCTGCTATCTCTCTCTTCATACCTCTCCACCAGTAGTGGTCTCTCAGAGTCCGATACATCTTAGTACTCCCTGGATGCATAGCACATGTTGAGAAGTGTGCCTCTTCCATGATTTCTTTCTTCAACTCTATTACATCTGGGACACATAATCTCTGGCCCAACACTAGTGTCCCATCACCTCGTAAGGTGAAGCTACTCTGTTGTCCAGCCTCTATCTTGCTTCTCAATTTCATCAAATACAAGTCCTGAGCTTGCAAGTCTTTAACCCTGTCCACTAACACTGGCCGAACATGAAAAGTTGCTACTAGAGCTCCTGATTCTACTGTCTCTAAACTGACTCTCATAGATCTCAACTCTACTAGCATCTGCAAGTACTCTACTTTAAGCTGGGCTACGGAACTAGAGGGTTTCCTGCTTAGCGCATCTGCTACTACATTTGCCTTGCCTGGGTGGTATTTAATGGTGCAGTCATAGTCTTTAATAAGCTCTATCCACCTTCTCTGTCTCATGTTCAAGTCTTTCTGCGTGAACAAGTACTGTAGGCTCTTGTGATCAGTGAAGATCCTGCAAGGTACTCCATAGAGATAGTGTCGCCATATTCTCAAAGCGAACACTACAGTTGCTAACTCTAAGTCGTGTGTTGGATAATTCACTTCATGCTTTTTTAATTGCCTTGAAACATAAGCTATCACTCTATCATGCTGCATTAACACACAACCTAAACCTTGCCTGGAGGCATCGCAATACACTGTAAACCCTTCACTTCCTGAGGGAAGTGTAAACACTGGTGTTGTAGTTAGCCTTTGCTTTAACTCATCGAAACTGCTCTGACAGGCTTCTGACCAGATGAACTTCTCTTCTTTCCTTGTTAACTTGGTCAGTGGGGTGGCTATCTTTGAGAATCCTTCTACAAACTTCCTGTAATACCAAGCTAAACCCAAGAAGTTTCTGACTTCTGTTACACTCGTGGGTGGCTTCCAATTTACAATAGCTTCTATCTTCTGGGGATCTACTGAAATACCCTCTGCGATACTACATGTCCCAGAAATGCCACGCGATCTAGCCAAAACTGGCACTTGCTAAATTTTGCATACAGCTGATGCTCTCTTAGAGTCTGTAACACAACCCTCAAGTGCTCTGCGTGCTCCTCTCTATTACCTGAATATACCAGGATATCATCAATGAAAACTATAACGAACTTGTCTAAGTACGGTCTGAAGACACGGTTCATCAGATCCATAAAGGTTGCTGGGGCATTGGTTAAGCCGAATGACATCACTAAGAACTCATAATGCCCATATTTAGTTCTGAAGGCTATCTTGGGAACATCCTCTCTTTGCACTTTCGATTCCTTTAGCTCAGTTGGTGCCATCCGATATGGAGCTATAGAGATGGGTTCTGTGCCAGGTGCTAACTCAATCTCGAACTCAATTTCTCTATCCAGAGGTAGTCCTGGAAGGTCCTCGAAAAATACATCAGAGAACTCGTTCACCACAGGAACTTCTGTCATTTGTAACTCAGTACTGCCAGCTTCTATGGCATACACCAAGTATCCTTGGCATGCTTTACGAAGCATCTTGTTTGCTTGTATCACGCTGATTAAACTTGTAGAGAGTATCTTCCTCTCTCCACAAAAGATCACCTTTGGTTCCCCAGGCTGACTAAACTAGACCTCTTTCCTGTAGCAATCTACGGTAGCGCGATGTTTAGCTAGCCAATCCATGCCCAAAATGATGTCAAAGTCATGAATATTGAGTACTATTAGATTAGCCTCGAACTCATGACTTGCTATAGTCACCTTACTTCCCATGTAAACTCTATCTGCAATTAGCGAATCACCTGTGGGAAGTGACACTACCATGCTACACTTGGTCGGACTCAACTCTATCCCGACTCTATCTATGAACTCTCGAGAAATAAAAGAATGGGTGGCTCTTGGGTCCACCAATACATGAGCATCAGTATCAAATAAAGAGATGGTACCTGTGACCACATCTGGTGTAGCATCTACCACCTGTATGGGTCACTGTATATACTCTAGCGGCCTGACTGCGGGGTCTACCTGGCTGTCCTCTAGGGGGTATGTCTCTACCTGCTCCGCCACTAGGCTGCCATGCACTAGTAGCTCCTCCAGTCTGGGGGCCTCCCCTATCGGGTCCACGACTCCTACTAGTCTGCCCTTGAGCTGTAGATACGGCCTCAGACGGACTCGACGTCACTGCACTGGGACAATCTCTCATGAAATGGCCCTCCTGGCCGCATCTGAAACACCCAGTCCTGCCTTGAAGGCACTCACCGGGATGCGACCGGCCACATCTGCTGCACACTGGTCGGCTCCTCCAGCTCTGCTGGCTCCTGGACCCTGCTGATGAACGAATAGGACTTTGACTGGTCTGGGGTCTCTGACTCTGCTGTCGACTCTGTGACCATGTTGGGCACCACTTACTAGACTCTCCCTGATGACTATCGGTCTAGCTTCGCTTTTGATTGAATTGCGACTTTGAACTTAAGGCAATCTGGGCACTCTGCTCAACTCTGGTGGCGGCCTCCACTAGTGGTCTATACTGAGTATGTACGACGAATGTTATAATTGTCTTGACTGTAGGATTTAGGCCTGCCATAAATCTGCTAATCTTCTGTTCTTCATTTTCAGCAATATGAGGGACTAAACGAACTAGCTTGGAGAATTTCTTTTCATATTCTGTCACTGTGGAGTTCCGCTGGTCTAACTTGTAAAACTCCTCAATCTTAGCATTTCTGCAAATTTTCGGGAAGAACTTATCTGTAAACTCTTTCTTGAATTCTTCCTAAGATGTTTGGCTCAGATGCGCCCTCTGATGCGCCTTCCACCAATCGTTAGCTCGATCCTTCAGTAAGAAGGTTGAGAAGAAGACCATATGATCCTCGGTGCATCTTAGGATCTGAAATATTTCTTCATTCGTCTCTAGCCATGACCATGCTCTCTCGGGATCCCCGGTTCCGTCATATGGCTTCGCGCCTAACCTGCAGGTGCGCTCTACAGTTGCCCCTGTCTCCCGCGAGTGCTTAAGGACCGCGGTTAACATTTGGGCCAGTTGCTCCATTTGCCCTGGAGTAGGTCCTGGGGCAGGCTCTGATCTGACCGACTGTGACGGCCCTGGGTGTGAGGAACTAGTTGGCACATCGACGGACTCGTCAACATGCTCATCTGATGATGGAGGTGCCTCTGCGGCTGCCTGTCTCGTCCTCGGACGATCTCTATGCTGCATAGCTAAGCGTGTACTAATACACTAATAGCCACAAATCAAGAATTCAAGTTCAGCAACTAGTTCAATAAAGTCTGGCATGATAATTTCATGCAATATTTAACTCACAATTTAATGCATAAACTTTTACTTAACAACTCGCTTTGATGCACATTCATAACATGCTGAATTCAAGTGCTATAACTTATGTTTTAGCTTATGCAATCGATGAAAGCATAACTCTTAAAAGCTGAAAAATGATGCGTGCACAAAATAACTTCGTGCCTTAAGCATAACTAGCGCACAATTTGTGAGAAATAGCTTAAACTTTTCTCTTAAAACTTTCTCTGAAAACTTTTTCTTAACTGAACGAGAATCGGCCTCTGATACCAACTTGACAAGACCCTTCCCAGACCTTATCTATGCTCTTGTCTGGAGGATCCTATCGGGCACTTCAACGGACTTATCGAAATCGACTTGTCGGATCGAAGAAATCCGAGAAGCGAACCCTAACTTTCTTCAACCGGTTTACTCGTTTAAACTCAAAAATTCAGTTTTCTTTTAAACTAGTTGGGAGTGATATAATTTTTCTCGATTCTATTTCAAATATTTTTATAAAATTTTGGCAGCATAACGGCTACATTTTTTATAAACCAAAATTTACCTGTCAAGAAACAACACTTCAACTATTTCTGTAAACCTCCCAACTTCCTTATTCTCAATCATGCATCATTCATCACAGTTTCATAAGCATAAACAATTCATAAGATACACAAGTGCACCAAATGTATAAATGCAAGAATATTTATCACTTTTACAAGCCCTACATCATTCAAATTCAAAATATACGCAATTAAATACATATACAAAATATATCCCAGCGTCTTGCGCGATTGCCCACCTATAGATATATATATATATAAGTAAAAGTCGGTCTCGTCCGGCGGTGGCACGAAATGAAAACAAACAAGCTACAAAACGAACAACAAGTTAGTGCGATAACATCATAGGATATCATATCACACATACTAACATACAATTTACAAGTCTTAAAATTTTCTTTAAAACTCTCCATGTATACCCTTGACTCGTTCTAACCATCACGGGCGATTTTAACTAACGTCAACGTGAAGCTTACTAATGCATCTCAACCACTACGTTACGGAATTTACTGCATCGTACGTAGGGCGCTAAACTATTCACTGAACAACTACAATGCGGAATTTTCTGTATCGCAAATGTAGTGCTAAATCTCTAGACGACTACGAGCAGAATTTACTGCATCGCTTCATAGCGCTAACTGTCAACTAACCAACTACGTGCGGAATTGTCTACCTCGCAACATAGCGCTATACTTTTCTATAAACTGAGCGAGTACGGACGGAATTCTCTGCGTCGTCATGTAACGCTAAATCTCATTAACTTATAGGGTATACACATGCGTTTTATTATCCATTTTTCTAGTGTCAAAGCACAAAACTCTATATTTTCAAAACCTCTAAATACTTTTCTAATTTCATACTCTTTTAACAACAACTGAGTATTAATTTCTATTCTCATATAGGGTCCATAGGAACCTATACACTCATACTTTGACATTTATATAAGAAAGCATTCTCATTTTCTTTGATTACTTACTATCATATTTAATTTCAAACATCAAGCGATTTCATGAAATTGAAAAAGAAGTCGAGTGGCGAACCACTTACCTCAAGGCCGCGTCAAGCGTCTCGACGAGGCTCCTGGACGCCGCTCACGCGCTCGTCACCTACACAATAAGTTCTCTTCATTACTATTAACAAAAACCTCCATTTCTCAACTATATGTTAGGAATTCCCAACTATGCCCAATTCTCTCTATTCTTTCTATATAGCTCCTAACTCGTTTCTAATTCAACCGAGACTCTCAAATCTTGATTTTTGTGGAAAAGTTTTAGTTTTGGACCCCTAGGGATATCCCCACACGGTCCGTTTACTTATCGGAGGCTTAAAACGAAAAATCACAATTTTATTTAAAATGGACAGCCCTTGACAAAACAGACGATAACTTGGTGCTCGGGGCTCCGTTTTCCTTCGTTCTTTTTCCTACGGCTCACTTACATCACATTCTAGTCACACGACAAATTTCATTGAGAAATATTATCGTTTGCTAAGTCAAATCTAATGAAAACATTCATTTTGGACACTTTTGGGTGCATTTTAATGCCCGTTTAATAAACTTTGGGTTTCGGATTAGCAACGCTAGATTTTCTTTCATAACTAAGCTTCATTTAACTAATAATGACTAACTAAACTCATTTCAAGCCATAAAAATTACGTTAAGCTAGCCGTTTCACTTCTCAGAGTTCTAACGGCACTATTTTGTGCATAACTTGCACAATTTTTATCGGATTTGATCCGTTCCAAAACCTATGATTTTCTATGGTTCCTAGGCATCATTTGAGGTGTAGAACACCCCCAAATAAGCCAAATATGTTCAGGTCTCCTCTAACTAAAAATTCAGCTCAGGATTGACATTTTTGACCATAACTATGCCTTTGCAACTCTAAACATCTCTCTAACTTTTCTAACCTCTTTAAGGCTTAAAATTGGTTTCAAAACCATCTAATTTCAAGGTCTAACTACTGCCCTTCAAGTCTCTAATACATACATAGGTCTAACTTGGTCATTAGAGTGCTCAAAATTCACTCAAGACTTCAATCAACCACTTGTGTGCATAAACACCATTTTCGGTTTCTATTTCGTTTGGACATATGACAGCCCATATTTACATCTTTTATGGCATCAATTACACACAACAATCATCTCTTATGGTTTCATAACCCTCACATGAGGTTCTAACAAGATTTAAAAGCAATATTCCAACATGAATCAACAACAACTTCACAAACAAGCTGTCAACACATTCTGGTTCTGTTTCAGCAGAAAATTAAAAACAATCAAGCTGAAATCTTACTTGATTCTTAGCTTAGGGAGTTGAGAGGAGTCTAAGAAGGATGTTTGAGGGCTTGGAAGGCAACTTGGGTGGTGATTCTTCTCCCTTCTTTCCTGGTCGACCAACTTCCTCGCGATTTCTACTGTCACGCCTGTCTTCTGCTCGCACGCAGTTCTGTCTTACTTGCTGTCTTGCATGCGTTTTGCACGACCAGACCTACACCTCCCCTTCTTCAGCTCGTTCTCTTGTTGCTCTGCCTAGATATTGCAGTTCACGGCCTCAGAAACCCCCTCACTCGAGCTGTTCTTGCGTGAACTCGCGACCATCACTGTCGCGCGAGAGGTTCTGCTCGCGTCCACGGCTGCTGCTGCTGCCTCTTTGCTCGACCAGCAGCCTCTTACTTCTTTCTTGCTTGCTGGTTGCTTCTCTTCTCTCTTCTGGCCTTCTCTTCTGGTTCACGGCAGTAGCTTCCCTCTCCTTCTCGAACTCTCTCGTTCTCTCTCGCGGCTGCACATTGTTTTTGCTGAAACAATTTCAGCTAATGTTTGATTATATAGTCATCAACTCTTTTTAATTATATCGTGTCCCAACTCTCTTTAATTTCATCTAACTCTCATTTCCTTTCTTTGATTCTCATATTAGCCCATCTATACTTGTTTTAATTCTCATTTCGTTAACATTTTCCTTTGATCGTCAAGCTTGAATTATTTTAAAAAAAAACTAAGCTTATTTTATTAATCTTGACTCTCTCTTTTTAATCGAATTTTAATTCGATTATCATTTACTAACATCTTGGATTTCTTGACTTAGATTTTCGTTGACACACTACTAACTTTTTATGGACGACGAATTTCGTCGTATTCTAAATGAATAAAATTCGGAGGCTATGAAATTCAATCAATTAAACGTAGAGAGTTATCTATTGTCTCTCTAACTTAGTTTCTAACGTTTGGACTTTAGAAGTCGGAGCTAGGATTTTACAGCTGAGCAAGCTTTCTAGGGTTAGGGGCCTGTCAGTCATGATAGTAAGAAAGATGCTCTGTAAAGGGTGTTAGAGATATCTAGCTTATATGATTAACAAGAAATATGGATAAAAGTTGATTAGAAGATATCCTGGTAGTTAGAGAGTTCCTAGATGTATTTCCAGAGGATCTCCTAGGTTTACCCCTAGATAGGGAGATAGAGTTTGAGATAGATTTGACGCCGGGAACTGAGCCGATTTCAATTACTCCTTATAGGATAGCACCAGTTGAATTGAAGGTGTTAAAAGTATAGATGGAAGAGTTGCTAGATAAGGGTTTTGTGAGACCCAACACTTCTTCATGGGGGCTCCAGTTTTGTTTGTCAAGAAGAAGGATAGGAGCTTAAGGTTGTGCATTGACTACAAATAGTTAAATAGGGCAACAATACGAAATCAGTATCCGCTCTCGAGAATCGATGATTTGTTTGACCAATTACAGGGGTCTAGAGTGTATTTGAAGATTGACCTGAGACTGGGTTATCATCAGCTGAAAATTCGTGACGAAGATGTTTCAAAGACTACTTATAGGACTCGGTATGTGCATTATGAGTTTTTGGTTATGTCCTTTGGGTTGATGAATGCCTCAGCTGCATTTATGGACCTGATGAATAGGGTCTTCCGAGCCTACCTAGATAAGTTCGTGATTGTGTTTATTGATGACATACTAGTGTATTCAGGTAGTCATGAGGAGCATGCAGAACATCTCATGATAGTGCTGCAGACCCTACAAGAGCATCAGTTATACGCTACATTCAGTAAGTGCCAGTTTTGGTTAGACCGAGTTGCTTTCTTAGGTCATGTTATTTCAGCTGAAGGACTCATTATAGATCCCTAAAAGATAAAAGCCATTACAAACTAGAGACCACCCCTTAATATGACTGAAGTCAATAGTTTCCTTGGGTTGGCAGGTTACTATAGAAAGTTCATTAAGGGGTTTTACAGAATAGCAGCCCCACTGACTAGACTGATGAGAAAAGAAGAAAAGTTTGAATGGTCAGACGTCTTTCAGGAAAGTTTTGATAAGTTGAAGAGAAGATTGACATAAGCTCCTATGCTTACATTGCCAACGAGGACAGAAGGTTTTACTATATATAGTGATGCCTCGAAACAGGGTTTGGGTTGTATTTTTATGCAGAATGATAGAGTCATAACATATGCTTCCAGATAGTTGAAGAAGCATGAGTAGAACTACCCCACCCATGATCTAGAGCTTGCAGTAGCAGTATTTGTACCGAGGATTTGGAGGCATTACTTGTATGGTGTCACTTGTCAGATCTTCACGGATCATAAGAGTTTGCAATATTTGTTCACTCAGAAAGAGCTAAATTTGAGGCAAATGAGGTGGCTAAAGTTGATCAAGGACTACGATTGTACCATATAATATCATCCAGGAAAAGCAAATGTAGCAGCTGACGCATTGAGTAGAAGACTCACGAGCTTAGTGGCACATTTAAGAGCAGGGTACATTCCATTGTTAGTAGAGATGAGGTCTTTGGGAGTAAGTTTGGAATCAACAGATATGGGTGCATTGTTAACTATATTCTAAGTTCGATCGATACTCGTGGATAGGGTCCTAAAGGCACAGGTTCAGGATCTTTAATTGGTTAAGATAAGACAGGAAGTGAAGTCAGGCCAACAGGAGGACTTTACATTGAAAGAGGATAGTACACTGATGATAGGTCAAAGATTGTGTGTACCAGATGTGGCAGAACTTAAGAAGGAGAATTTTAGATGAAGCTCACTCCTCAGCGTATGTTATGCATCTGGGGAGCATAAAGATGTACCATACCTTGAAAAAGCATTATTATTGGAAATGTATAAAGAGGGAGATAGCTGAGTATGTGTCAAAGTGCTTGATATGTCAGCGGGTTAAAACTGATCACCAAAGACCAACGGGACTTCTTCAGCCACTTCCTATTTCAAAATGGAAATGAGAGCATATTACGATGGATTTTGTGGTAGAATTTCCTCGGAGTCGGAATGGATGTGATAGCATATGGGTGATAGTGGATTGACTTACGAAACCCGCCTATTTCCTACCCATCCGAAGTACGTATTCCCTTAACATATTAGTCAAGCTATATGTTGATGAAATTGTGAGGTTGCATAGGGCTTCTGTGTCAATTGTATCAAATAGAGATCCAAGGTTTACATCTAGGTTTTGGCCAAGTCTACGAGAGCTTTGGGCACTCGATTACATTTCAGTACGTCATTTCATTCGCAGACAGATAGATAGTTTGAGTGCACTATTCAAACTTTGGAGGATATGCTTAGATCCTGCGTGATGGAGTTCGGAGGAAGTTGGGATGCTCACCTGCCATTGATCGAGTTTGCCTACAATAATAGTTATGAAGCTAATATTGGCATGGCCCCATACGAGGTACTTTATGGAAGGAAGTGCAAGACTTCAGCGTGTTAGGATGAAGTAGGCAAGAGGAAATTGGTAGGTCCCAAACTTGTGTAGATGACTATAGATAAGATCAAGATTATTTGAGACAACTTAAAAATTGCCCAGGATTGGCAGAATAGCTACGCAGATAAGTGTAGAAAGTATTTGGAGTTCCAGGTTGGGGATAAAGTGTAACACCTCAAAATTTACTTCAATATGATTAGTGTCCTTTGATTAAAAATTAGTATGCAAAAAGTTGGATTAAACTGAAATTTTATGCATATATTATGAGATGTATTTTTTTTTTATTAAAGGAATTTAATATTTTAGAGGTATTTTATAAGTGAGAATTAAATTGGAAATTTAATAAGGGAATTGGAATGGTAGAGAAATGTGATTGGATAAGAAAAGAATGGAAGTAGAATGCATTGCATGGAATTTATTTTGGACCAATAGGAAATTGCCAAACCAAAAGTGAAAAAGTGATGTAATTTTAGTTGAAAATAAAATAAGAATGATGTCAAACTAGTTAGTGGAAGTATGAGTTGGAATTTCAACCAATAGAAAATTAGTATTTATAACTAAGGACATGGAGGTAATTATGGGTTTAGTTAGGGGTAAAATTATCAAATAAGAGGATTAGTATATAAAGTTATAGCTTGCATGAAACCCATTCATTTTTCTTCTCTTTGCCATGACCTCCACACCCATTTTTCTCTCTATTTTCTTCTCATTTCAAGCCTTCAAATCATCAATAAACCTAGCTTCTTCCATCATCTAAGCCTCAAAGTCATTAAATTCATCAAATTCCATCAAGATCCCAAGGTTGTTTTCAAGAGAAAGGTGCCAAATCAAGGTAAGATTATGTGGGTTTTTGATTTAGTGATGAGTTGAGGTTAGAAATGATGTAGATGCATTCATAGACATGTAGATCTAACTACTTTTGCATTTAAGTTGATAGATTTGATTTTTAATGATGATGCATGCATTCTTGAAAACCCTAGGTGTGGAACTAGCTAAAGGAAACCAAGAGAAGGACCAAGAGAAGGGGTAAGCTCAAATTGAAGGTGTGGAAAAGTCATAAACCTTGCCCAAAAGGTTGGTGTACACATGGTTTGAAAATTTAAATTTTTCTAGTAAGGTTTTAGTTTGCTTGAATTATTAATATTCTAGGTATTGGTTAAATTGGTTTGATATTGATGCTTGAACGATGTTGGTGGGTTGTTGTGATGTGCATAAGAATGAAAATGTGATGGATGGTGAAAAATTAGAGGTTGGCCGAAATTGGATAATTGGGTAAATGAGGGATTTTCTTGATAATTTATATTAATTTAAATGTCATTTGAATGGAATTATAATGAATTATGAGTTGAAAGATAAATTCGCAAAGAAATTTGGAAAATTAAATGCCTTGACTGAATACATGTGAGGTGAAGGGCATGATGTTTTCGATAAATTTTGATGAGATAATTGAGTGCAAAATGATACCTTGTGTTGCCTGAGTATGATGTTTCGATTAAATGGAAAAAGTGTGTACTAAAATGTAATTGGTGGCACACCTAATGAAATTGTAATTTAGAAATGAAAATTGTTGATATGTGACAATGTCGATAGTAAATAAAAATTAGAAAGGCCTTAGTAAACCTGGACGTCAGTAGGTGGGGATTGGTTCTTAACATGCTAATAGAGAAATATTAGCAGTACTATGCCGAGTTGTTTATACCGTGACTATAAACTTTGGACCTTGAGAGGCACCGAGTGTTCGATCCTTAAATTGGAAATGTATATGTAATGTGATCCGATGGATAGGCATCGAGTGTCCGATGCCGAGGAAACCCGTTTTCCAGTCCAAAGTATTATGTTAGTGTTTACAAAGGAAAAATATTAATTGCAAGTGTATAGTTATACTTGGAAAATGGCCTTTAAGGATTTTTATGTGTGTGATTATTTGTAAATTGATTTCTTTGTGATATTATGAAAATTTTGACAAATGTAAAATTTCAGTTTTACCATATGGTATTTTTGAGAAATAGTGAATTTAAATTTTGTGTATACCTACTAAGTAGAAATATTTGGCACATTGAATTTACCATGCACAGGTTGTTGATTGGCCATTATAGATAGAGACGGAAGGGGAGATATCTGCAGCACTTCCAGCGAGTTACATCCATCCATACTTTGGGTAGTTATCTTTTGGCACTATATGTATATATTAAAGTACATGTACAAGAGAGTATGTGATGCGGAACCCCAAGACCCGAATTGCTTCTTCGAACTCTTTATCACTCAAATTAGATTTGATTCACACCAAAGTAATTCAGATAGATTTGTTTTATCACCCAAGAAATGCATTTTGACAAGAACCCAAGAGAATTACCCTTGAACCCAAGATCAAAGCAATCAGGAATAATAGAAATAGGAAGTAGAATTGAAATACAAAGATGAACTCCGTTGCATCAATTCAACACCTTATGCATAAAATCACAAGAAAAGCAAACTTTCTCATATTCCGTATAGGAAAGGTTTGAAAATACATTCAGATAATGAAAAAAAAAAAAAATGAACTGAATAGCCCTATTTAAAGTTTTTACAACCAAAATGTATATTGAACCTAGTCATTAATCAAGATGGCGTCACCCTCCATTAATGTCAAAATAACTCTTGTGACTCATTGATTCTTGCCATTAGTGAATGAATCTGGACACTACTTGGTTGGTTGGAAATAAGATGAGCTGAATTCAAAGCTAATCTTTTAGCCCAATTAAATTAATCAACTTGGGCTCTTTAAAATCTCCATGCTTGGACAACCCATTATCAACTCAATTTTGCACAAATAATTGAAGTTGTTCTTTTAACCTTTTAGCTTGGGCCCTTGTGATTGGTCTGCTAAAATTTCCAAAATGCATCTCCAAGATGCATCTCCAAGTCACTTCTTTGAACACTAGTGGTGTGTGGAGTGACATTTGTATCATTTCCCCTTCCCTCAAACGGATTCGTCCTTGAATCAGATCCTACATCAATATCAAAGTGAGATAAATCAGAAACATTAAAAGTAGTTGAGACACCATACTCACCTGGTAGATTAATGCGGTATGCATTGTCATTGATCTTTGAAACAACTTGAAAAGGTTAGTCTCCACGAGCATCCAATTTTGATTTCCTTTTGGAAGGACATCTTTCCTTGCGCATGTGAACCCAAACCCAATCTCCTGGTTCAAATGACACCATGCACCTTCCTTTGTTCACTTGAGATGCAATTTGCTCATTTTGCTTCTCTATCTTTTGTCTTGCTTTGTCATGAATGGATTTAACTATTTCTACCTTTTTATGTCCATCTGTATTAGAAATCTCACTCAAAGGAATAGGCAAAAGATCCAAAGGAGTTAGTGGATTAAATCCATACACAATTTCAAAAGGAGAAAACCTAGTTGTAGAATGCACACTCCTATTATATGCAAATTCAACAAAAGACAAATTATCTTCCCAAGTTTAATCAAAGAACGCAACAACGTTTCTAAAGTCCTATTTACTACTTCAGTTTGCCCATCAGTTTAAAGATGAGAAGCAGTAGAAAACAACAATTTAGTACCAAGTTTGGACCAAAGCATTCGCCAAAAGTGATTGAAAAATTTAATATCTTGATCGGACACAATGGTTTTAGGAATGCCATGTAAACGCACAACTTATTTAAAGAACAAATCAGTAATATGAACAACATCATCAGTTTTATAGCATTGTATGAAATGAGCCATTTTGGAAAAATGATCCACAACTACAAAATTTGAGTCCTTTCTATTTGTAGTCCTTGGTAGTGTTGGGTTTTGTGCCCTAAGAGTTTGTAATTATGTAAACGGTTTTAATAAATAATAATAAAGTATTCATTTTATTCAATTTATATATTTCACAAAAATTGTATATATCATGAGAAACATCCTTGATTACTGATGTAATTTTAAATTAAGTATATAAGTGTTATATATAAGTGGATTTAGTTTGAGAGAAGTAATCTAAAGAGTCCGTAAAAAGCAAAACGAAGCTGGGTACTTTGTTTGTGGTAAATCTACAGTTGCCGCCCATTTTGTATTCGGTACAATAGTTTGATCCGAGATTATTCATGTAGTAACATGAAAATGGAGTCACCTTATATAATAAAGATTATATAGGATTGGACCACGATAACCATGAGTCTCTGATTAATATCCCTTAAACTTAGAGATTTATATTTATCGACTAGATGATCATATATGAATTGATCTTAATTTTGAGTGTATTATGGATTCTTGCTTGTTGAGTTATGTTCTTTGATTTACATGGGTGAGATCGATATAGATGCTCAATTAATAACTTCGTACTTTGGGGATATGATTTATTAAGTAACTGGAAACATTCTATACAATAGTGGAATCCACTTCTTCTTGCGAGAAGTAGAGAAATAGTTCTCTAAAGGGTTGATTCAGGTCTTGAACAATAAGAGCGCTCAACTTTCTGTTCATATATAAACAGAAAGATAAATTCATAAGTTGTTATGAATATATTGTTCATTAGAGAATCAATGGTACTTAAGGATCAAGATATAATTAAAGGGGTATAACGGATATTTTGACCTAGCTCTAATTATGAACTATTTATGGAGGGTCAAATCATATGTAGTGATTATATCAATGGACACTGAAAATTTCAGATTGTATAAAAATATTTGTAGTTTTGAGAGTGCAATTTTATGTTTTTAGTGGAGTAATTCTAAGATTAATAATAGTAAATTATTTAATTAAAGAGTTTAATTAATAATTATGATATTATTGGAGCTCAAAACTGTAGGTCCATCGGGTCCCCTTGATAGCTCATTTCACTATAAGAAACGTGTATATATAATATTGTAATTGGATCGTCCAATTATAGTTGTTACATAAGTAGCAAAATATGTATTCACTTGGTATTTGAATAATATTGATTATTCAAATTATTAATTAGTTAATTATGAATTATGAATTAATAATTATTTAATTAATTTTATAAGAGGTCTTGAATTCGATTCTCAGTAGTGACCGAGTATAAATTAATTATGAATTAATTATAGGTCACAAGTTCGATTTCAAAATATAACATAAATAAATTTTGAATTAATTATGTTATATGGGGCAAAAGTTTAATTTTAATAAACTTGAGGTTTAATATTAATTTTGATTAATTGAAACCCTAATTGGTTGCCTATAAATACAAAAGAAATAGTCTTCTTTTTCGAATAGAAATTATATTTTTGGTTTTAGTGTATGTTCTTTGAAACAGAAAGAAATTTTTTCTTTCTATAACATAATACAGAGAAACCAAAATCAAAACTCACCTCTTACATATATTGTTTGTTCTTTTGATAAAATAAATCAATAGAAAGTAAGCACAATTTTATATAATTGTGCCCACGCACTTGTTTCTTAGTGTAGAGACATATCAAGGAAGATAAGATGGTGAGTAATCCACATAGATCAATACAAAAGGTACAAGATTCGATCTTTACTTAGTTTTATTATTTTATTTCATTATTTTATGGATCTAGGGTTATTGAGTTTTTTAAAAAAATTTTAAAATTCAATGTTCCTCAAATTCTTATTTTTATAAAAATAATTGTTGTTTTTTCCCTTCAATTGGTATCAGAGCTCGGGTTCTAATAAAACAGTATTTTTAAAATAATATGTTTTGTATTGATTTGTATGTTATTGAGTAGATACTGTTATTTTTTATTTGATTATGATGTGATATATTTTGTATTCATATTTGATGAATGGGGATTAAGTGGTATGATCGTTAATTATATGATTATTTGGTTATTTAATTTGATTAATTTTGTTAGTCCTTTGTGGCAATTTTTGTTGTAATTCATAGTTTTAGGTTTTTTACATTTTCTGTAATATGATGCGGAAAAGACCTGAGATTGGCTGCTGAATTTGATCTAGAATTTTGCTACTGTTATGGTCGAAAACGGTTGAAATTCTGAGGTAGACGGGCTGTTAACAACTCCGTGCGTTAGTCCGTGCACGGCTGTTTGAACAGCCCAGTACGAACTGACAGCGTGCAGTATTTTCAATAAACATATCATGCGTGCGCATTGGATGTGCAAAGACCAAACACTGTAGACACATAAGATGTGCGTGCGCAGTGAATGGTTTGATGCAAATCTGCAAGTGTGATGCAAACAGGTGTGCACAGATGACTTTTTTTTTTTGTTTTTTGTGCACCTAATGCACGGTTGCTGTTTGCACAGCACACACATGCATTACAATTCACTGTGAGTGCAATTGTTGCACACAGTGCATGCTTGTGTATTGCATATGTATACGTGCAACACTTGATAGATTAATTTATTTTATTTTATTTTAGAGCAGCCCCTAGACTTATGTGTTTTATAATTTTGGGGTTGCCATTTTTCAATTGTAAAATTATTGAAAATTATCCACACATTTTGGATATTTTTATTGGATTCAAAAATCAAGAAATAGACTTCTAGCCCAATCCATTTGATGGATGTTCTTGATTGTTAAATTGGATTTAATTTTGAATCCAATAAAACCCATCAAGACCTTGAAGACTATGAAGATTACAAGTGAAGGCCAATGAATGTTTTGGTTAATTTATGTAATCTTGAAATTATATTTAGATTATTAAAACCAAAGAACTCGGTCATACACATATTATTTATTTAAATTATTTATCATGCGATGATTGAATAATTTGTTGATAACATCATCATGCATAAAATATGTCATATAGAATAGAGAGTACCTACTCATTGTATTATAACATGACATGCATCATATGTTTTATTTTATTTTACTATTAAATTGTTTATTAGTTTGAATTAGTAGAATAATACATAGAATGCCTCTTAAATAATTTGAATTGATTTTAGTGGAAAATCATATGTTTCAAATTAGAAATATGATTTCAATAATTGACATTCATAATGTGGATTAGATTTTAATTAGTTAAAATCTGGTAACTTCATATTAAATCTAGTCTTTATAATTTTGATTATTTAGATTGGATTTATAAATTGAATTAGATTTTTAAGTGTTAAAAATCTGGTAATTCATTAAGTGTTAATAAGTTATGAATTTTAGTAACTCACAAATTCTTAATAATTTAGATTATCTTCTTAGCCGTTAATAATCTAAGACGATTACTAGGAATTTTTAATAGAAAACCTTAATCCTAAAATAGTGAGTGGGAGAGGGATATATGACAATATATCTTGCGGTCTCTATAATTAGTTCAACACCGTGAAACTTAAAGGCGCCTCGAAACGGCTTTGTTATTGTAACATCCCGATATTTACTTCCGTATAAGTAATATTATTAATTCTATAATATAATTGCATTAAATAGGATTAAAATTTAGTTATTTATAATTAATATAGTTAGTGAATTAATATAGTAAATTGTTAGAAAATTTAATGTTTTCTTTAATAATTTACTTTTGAAAGTAATTTTTTTAGTAAAAGGATTTAATTAGAATTTTATTGGGAGAGATTTGATGATGGAAATTTATTATTGGTGAGTTGTTAGTATTGTTCAATAGGAGAGGGGCGTGTGTCCGAAATTTTGGGCCAAAATGGAATTTTAGAAAGCTATGGGGTCAAATTGAAATTTTGAAAAGTATATTAGTATAAAAAGGCTGAAAAATTAGAAAAATTTCAGATCTTCTTCTACCTCTTGCCGAACTGGTTTGCAACCCTCTCCTTTCCAAATTTTTTTTCTTTTCAAGCAAAAAAAAATCACATAAAATCTATTTCATTTAAACCCCTTACCTATCTACAATCCAATTTCTTGCAAAAACCCCCTAAAACTCAAGTTATATTTTTGGATCTACAGTGTTTTCATGAGGTAACTACTGTTTTGTTATTTTTTTTGTGTTCAAATCGATTTTTAAGCACATAAATACATTCATAGGCATAAATAATTAATAGATTTTATATTTAATTAAGTTATTTAGCTTTTCATGGCCTTAAAAGTGTAAATTTTAAATCCTAAGTGATCAATTAGGGCGTGAAGAGATTAGCAAGGGCAAGGAGAAGCTTTGAGCTTCTATTTAGAGTGCTAGGAGCTTGGGTATAAGCTCTAAAAGGTTGGTATATACTTATTTTCGAAATTTATTTTTTTTAGTAGCGAAAATTTATTATTTTGTTTCGTATCTTTGCGATAATATGATTTTTATGTGATGAATTGTTATTTATGATATGTATGTGTTGGTAGGATAATAATGAAAGGGATTTTATGGGCTAAAACCAAGTAAAATCACGTTTTCGGGTAAAACCCATTTTATGTCTGAATTTGAATTAAATAAGGGTTAGGGGTATTTTTGTCATTTTTAAGCTTATATACGTGTTTAACGAATGATATTAAAGTGATTTGTGACATGACTTTTGAAGACGAAATCAATTTTCGAGAATTTTACCCCTTAGTCGAAATTGAAGACATAGAGAAACCAAGGGGTATTTTTGTCGTTTCGTTTATATTTACATGTTATTTATATTATGTTGCGATGAGTTGTGTGATTAATGATGGGTTCGAAGAGAAAAAAATTCAAAAACCATCTTTTGGAACCAAGTGAAAATATGAAACGAATGTAATTATGTAATAAAGTTTAATTGAAAATGATAATTTTCGTTATTAATAAAATTATAGAGAGCTTGAGTAAACCTGTACATTGGTAGGTGGGGATTGGTGTTTGGCATGCCAATATGATATTATTAGCAGTATTGCGCCGTTATGTTTATATATGATATGATTAACGGACTTTGAGAGGCACCGAGTGTCCGGTCTAGAATGTGAAACGAATGTGAAATTGAGCTCCGGCGGGTAGGCACCAAGTGTCCGATGCCGGAGATAGATATGAAATCCATACCGATCCATGTTATCGTGACAGCATTTACGAAAGACTCTTATGATATAATAATTGATAATGAACTTGGAATGGAATATATATATATATGTGTATGTGTGGAGAAAGCATTTAATGAAGCTTTTGAAAAGTTGTTGGAAATTATGTTATATTGATTGTTAAATTTTTATGAAATGATATATATATTTTATATATGTTATGTTTGTAGGATTTTGTGATTGATATTATTTTGTGTATACCAACTGAGCTATTTTGCTTAGCGCATTGGATTTTCCACGCGCAGGTAGTTGATGTGAGCTGAAAGTGAGAGTCCGACAAAAAGATCCTTCCATTGCGCTTCTAGAGTCACATCAAATTCTAATCCTTTTGGTAGTCATACTTGACATGTGCATATTTTGTTAAAAGAAAGTTTATGAACTTACATTTTGTCTATTTAAATGCATATGTGTATAAAACCTTGAAAATTCTAATGTATATAAATCTTGAATTATGGTTCTAAATGTTTTCTCAAAAAGATGAGAAAATTTGTTGATGTAATGTTTTAAAGTATTTGTGTTTACTTTGTTTTGAAAATATAATTAGAAAATGTTTACTTGGGGTTGAGATTGTGTGTTGAAGTGATTTTTAGACGGACGGGGTGTCCGAGTATAGAAGTTGAGAAAGTGGAAAATATATTGAAGTGTTTCTTTGATTATACAGGTTTTAAGAATTTTGGATTTCTTAATAAAACAGAGGAAACTCTGTCGAATTTTTAATAAATTATATTAAAACAGTAAATGGATTTTCATAAATAAGTAATGAAAATGTTGTAACGTCCTCCGCCTCGGTTATCGGTGTCAGGTACGCCGAGGATCGAAGGGAGGGTGTTACAAATATCGTCCCCCTACAGGTGGTGTCCATTTAAGTTGATCAAGGTTGACTTCCTAATGGATAGAATTCCTAGATGTATCTTGGAATTGACCTACCCTACGACGGCAATTCTCGAGTTAAGTCAATAGAATCTGAAATGATGGGTTACACTCATAAAGGAAATAATTAATTGTTAATTATTTTCCTGACCGAAAAACAGTAGTTAAATAATATAGGAATAAAATTTATTTTATTATATTATTTAATTGAGAATGTCTCAGTTTAACATACAAATATTTGACCTACCTTACGGCGGCACTTATTTGTGAAATGTTAGATTATCGTGGCATAGTAATTATTTTCTAGGATATTTTCTAATTCATTATTCGTGTATCATGCATCACGTTTAATTTTAAGCCAAAGTCACATGATATTGATTTTTGCGAAATGATATTAAATGTTTTGTATTTTATTTATTTTCAGCAATGGTATCTCCGTTGATTTCTATTCTAGCTAATGATAAGCTTAATGGGGAAAATTATGTCAAATGGAAAAGTAACATGAACGCAGTCTTGGTCTGTGAAGACCTTAAATTTGTCATGACTCAGCCTTGTCCTCCTTAGCCAGCAGAAAATGCTGGATGTGCTGTGCGCGAGGCTTATGAGAAATGAGTCACAACTGATGAGAAGGCCCGCTGGTACTTGTTAGTAGGGATGTCCGAGGTGTTTGCTAGCAAGCATGAGACAATGATAACAGCAACTCAGATGATGGAGTCATTGCAGGACATGTTTGGGCAACCTTCTAAGCAGCAGTAACACGAAGCTGTTCGTGCTGTTATGACTGCTAGGATAAAGGAGGGTACATCTGTTTGAGAGCATGTCTTGAAAATGATGACCCACTTCAATATAACTGAAAGCCATGGTAGGGCTATAGATGAGCGTAGCCAAGTGAGTATGATCCTAGAGACTCTTTCGAAGAGTTTCATGCAATTTAAGAGCAACTATGATATGAACAAGTTGACTTACTCACTTACGCAGTTGCTTAATGAGCTCACTACTTATGAGTCCATGAATAAGGACAAAAATAAGTCTGGTGAAGCAAATGTTGCTGAGACTTTTTCTTCTAACAAAAATAAGAGAAAGAGAAACACCGGAAAGGCTAAGGATAAGGCTCACCCCAAAAAGTAAGCTACTCAGAAGAAGACCAAAAATGGCTCCAAGGCCACCAAGCCCAAAGGAAAATGTTTCCATTGTTGTGTTGATGGACATTGGAAGAGGAACTGTCCTAAGTACCTCAAAGAGCTTGAAGAGAAGAAGATGAAAGGTAAATGTGATTTACTAGTCATTGAATCTTGTTTAGTGGAGGATGATTCATCCCCTTGGATAATTGATTCAGGAGCCACTAATCATGTTTGTTTTTCTTTGCAGTTGATTGATTCATATAGATAGTTTGATTAGGGTGAGTTCAACATACGAGTCGGGACTGGGGAAGTCGTTTCAGCAAAGGCAATGGGAGAAGTTAGACTTAGTTTCAATAATAATTGTTTCATTGCATTGAACAATGTTTATTTTATTCCAGGTTTTAAGAGAAATTTGATTTCTGTATCTAAACTTTTGGAATTTAATTATTTTGTTTCTTTTTATAATAAATCAGTTATTATTTCTAGAAATGGTTTAAACATTTGTTCAGGGATGCAAGAAAACGATTTATATGTGTTAAGACTGTTAATGCATAAACCACTGCTTAATACTGAAATGTTTAAGGTTGAAAAACAAAAAAAAAAAAAAAAAATGACAAAAGATTTCTCAAAACGATGACACATATCTTTGGTATCTAAGACTTGGTCATATTAACCTTGATGGATTAAATAGACTTGTAAAAAGCGGACATTTAAGTGGGTTAAAGATCGATACTTTACCTATTTGTGAATCATGTCTAGAAGGTGAAATGACCAAAAGACCTTTTGCTAGAAAAGGACTTAGAGCTAAGGAACCGCTAGAGCTTATACATTTGGACGTCTGTGGTCTTATAAATGTTAAAGCTAGAGGCGGTTATGAATATTTCATCACCTTTATTGATGATTATTCAAGATATGAGTATGTTTACCTAATGCAACAAAAGTCAAAAACTTTTGAAAAGTTTAAAGAATTTCGAGCTGAAGTTAAAAATCAATTGGGTAAAATATTGAAAACTCTACGATCAGATTCTGGAGGCGAGTATCTTGATACAGAGTTTGAGGATTACTTGCTTGAGCATGGGATTCTATCCCAATTGACTGCTCTTGGAACACCTCAGCAAAATGGTGTTGCAGAAAGGAGAAATCGGACCCTTTTGGACATGGTGAGATCTATGTTTAATTTCTCATCATTACCTAGTTCATTTTGGGGATATGCATTGCAAACTGCAATGTATATTTTGAATGTCGTACCATATAAGTTAGTTCCAAAGACACCTTTAGAATTGTGGAAAGGTCGCAAAGTTAGTTTACGACATTTTCATATATAGGGGTGTCCAGCACATATGCTGAAAAACAAGACTGAGAAGCTGAAACCACGTTCAAAAGTTTGCCTATTTGTAGGTTATCCTAAAGAGACTAGGGGCAGACTCTTTTATAGTCCTGAAGAAAACAAAGTGTTTGTATCGACAAACGCTACTTTTCTTAAAGAGAACTATATGAGAGATTACAAACCTCGAAGTAAAGTTGTACTTGAGGAGTTACTTCCTAGGTCAAATAGTACCTTGTCAACAACAGTTGTTGACAAAGACATAATTCAGACCACTTCTGAACGTCATACAGATTCTCATCAGAATCATCTACCACCTCGTCGTAGTGGGAGGGTTATTAGACCACCAGTCCACTACAGAGAGATTGGAGAGGCATAAATTACTATCTCCGATGAGAGTGTAGATGATCCATTGACATATCAAAATGCAATGGAGGATTCCAATAAGGAGGAATGACTTAAAGCCATGAATCTCGAGATGGAGTCTATGTACTCTAACTCAGTCTGGGAACTTGTGGATCAACCAGATAGAATAAACCTATAGGTTGTAAGTGGATCTACAAGAGGAAGAGAGGAGTGGATGGAAAGGTAGAGACCTTTAAAGCTAGACTAGTGGCAAAGGGTTATATCCAGAAAGAGGGAGTTGACTATAAGGAAACTTTCTCGCCAGTAGCTATGCTTAAGTCCATTCGGATTCTTCTATCCATTGTCACATGTCTTGACTATGAGATTTGGCAAATGGACGTCAAGACTACATTTTTGAATGGTAATCTTGATGAAAGTATCTATATGGTACAACTAGAGGGATTCGTATCCCAAGGTCAAGAGCAAAATGTTTACAAGTTGCAAAGGTCCATTTATGGACTTAAGCAAGCATCTCGATCTTGGAATATAAGGTTTGATACTTCGATCAAGTCTTATGGTTTTGAGCAAAATATCAATGAACCCTGTGTATACAAATGGATTATCGATAAGAAAGTGGTTTTTCTTATACTTTACGTTGATAATATTCTACTCATTGGGAATGATATAGGAGTATTGTCAGACGTAAAGAGCTGGCTCGCTAGCCAATTCCAAATGAAAGATTTGGGAGAGGCCAGTTATGTTCTTGGGATCCAAATAATTCAGGATCGCAAGAACAAACTGTTAACGCTGTCTCAGGCATCATATATCGATAAGATTCTTGTGCGATTTTCGATACAGAACTCCAAGAAGGTTATTTGCCTTTTCGTCATGGAGTTCATTTGTCTAAGGAATAGTATCCTAAGACACCTCAAGAAATTGAGGATATGAGACGGATTCCTTATGCCTCTACAGTAGGCAGTCTCATGTATGCTATGTTATGCACGAGACCGGATATATGCTATTCGGTGGGAATAGTTAGTCGTTATCAATCTAATCCAGGATTTGATCATTGGGTGACTGTAAAAAATATTCTCAAGTATCTTCGGAGAACGAGAAACTATATGCTAGTGTATTCTGGAGAGGATTTGATCCTATTAGGATATACAGATTCTGATTTTCAATCGGATAAGGATTCTAGAAAATCCATGTCCGAATAAGTATTTACTCTCGGTGGTAGAGCCATTGTATGAAGGAGTGTTAAGCAATCTTGCATTGCTGACTCCACTATGGAAGTTGAATATATAACAGCTTGTGAAGCAGCTAAAGAAGCGGTATGGCTACGTAAATTCTTGACTGATCTGGAAGTTGTTCCAGATATGGATAAACCACTCACCCTTTATTGTGATAATAGTGGTGCAGTGGCTAATTCCAAAGAACTAAGAAGCCATAAGCAAGGGAAATATATAGAAAGGAAATATCATCTAATTAAGGAGATCGTACAAAAAGGAGATGCGAACGTGATAAAGATTGCATCACAAGACAACCTTACTGATCTGTTTACAAAGACCTTAATGGCTAAAGTGTTTAAAGGTCATCTAAAGGGTCTAGGATTACGAGATATGTCCCATATGCTATAGGGCAAGTGAGAGATTGTTGGGTTTTGTGCCCTAAGAGCTTGTAATTATGTAAACGGTTTTAATAAATAATAATTTTAGTATTCATTTTATTCAATTTATATATTTTACAAAAATTGTATATATCATGAGAAACATCCTTGATTACTGATGTAATTTCAAACTAAGTATATAAGTGTTATATATAAGCGAATTTAGTTTGAGAGAAGTAATCTAAAGAGTCCGTAGAAAGCAAACGAAGCTGGGTATTTTGTTTGTGGTAAATCTACAGTTGCGGTCTATTTCGTATTCGGTACAATAGTTTTATCCGAGACTATTCATGTAGTGACATAGAAATAGGGGCACCTTATATAATAAAGATTATATAGGACTGGACCACGATAAACATGAGTCTCTAATTAATATCCGTAAACTTAGAGATTTATATTTATCGACTGGATAATCATATATGAATTGATCTTAATCCTAAGTGTATTATGGACTCCTGCTTGTTGAGTTATGTCCTTTGATTTACATGGGTGAGATCGATATAGATGCTCGATCAGTAACTTCGTACTTTGGGGATATGATTTAGTAAGTAGCTGGGAACATTCTATACAATAATGGAATCCACTCCTTTTTGTGAGAAGTAGAGAAATAGTTCTCTTAAGGGTTGATTCAGGTCTTGAATAATAAGAGCACTTAACTTTCTGTTCATATATAAACAGAAAGATAAATTCATAATTTATTATGAATATATTGTTCATTAGAGAACCAATAGTACTTAAAGATCAAGATATAATTAGAGGGGTATAACAGACATTTTAACCTAGATCAATTATGAACTATTTGTGGATGATCAAATTATATGTAGTGATTATATCGATGGACACTGAAAATTTCAGATTGTATAAAAATATCTGCAGTTTTGCGAGTGCAATCTTTGGTTTTTAGTTGAGTAATTCTAAGTTAATAATAGTGAATTATTTAATTAAAGAGTTTAATTAATAATTATGATATTATTGGAGCTCAAAACTGTAGGTCCATCGGGTCCCCTTGATAGCTCATTTCACTATAAGAAACGTGTATATAGAATATTATAATTGGATCGTCCAATTATAGTTGTTACATAAGTAGCAAAATATGTATTCACTTGATATTTGAATAATATTGATTATTCAAATTATTAATTAGTTGATTATGAATTAATAATTATTTAATTAATTTTATAAGAGGTATTGAATTCGATTCTCAGTAGTGACCGAGTATAAATTAATTATGAATTAATTATAGGTCACAAGTTCGATTTCAAAATATAACATGAATAAATTTTGAATTAATTATGTTATATGGACAAAAATTTAATTTTAATAAACTTGAGGTTTAATATTAATTTTGATTAATTAAAACCCTAATTGGTTGCCTATAAATACAAAAGAAATAGTGTTTTTTTTTTTTTGAATAGAAGTTATATTTTTGGTTTTACTGTACGTTCTTTGAAACAGAAAGAAATTTTTTCTTTCTACAACATAATATAGAGAAACCAAAATTAAAACTCACCTCTTACATATATTGTTTGTTCTTTTGAGAAAAAAAATCAATAGAAAGTGAGCACAATTTTATATAATTGTGCCCACTCACTTGTTTCTTGGTGTAGAGACATATCAAGAAAGATAAGGTGGTGAGTAATCCACAGAGATCAATACAAAATGTACAAGATTCGATCTTTACTTAGTTTTATTATTTTATTTCATTGTTTTATGGATCTAGCGTTCTTGAGTTTTCTAAAAAATTTTAAAACTCAGTGTTCCACAAATTCTTATTTTTATAAAAACAATTGTTGTTTTTTCCTTTCAGGTAGACCCAAAACAAAATCCATAGAAATGTCAACCCAAGGATTTGTTGGTACTGGCAAAGGCATGTATAATTCATGGGGTTAAGTTCTAGATTTGGCTTGTCTATATGAAATGCAACTAGAACAGATTTTCTCAACACTCTTACGCATATTAGGCCAAAAGAAGTGTTCATGCAAGATGCTCAAAGTTTTGTCAATGCCCAAATGTCTCATAAGACCTTCATTATGAGCTTCACAAACGAGCAATTCCCTAATTGAACTATTAGGCACACATAATTTTCCCCCTTTAAAAAGAAATCCCTCATGCCTATAGAAATCACGGAATGCAGCATGCTCACAAGCATTATAAACATTAGAGAAATCACTATCTTGTGCATACAATTCCTTCAAATGCTCAAATCCTAACAACTTAGTTGAAAGAGTAGAGATTAGAGTATATCTTCTAAATAACACATCTGCCACGATGTTCTCTTTACCTTGCTTATATTGGATCACATATAGAAAGGATTCTACGAATTCCCTCCATTTGGCGTGACGCTTGTTCAGCTTACTTTGTCCTTTCAAGTGTTTCAATGACTCATAATCTGTATGAATCATGAACTCCTTTGGTAACAAATAATGCTGTCATGTTTGCAATGCCCTCACCAAAGCATACATCTCTTTATCATAAGTTGAGTAGTTTAGTTGTGCTCCATTTAGCTTTTCACTAAAATAAGCAACAAGCCTCTTTTCCTGCAATAAAACAGCACCAATACCAATTCCGAAGGTGTCACATTCAATTTCAAACGTTAAATCAAAATTGGGCAGCCTCAATAATGGTGCACTACTTAACTTCTCCTTTAGCAAAGAAAATGCATGTTCTTGTTCCTTACACCAAATCAACCCCTTATCTTTCTTCATGATCTCAATTAATGGTGCAGCAATGGTGCTAAAATCTTTGACAAATCTCCTATAGAAACTTGCTAAGCCATGAAAACTTCTTACTTCACTCACAGTCTTAGGTGTTGGCCATTCTTGAATAGCCTTTACCTTTTCACTATCTACTTCAATTCCATTTGAACTCATGACATAACCCAAGGAAATGATGCGATCGATGCAAAATGAACATTTCTTCAAGTTAGCATACAGCTTGTTTTTGCGCAAAACATCAAACACACATTTAAAATGTAAAACATGCTCATCAACAGATTTGCTATACACTAGAATGTCATCAAAATAGACAACCACAAATTTTCCAATACACTCATGCAAAACATGGTTCATTAATCACATAAATGTACTAGGGGCATTGGTTAGGCCAAACGGCATTACCATCCACTTATACAATCCATGTTTTGTTTTAAAAGCGGTTTTCCACTCATCACCTGCTTTTATTCTAATTTGGTGATAACCACTTTTCAAATCAATTCTATAAAAGACTTATGCACCATGCAATTCATCCAACATATCATCAAGTTGAGGTATGGGGTGTCGATACTTTACCGTTATTTTGTTGACGGCTCTGCAATCCACACACATACGCGCCAACTTCCATCCTTCTCTGGTACCAATAAGACAGGTACAGCACATGGACTTAAACTTTCTCTTATAAGTCATTTCTTCAAGAGTTATTCCACTTACTTTTGTAGCTCCTTTGTCTTTTCGGGATTGCTTCTATATGCTGGCCTATTTTTTTAATTTTATTTGGTGTCTAAATGTACTCATTATTCTTATATTTTGATTTAGGATGCAAATGGAGGCATTAAGTGCAAAACAAAGCTAATTGGGTGATTTTAGACAGTTTCAGCATCACTTCGTAATCTGGGCGTAACTCTCTCATCCGAGCTCCGATTGAGATGATTCAAGATGCTGTGGATCGACAAGAAAAAGTTCTATAGCTTTTATGTTTTGAGTTTTGAGAGATACTGGCTGCATCAAGGTTGAAATCGGGCTTGAATTTGCTGTGCTTGCACTGTTGACGTTCTGGATTATTGCTTGGTCTGCAAGTCTATTATGTGGATTTGATGTGATTTATTTTGGACGTTTCTAGATCTGATGCACGAAAATTCCAACTGAAATTACTACTTTCCTATATATATAAAGACTTCATATTTTCCTTAATTAGTCAGATTTGAATATTGTTATTTTAAGGTAATTTTTAGCATATTATTTTTAGGAGATTTTGTAGGGATTCTAAGGGGTGAATTTGTGTATAAAGAGGAGAGCGAATCAAACTTAGAGAGCTCTCTCTCTTCCCTCTTCTCTAATTTTTCCTTTGAGTTTTCATTGTGGCCATGCATGGCTAATTTTTTTATAATTGGTCGAAGGAATTTGAAGCCTCGGAATCAATAAAATTGTGAGATCTAATTTGTTTTTATTGTTCAATTTATGCCTTAGGTATCGGATGTTTTTTTATGCTTATTTTCATGATTGTCTAGTTTAATTACTAGGAGGCCTGCTAGTTTATTATTCGTTGCAATCTATTGCTAAGTTAGATATCAAATCTGTAATTGTTTGATCCCTCTAATTTATGAAGCAACTAAAATTTAATGAATTACTGCATCAGAAATTATTACATTTTAGGAAGAATGCTCGACTAAATTAAATGCAATGGCTTGTGCTTGTGTTGTTTAGCTTCATCGATTTCTTTCATTCTTAAGGCTGCTATTAGATTAAACCTTTAGTGCTTGTCTTGGGTTATTTAATAGTTAGGATTGGTTAAATCATCTGTTTTCTAATTAATTGCGATTAAGGAGAGATAGGAAAAATGGTTCCAATAGTGAATATTCAAGGTGTGAATTGATATATACTTGCATCAATTATTAGTTGTAAAATTCCGAGGGTGGATGTTGACTTAGACCAACGTTTGTTCTTTTGATTGATTTCAATATTTTAATTTGAATTGATCTTTAGTTGTTTTTCTTAAAATTGTTTTTATTATACTCAAATACCCCTCCCATATCCTTGTTCACGTAGCATAAAACTAGACTAGATACTCTCTGTGGGATCGATCCTTACTCACACTACTACATAAATTTTTAGGAGTATAGGTTTAATTTGGTTGCTCACGACAGCACACCAAAAAACATCATCGTATTCCTGCAAAACATCAATAACAACACTTGACAAAGAAGGGTCAAGGTCGTTAGTAGAGAAATAAGCCTTCTTGTACAAAAGTATAATAATTGGCTTATGAGTGGTTAAAGCCTTCCTCACATCCCTTATTTTTGCATAGATGCTCATTTTCTTTCCCTCTTTTCTTTTTATGGCCGAGTGATCCTCACTCATTTTCACTCTTTCTCTCATCTTTTTTTTTTTTTCTCACTTTTTTTTTTCTTTTCCACTCTCTTTTCCTTTTCTCTCAACCTCTCTTTGAACAAACTCTCCATGAGACTTCTCAAGTTGCAATTGATCTTCAAAGATTTGTTTAGGAGTCAAAGGAAGAAGAGTATACTTTTTGTCTTCTTTCTCAACCATGCACCTATTAAGATATCCATCATGGTTCACTCTCCTATCCCATTGCCATGGTCTACGTAACAACAAGTGACTAGTTTACATAGGAACAACATCACAAGTAACTTCATCATGGTACCTTCCAATAACAAATGGAACCCTCACTTGTTTAGTAACCTTTACTTCCCCACTATTGTTAAGCCATTGCAATTTATAAGGTCTTAGATGTTTAGTAGTTTCCAACCCCAACTTATCCACTAATAATGACAGGACCCAAACCAGACCTTCTCTAGGCTCTTGTTTGGAGGGTCTTGTCGGGCACCTCAAGGACTTCCTGGACCCAACTCATCGGATCGAAGAAACCCGAGAAGCGAACCCATAACTTTCTTAACCGGTTTACTCGTTTAAACTTAAGAATTTGGTTTTTCTTTAAAATAGTTGGGAGTGATAAAATTTTTCACGATTTCATTTCGAAACGATTTTATAAAATTTTCGGCAGCATAACAGTTGCATTTTTAATAAATCCAAAATTTTCCTACAAATAAATATACACTTCAACTATAATTTCATTTTCTCCCAACTTCTTTATCCACAATCATACATTATTAACACTTTATCCACAACAATAGGCATGAACTCAAACCCAAAATATGCATATAATACATCATATGTGAAAATGCATAAATATTTATAATCATACAATTTAAAATACAATTACTTTTCCACAATTTACATATTTATCTCACACAATTTACACCATCACATTTCATGAGTCGCCCACCTATAAATATGTAAAAAGAATATCGTCGCCCCACCGTCCTATGGCAGCACCCAAA